>JAPTYQ010000006.1:15262481-15274383 GCA_029814465.1 Ostorhinchus cyanosoma
CACATAAACACATCCTTATTTTCTCCTTTTCCTCTTTTCTCTCTATATCTCCTCCTCTCTCCTTCGCCCCCACTGGCTTACTTTATTACAACCCTCCTTCTCTATGTGTCTGAATAAAAAAGAAAGGTTGTTTTTTTTTTTTGTTTGGTTGTTTTTTTTTAAACCCCCCCCCCTCTCTTTCTCTCTCTCTATTTTCCTCTGTGGTCATCCTTTTCTCCAGCGGGAGAAGAGGTACCGGGGGAATTGTGTCGTGTGAATCCAGGCAGCCGAGCAGACACAAATGTATTCTGAGCATTTAGTACTTTGGATGAATCGAGTTTTAATTTAATCATCTGATCAAACACTAATTAGCATAATCACTTGTGGGGATGGATGGGCTAGATAGAGAGACACAGAGCAACACATAATAGACCTCATCCTGGCAACAGTCTATGGGGACACTTAGCAACATGTAAACACCTTCATGTTTCTGGGGACCCATGCAGGGCTCTGTCCAAATTACTTCTTATTGTACGAACAATGCATCCAATTCACTACATCCAACAACAGCCCTTTCCACTGCAAAATGATCTATTCACTGCTAGACTGCCCTACAATTAAATGTGCTGCTTCCAGGCCTTGTGCCCTCTTATTTGATCTTGGACAAGATGGCTTACTGCAGCATCACACCTTGGTCTGAGCAGATGAGGCCTGGGAATTCTAGGAATACCACAAAGTGCTAAGATTATTGACAATGCACTCAGTCTCACACGAGGCCGGGCGGATCGATGAGTGGCTGGAAGGACATAAATCAGACTCCTGTGGCTCAAACTCCATATCACACCCTAACCCACCCACCCGGCTTCCCAATTAAAAGCACACACACACAAGAACTTGCAAGCGCACCCTCCACGTGATAACACCTTCTCTTTAAATCACATGCCTCGCCATATATAGGTACTTATACATGCACATAAATGCCAGCAAACACACAGTAAAGCGCCCACTTTATGCATCTCGCACACATATGCACACATTCTCATACACCCAACTCCAACAAGATGACAGCATTTTAAAAATGGCCGGCTAAAAATAACCGTCACTAACTTGGTCTTAAATCTTAGCATCTGTGCCAGGTTTAAAAATAAAGAGCAGTGTCGAGAAACCAAGCTGGACCCATTTGTCTTTCTGTCACTCTGTCTATCCAGCTTTGCCTCCTCCATTATCCCTTAGCCTACTTTAACATTCTGACTATGTAGCATCAGACACATGGGCAAACTTGATGGTAAAATATCTCCTGAATGTGCAGTCTGAAATAATCTGATTGAGACACGGAGCTGAGAAATACAGCAAAAATGCAATGTGTGGAAAACTGCAAGGAGGTCAAACAGACTTGCTGTGTGATTAAAAAAAAGCTTTCCATATATAAGAAAAGTCTGTGAAATATGAGAGGAGAAAGTAAAGCTCAAATGCAGGATTGGGGGGGGGGGGTGAGAGAGAAAGTGAGAGCGAGGCAGAGTGGTATACATGTTAGTGAGCCACAGCATCAGGCGCATGCATCATGCCCAGGCCAGAGTCGCAGGGATCAATTCAGCCTTGGGCCTCGGAGTGTGTCGAGTTCAAAGCCTGGCCATGGTATTTGGAGGACTGGATTAAGAGGCAGTATTTATGAGGTCCACCGTGAATGTTTGTCTTGGTGGGTGATGGATAGCGAACTCATCACACCTCCGCCACCTGTCTCCCACAATGAACTAAAGTGCTGGTGGGGCACTCACTACAAGGACTATAGGGCCTGTGCATAGTGTACATCACGTTTACACACATGACAGAGGGTACACCGCATAAAAACATCTGCATACACTCAGGGAAATACTGTGCTATAACTGGAAGCACATACAGTATGTGAGTTATGACAAAACACACATTATATGAACTGACAGCATCTCTCACTTTGCACTATTTATCAAAGCATGTGGTGTCTATATGTCTGTGCACCATTTGACTAAAATGACTTGACCTCTGTGGAGCACTGTTTTTATGCTGATTTGAGAATCCAGGTGTAGAAGAACTATAGCTAAAACACCAAAATCCATCTTGACAAACAGTAGTAATTTTTGTTGTGGTAGTGTTTTAGATAAGCAAAGGTTTTGTTTATAAGTGGGATACAAGTGAAAGGTGTAACTATAGACACCGTCAGAGCAGCCAAGAGGAAACAGATGATTTTATGGTATCTTTCATTCATACATTAAGTGAAGCTGTAAGCTTGTTTGTAAGGTTTGGCTTCGTTGAGGCTGTGTATTTTGCTTTCAAATCAAGGGAAGGGTTTAGGGACTACTTTGCTCTCTAAATCTCTGAGCTCTCCATACACATTTTGTTCTTTAATTCTTCTGACTAAATAAAAGATAGAAACACTTCTTACCAGTAGAGCAAAAGTGCCACTTTTTTTTTACTTAGTCAGTTTTAAACTGTCAAATAAAGCTTTTACACTACTTTTCCACTACAGTACCTGTGCAGTGCAGCACAGTAATATAACATGTCACTTTGACAGGTGCTGAGTGAATTAAAAACATCCTCTCGACTGAGAACCCTGTCTGAGAGGGAAACCCCCGCCAGATGTACTACAACCTCACTTTGCACGCATGATCAAACACCTACATCTGGGTGCTGAGGGCTTTTCTGCTCTTCCCTGCAGATGCTAAATGATATCGTTAACATTTTAATGCAAGAGACATTTACACGCGGGCTTGTGCAATTACACCTCTGATTCAGTATAATCCAGACAGACACAGTGTGATCGGTAATTAGATTTTACATTGGGTGAAACGCACTGCACATGCATACACACACACACACACACGCACACACACACACACCCCAGTCACCAAAGCTTGCTCCTAATTAGAGAGCTAGACAGGCTTGAGGAGGTACAGTACAGTAGAGTAGCCCTCATTATACAGCTACGATGTATGAACAAGGGAATATCTATTATGATCACACATCAGGGTATCCATTACCCAACATTAGCTGCCCTTTCAACTGGAATCACACACAGTTCAGAAAGTAACCCAACAAACCCTCTCAAATCACACAAGTGAGCAGGAGTTAAGTGGGTTTGTAAACTTAATTTAGCCCATTAGATATTCATATCAGAGTAAGACGGCACAAGATGATCTATCACTTGGCTGCACGTGTTTTCATGGTGGAATTTAGTTACATGAGCTGTGACACCACTTTAGCAACCGAACCCTAATTGCTAATTAACAAACAAATGGCTAAGAGTGTAGCCGTCAGACTGGTCAGATTTCACTCCATTTGTTTGCGGAGCCAGTGCATTGCCACTGTGTTGACCGCTGTGATGCCACTGATCTTTACTGAGACTTTAGAATCACCTCGCAACTCCTCCAACAAATGGAGCTCTCATCAGTGCACAGGCTTCATTGCCTTCATGTAGATTTATTGCCATGCAAATACTGGCTCCCCCTTACTACTCGCAGCCAAGTTCAATCTATCTATCCACCTCAGTCCCTGTAGCATTTTCATCCAGTGTTTCAGGTTGCTAATAATGTGGGGTCATGTAAAATTGGCAGGCTAACTGATGTTGGCAGCTATTTACTGTACTGAAAGCTACACTGGACTAGATGCTGTGGAAGAGCTTCTTTATTTCAAAGTGCCTTTACCTTGAGAAAGGTCGCAGCTAATTGAGATCAAAATTTGATAGCGTGATCTCCAGACCTCCGCATAAATGTTCAGTTATCAAAGACACACAAGGTAGGTCCTTTTAAGTCACACACAGCAAGCTAGGCCGCGTGCATGTCTACAAATCATAGCAGTCTTCATGGGAACTGTGCGAGAAGCCTTGTCTCGTTATATCTTTGCAATGAGAATTTGAATAGGCTGGTTTAGCTCGCTGTGGTTTTGCCTAGAGGCAGCTTTCAGGGAGAGATATTAAATATGTTTCCACTCCTGTACTGATGACTGAATTTATAGATTCCACTCTGATAGGCACAGGAAACAGCAAAGCCTAAAGTCTTAAAGTGGATATGAGAATTAATATGTCTGTTAGCTAGCATTTACCATTTTTAATGTTTGGAATGCAGGAGTGGAGCAATATATGAAGTATGGCTGTCTTTTGATTTTATATGTGATTTTCTCATCAATAGTTTTTCACGAGCAAAGCAGTTAGAATCTGATGTTTCTGACACTGTACACATGCATGTATATCTTGTTTTGATAAGCTGCTATGTTGTTGAGCTCATAAAGCTGACATAACTACAGCAATATGTCTACAATGCATTGTGATAAAATGTGAGTCAGTTGATTGTCGTTTGGCCACCTGTGATGCACTTCATCTTCCGAGTCTACATCTAAAAACCTTCCATATATACTGTTCACTGTTTAGCGAGTCTGCCATTTTGTAGAGTGCCCAAAGAATGATTTTACCCTAAAAAGCGATCCCATGATATAGTGCAGAATGCAGTGAACACCAGCCCACGAACTCCAAGTCCCATCATGCACTGTGAATGACCACAATGTACCCTATCTGATGTTGCTCCCTGTCAACAGACAACACAACAGCAACACAGAGCACCACATATAGTGAACAGTGAATGAGTGAACATTTTCGGATACAGCCCCTGACACCCATTAACGAGGTTACCATAGAGACAGACCAGTGAGCTTGTGATAGGCCTAACTCTGAAACAGCTAGAATTGTCTGGAATCCAATCGCTGTGCTGGCTTCTATCTACAAGGTCATTCATTCATTCTGACAACGCCTGCTCAGCTGATGAACACCTCATTTTCATGATAATCAACAAAACATTCAACCACAGAGGACAAAGTCATATAGCAAGTCCGGAGATACAGAAATCAAATCAAATGACAACACAAACAGCAAATGATGAAAACGCATTCTCAAAAAAAAAAAAAAATTCATTGCAGTGAAAATGACGGACCAAAAAAAAATTGTAATGTCTGCACTCAACACTGTCTACTGCTTAATCCCTATCAGTTGTTTGCCACAGGCCTATTCAATAATCCTTTATGCAATAAACGGACACAATCTTGCATGGCAGTTGATCTAATGTCAGAGTGAGATGATTATGATTAATGAGGATTCCTTATTGTTTCTTTATGAGTTTCAACACAAGCTGGGCTGAGGGAGATACCATTTTTATATGGAGTCAATGTCAATAAACGGTAGCGACTGAGGGTTGCCTCAGCATTGAAAAAGAGACGACACAGAAACAAAAATCCATTTCAAAGCCTTATTTTATCATCTCGGCCAGAAGGGAAAATCAATTTTGGGGGCACACGATATCATATCGCTGCCCTTCGATGTGGTAAAATGTATTCCTATGTGCACCTGAAAATCCTCTTTTTCCTAATTTCTGCTTTGTGAATTCAGTTTTCTTGACCGACTGATACAAAATCAACCAACTGCGGGCTTGATTCTGTTTCAATATGTGAGCATCTTGTCACACTGATGTATTTTCTACAGACGTGTTTTCATTTTCTTTCCTTCACCATCTCCTTCTTCGACTCTCCCTTTTTCCTCCCCTGTTTTCATACACACCCAGTCAGCCATAATCCCTCCTTGTAGAAGGGACTCTGGCCAATAAGTGAATGCAATAAACTGTATCAATTTTCTCCTATTGATTATAGATACATGAGTGCACAAATTCAGCACACAAATATGCATGCACACACACTTTCGGTGTCAACTGCATGCATGTGTGCACTGGTACACATGCCCTTACGCAAATACACATGTGTACAAGAAAACACAGATAAGACGCACAACCAAATCTGGGTATTTGAATACAGCATCTGACAGGAGGCTTTTGGCCTTTTTTGAATGGAAAATGTATTTTACATCTTTTTTTTTTGAGTCCTCGTTTTACCTTTTGCCTTTAGAATAAGAGCATTTTCTGAAAAAATCATGACCTCTGTGGAATGTATATCATCAACATCATGGCACTTTTCCGTATTTAATCAGTAATAGAAACAAATTACACTCACTGTGTTTCATTTTCTCCTCTAAAAACTGAATTTAAAGCTAAAAAACCTAAACATGTATCTAAATTGTGTACGTTGTTCAATGTACCGATGGTGCAAATACTCTGCTGAAGCAATGAATTTTATATATTTCATTTCAAATATCTTCAAAATAAAAGCAGCGTTTACTGACTGATATATGTGTGTAAAATGTAATCCTATTAGATGCACTGTAATTATTAGGCCAATTTGTACTTGAATATAAGCTCTCTGTGGGGGAGGGGGAAGGGGTTAAACCAAATGTCCATTATATCAAATACGTCACTTATTACTAAGGGCCACAGTGGAACAAGGTTGTGACAGAATAAGCATCTTTAGGCATCATATTTGATCAAAATTACATTCAGTGGATGCAAATGAGCACAATTAAGACTTGAACCTTTAAAATCACATTTCACCAAACAAGTACAAGTGACCAATTAAAATACAACAAACAAACATAATTTATCTGTTGTTTCATGTGGATCAGTATGTATATGTGAAGGCCAGAGATGTGTCTAATGGTTTGCAGGAGAGCTTGAAGGATTTTTCAAACGCAATTGCCTCGCCCGTCTCTCCCTCTATCAAGGGTGTCAGCCTTTTGACAACCATATAAAATCCATTTCATGTGGGTCACAGGTGACCTCCATCCTCCCTCTCCAGTCACTTCGCTGTCTACCGTGATTTGTTTTCTGCAATAGGTAATGAGCACTAATAAAAATAAATAAATAAAAAATAATAATAATAAATAAATAAAAGGTGCGCGTGAAACTTACCATTCAAGATGCTCTGGAAAAAGATAAAAGCCAATATCCACATGCCCTGCTCCGTTCAATCCCCCCTAGCTATGCTTTCTCTTCTTCCTCCGACCGGTGCCTCCCTGGGTTTCTCTTCTGTGCGCTTGGGGTAAGGTTAAACATTTGCCACTGTCTTCAAGCAAACCGGTCCAAGTCTCTACTTTTAATATCTCCCTGCTACTTTTTTCGTTACACCCTTTTTTTCTGAGCGCTCTCTTGCTTTTTGGAACATAAATGAGCCTCTGTGATTGTCTTGGGGAGAGAGCTGTGCACAGACTCCTCTGCTCCGCGTCTTGCTGCTTCTCCCTGTTATTCAAAGGGATGCTGAAGGGAAGGGGTGAAGCCCAGGTGTGTGTGATGCTGAGTCAGAGCCGGGTACGAGCGGATCCTGAAACAAAAATGAAAGCCAAAACCGACTAAACTAAATCTGTTTTAAAATGTCTGAAGCTCCGATTTCCTAAATAAAGAACTGGGTGGCGGATCATCCTCAGGGGTTAAATTAAGAATTAAAAAAATTAAAATAACTTAAACTGCTAAGAAGCAAACAAAGGTGATAAGGTGATAGAATAAGAATGAAAAACAGATTTTGTTTCTGAGACTCCAAAGTCAGATCATCTTCATCGCCTCTGTGCGTCCAGCAAGAGGCGAGCAAGCGCATCTTCCCCGCTGCCGCTCTCTAATCGCACCACACTGACTCTCTGAGCATTACACAGAATAACCCTCTCCCCTGCCCCTGCAGACGCTTTTATTCCTCATTGCCTTAAAGGAGCAGAGGCGGATACCGGTCGGTCCTGAGGGCAAGGTGCTACTGGAGGTGAGATTACGAGAGCACGCAATGAGTGGCGCATTTGCATTAAGGAAATGAGCTGCACCTGACGCACTGAAGCACCTGGGATAACATTTTTACGCACGGAGATGTACCGACTGAAACAGCAGGCGCAGTCTGCGGGCATGCAGGTGCACTGAGCGCATGTAACTATATGGCAGAATTGGGTATTTCTTGTATCATGAATAAGGACAGAGGAGATTTCCCTTTAGGAATGTAAATCCACAAGGACACTCAGTGATGCATATTTTGTGGGTCAATGCGCGAAGGATACACGTTTTTTTTTTTGTTTTTTTTTATCATGTTTAGTTGATTAAAGTCATTTTACTGTATTTTTATATCAAAAGTGGAGAAGATGGTCGTTCAGTGTTTGCAGGAAATAGAGGGTTAAACTAAAACATCCCCCCACCCCAAAGGCAGATACACACACATACACATACACACTCCATACAGCCTTCAACCCCATAATCCAGCAGCCAGCACCACCACCCCTCCATTTTAATGCCTGCCTTGAAGTCAGGGGTGTAGCTGTAGTATGCTGTGGGAGCCTGTGGGCCTGTCCACAGAGCAGGGTTACACTGAATGTGATATAACCAGCAGGGCTGTCTGCATCACATTCTGTATTCCACATGACAGAATATACAGAGAATGAAATCCTGTTTGTTTACCCCAAGATGCCACTATTTTTGTCTTTATATCAACAGAACTCTTCGCTGAACATATACAAAAGCAGTCTGGTGTAAAATAATGGACTAAAACTGTAATAATAATGCATGGTGTGTTTCAGATATGGTGAGACTGCAGGGCTTTGTCCTTAATGCAGTCCTGGTTTTGTGAATGTACACTTCAGGTGTTTGTGTAGAAGAAGTGATCGCTCTAACCTCTGCATGTCGATATGTTAAAAATGAGACACGGCTCTAGTGCTTTGTCACACTGAAAAAGAAAGCTGGTGACATTGTATTTGTTGTGATGTTTTAATCAACCCACTTTCCTGTTGTCCAGTCTATTGCGCCTGCCGACACTGTCTGTCCACTCGCCTGCCTGTCTCCCTCATAGTGTTCACTCCAGTGCAGCAGACGAACACAAACACCGCTCTGCATTACTGAAGTCTACAACAGAACACACTGTTCCAGCTCGCTTTAAATGTGGCAAGGATGCTCTTTTTTGCCCTCAGTTAAATCCTTTACCGACAACTCGGATGAAACCATTCCTTTATTCTAGATGTGCTCTTTTAAATTATCTTTACGTCATATTTAATTGAGTAAAGATATATTTTATATTCGTTTTGTTTTTTGCATCTTGTTTACCCTAAGATGTTAGATAAGTCTAAACAAGTTGATGACTCTGTAGCACAAAGAGGGAAATGTGGGTGAATGAGGGCAGTGGGTCAGGAATCCTGCCTGTCATTTAGAGGGGATTAAGCACACTGTGCTGGTGTTTCAGCTCTGGATTCTTAGCATGGACGTATAATTAAGTTCATTAGGAGCAGCAGACTCTGTGATATAATTATGTAAAATGAATCATGAAAACCCAACAACTTTAGCAGAACCTTGTTTGGTGACTGCAGTTGTTTAGCTTCTGGTTGTTTACAGCACATTTACATGAAGCTTCAACTTCTGTTGAGTAATTTGACTGTGAAAAGTGAAAAAACAGCACTTTGCTTAAGGGTACCTTTGTATTTTTAATTTACTTTCTCTGTAGAGAACACATGACATGTGTGTTCAATACCAAAGGAAACGAATAGTCAGGAATACTGTTCATAAGCACAACCATCTAAAACAAATGCATGTAGTTTATCTCAGGTCAGCCTACAGCAATGTTAATTAGTACAAGTTTTTGCCACTAAAGGTGACATTAACTCTCTGTAAAAACAAACAAAAGTGAAAGAGGGGGAAAAAACACATCTGCCTCAGGGTTCAAGGGATTGGGAGCAGGGATCTGTGGAATTAGAGGGTGCCATCTGACATTTTAGGGAATATGAGGCCTTGCATGATCTAGCTCGGCAAACAAGATTTTATGAGAAGATGATATAAAAAAAAATGTGGAAAGGAAATGGAATGAATAAAGAACTGCAAATCAAAAGGTTATATTTGTTTGTGTGGGATGTGAAAATTAATGCCACCTAACATCAAACTGCTCTGAACCCTGATGGAACCATCAACTTGTAGGTGTCATTTAAGCAGTAAAGAGGAGCAATGACTCTTCACCCCAGCAACCAGGGTAACATTTGCCGGGTGGATATGTATTGTGTGTACACTATATACACACTCACACCACTGTATACACACTGCATATGTGGGAGATGCCCAGTATAAGCACAGTTCCACATATTGTGTTTAACAGCAAACACAGAGTAACTGACCAAATGACCTCATAACACCTCAATGGGAGCAGGTGTGTATGAAAGTTTTATCAACTGTACAAAGTTATGACATTATTAAAACAAAAGCCAATAATATAAAAGTAAAGTGCTATGCTTATAGCTCGTGTTTTATTCTTATGTGTCCCTAAGTGTCTAATGTTTGGTTAGCGGAGGATAATTGCCTTTTCACCTTAAAAACCATAATTAAAATATAATTGCTTCTGCTTTTTCCATACTCAAAAATATCCAGCTCCACAAGGGGAGCTTTTAATAGTACGCGCCAAGGTGCACTCTAACGTCTGCACACTCTGAATACCTGAGACACAATAAAAAAATATGTGCAGACACACAGTTTTAGCATCACATCACTATACCAGAGAAAGCTCATGTGTAATTGAACTGATATAAGAGACCAAATGTTTCTGCTAGTAGCACACAAGCATTTCTATTCACATGGAAAACAGGTGCGAGTGTTTATCACTTACGCTCAGAACAGCTGTACAATTGAACAGGCTACTTCACATGTGAAAGACAATACGCTGATTTTCACTTTGAACACAAAAGCCTTGACCTTCCTTGTGGCCAGAGATATATGGTATTCAGTTTGGTTAAGTCCTATGAGATTATATTCAAGTATGTCATATAGGAAAGCACATACATATGGACATGCATTTCTCTAACTCACTAAATACAAAGCCTAAGCCATAATGCTTTTGCAATATATCATTTGTTACAGTATGTGAGTGTAGGTTTTCAGTGTGATCTCATACGAAGAATACGAAGAATCTCATATGTGAATACAGATATTTAAAGCGTTGATTTAAATAACATCCATGTTTTGAATAAAAGCAGAGTGGATTTTTTTGTGGCGTTGGGTATCAGGGGAGGAAAAGGGTGTAGTTCATTTTAGCCCCCGAGCATGATGCCTAAACAGTAGTAAGTGGATGTGACAATGAGGCCCCTGGGCCGCTGCAGACAGTCTTGCCCTTGCTGTGTGGCCATTCATGTGTCTGTTTGTGTGCATGTGCAGTGTGTGTGTGTGTCTGTGTGTGTCTGTGTGTGTGTGTGCATATGCCACCATGTCTGTTTGTGGATACGAGGGAAGAAGTGGAGCACATATGAGACGATTCATGAACGCTGCACAGCCAAGGTCATGAATTCTCATATTGTGATACTAACACAGGCGTGTTATCTGCGCTTGGTGCTTTTTATTTAACTGGCAGCTTTATCATGAATAATAACATGTAGTCGTTGTAATAGCAGTAAGAGTTGCAAGCAAGAATATAAGAAGTAAAACGTGATTTCTTTTTCCATTACACGATAATAAAAAATAAGGATACACTTGTTAAAAAAGCGATCCAGACGTTATGTCCCAGTACTGTTATTGCAGATGGAATGTACTGACAGTACAAACTGAACTGGAATCAAGGATAAGGTCAAAAAGCAATGTGTTTTTACTTTTATTATTTTTTACTCTTGAGAACAACCATAAGAAAACCTAAGAAGTAGTACTCTAAATTGAGGAGCTCTCATCTCAAGTGGGTTTACTAAACTACAGCTGCAGAAGGGATCACATTTTAAGCATCATTCTTCACAGGTCAAAATGTTTTAAAGTTTTTTTTTGTTTGTTTGGTTTTTTTTAGATCTGATCATTTTAATATAATTGAAAACATCAATGAAGCACTGCTGAAACACAAATTCACCATACTCTATCAATCCCTGTCCATTTGAACCAGCTAATGAATTGAGATCAGATAGGTAACAATACACAGTTCGCTTCAGTGATCATAATAATTACATTATAAACTAAATCAAATCAAGCACCTCAAGTAATTTACTGAAACACATTCCAATACTACTGGGGACAAATCTGCATGCAACCCCCCTTATTAGTGACTTTTA
>JAPTYQ010000006.1:15274728-15294899 GCA_029814465.1 Ostorhinchus cyanosoma
TCTATCTATCTATCTATCTATCTATCTATCTATCTATCTATCTATCTATCTATCTATCTATCTATCTATCTATGATGAGAAATACCAGTAATGACTACAGTATGCTTCTGTACATATCCCCTTCCTTTCTTACAGACCACATACGCCCATCACAGTCCCTGTGCCTGACCCTGTCCCTGGCGTGTGCACAGACAGGCTGGGTAATCCCTCAGGATGGGGCCTCTTGTTTTGACAACTCCTGTGAAGCCCAGTGTCTCTTACAACAAAACACAGACCAGCCTATCATCAGCAAAATGTCAGCCCTCGGCTCACTCCTTCGTCACCCAGTGGAGGATCAGGTTGCCTTTTACACTATGTGACCCATTAACTCAGAATAGAAACATTCTCAGCACCGGTATAATGATCCCCTTTGTTTGCTAAGACAATGACATTGATAAGAGACAAGCAGCGCTCGTGGCTCCTGATAGAAGTGTGTATAAGGTTACATGTTGCCAGGGTAAGAGTGATGTGGCTCCCAAACAGAGAGTTCAGAGCGGTGTCCTCTTACAATCTGCTGGTCCCAGTGGGATGAAGAGACACCTGGGTCAATCAGCATCAGACATATGCCCACTCTATAAATTGGGACCTCTATATGTAACATCAGGGTGGCCTTTTGGGAATGGACCAACTGTGTCACAGACATCAGGGTTAAGGCAGTAACATGTCAGTGGGACTAATGATAAAATACAAAGGAGGAGATGTGTTTCTGTAGAGGTCGATGGAAAGGGCACAAGGGTATGGGTTACAGATTTGATTGTCTTCCATGGAGGGCCACCCACATCATACAAGTGCACCTGTCTATATATGAGTACCATATAGGATTTTACACCTGTTCTTCATATATCCCGTTTTTTTATTTTTGTTTTTAATCTGTCCACCTAATATTCAAATCACAGAAATGGCACAGAAACAATTACAAGTGCTCAAATCAACTGTTTTTTTCTTGTATAATTTAAACTATGGATCCTGTGGTTTAAGAAATATTTGTAGTGATGCCAAGTTAAGATATCAACTTCGAATAGCAAGAGTCAACCAAATATAAAGGAAAAGCCTACATCTGACATTACTTTTACTGTTTCAGGTGCATGCTTATTATGCAAAGTAAAACAAATGGCATCCCAAAATAGTATATGATATAATTTCCTATACTCTCAGTCTTTCATATTTCACGTGGACTGTGCAAAAGTCTTAGTGCACCTTCAGTTCAGGATTAAAATGAACATATGTATTTAGTTCTCATTTGATTTTTTTTTAGATGCAACAAGAAAATACAGGAAATATGTGCACAGCCTTAAAAGACACACAAAAAATGGAACAAAATGGGTTTTAAAGGTTGAAGTCATTATTTAGTATGACTCCTGACCCCATGACAAGAAGCAGCACAAACAGAAACATCTGACATGTGTTGAATGAAACCTGGTATAAAACAGAAAGTTAATCAATCTCATATTGTCTGAACAAAAGGGTTAAAAGACATGTTAAGTGCAAAGAAAGGTCACACTATGTATGACCTCTGTGCTTTATAGAAGCTCTTTTTTTTTCTTTGAAAGTTTTGTTTTTACTGCAGTACATACTTCTCATATCTCTAGATTGTATCTTAATACAGAGGCTGAGAAATGGATAAGTGTGGAAATTACAGCTTTACAAAACCAACAAACTTAATGTTGGCCTTGGACTTTTTCACATACTGTAACTGTACATTAACTGGAGTTTTTAATAACTTCATAAAGTGTAAAAATATCACTTTAGTAATGGAACAACTGATTTTAGCAAACTAAAATATTGTTTGTCTGTCGATGAGGAAGAAAAAAATCAAAGGGAAATGTTTTTTTTGCAAAAATAGTGTGGAGCCTTAACCAAATTAATTAAATGATACATTAACTTTAGACTTAAGGGAGATTTTTGTGAGTGTTCAAATCCATCTCTTAAATGCTATTTATAATTCAGAAACTTTGTCAAATCTTCATCAAAACATAGAAATTACAGGATTTCAGAGGTAAGACATTTCTGTAGGATTCTTAAAGTAAAAGACATCAATTTCACTTTACAGAATGGACTGCAAACCATGCACTACAGTAACCTTTTCCCATCTCCCACTCAATTCATGATACCAACACCGAGCCTGCTACAGCAACCCCAGCCAGTTTCCCATTGGTTAGCCCCAAGGCACAGAGGAGCATATCTGTAGCCAACCTTGACGTGCTAAACTAGGACGCTGAAGGGGACAGAAATGGGAGGAGAGAGGAGGAGAGGCAGGGGAGCGAGCGAAAGGAGGAGAGTGAAAAAAAAAAAAAACATAATGAAAGGCTGCTGGAGGAGTGGCAGAAATAAGGAAGTGAGGATGGAGAGCTGGGGCTGGAGGTGATGGAAAAGAAGGGATACAGAAAGGCGCGATAGAGAGGGAAGGGAGTGAAGATGGAGAGTATAAGTAAAGGGAGGAAGAGAATAGGGTGGGTTTTGGTGATTTGTACTCTGGCTGCATATGCGCCTGGTCTCCATCTCCTCCATTCTCTGCTTGAAAACTGGAAAAATCAATACACCCACAGTCTAGTGTATCCCCACATGAACTGGATCATTACAAATATATAATGAAACGCCCCACCGTCATTTTTCATCACTATTACCATCATCACATATCTGAGCGGGTGCGGATATCGGTATATCACCAACATGGCTGTAACAATGTAATAACCCAATCAATGGCCTTCTAATTATTTCAGTGCCTCAGTTAATCGTCCAGTTAAAGCAGTCTTTCAGCCTTGACTCTCAGAATGGCACAAGGAGACAGGCTGCTTGTTAACAAATGCACACAGCAGAACCAAAGCAGGGCTGTTGTAATAAGAATATCTGACTTCTCAGCTTCACAACTCAATCCAACTCAGGGTCGCAGTGTTGCCTAGTAACGATGGCACACTACTGACCTTATCTATGTGGTCATAAAAATGTATGAAGACGCCCCCCCTTGCCTTCAAACTACCTCCCTCTCTACCGCCTGTATTCAGTCCTTCCTACAACCACACTACCACCCTCATAGCCCTTATCTCCCCCTCTCTGAGTAGCATCTAGCCAGGGGGCAAGCACCCTCTGTGCTCTTCTACCCTGGCTTGGGTAGCTCTGCGGTGGGTGTTATCTGCCTGGGAGCTCCCCTCTCCTTTATTACAGAGGGGGCTGGAAAACATATACACTCTCAAGCCTTTTGCAGAAACACAATGCACTTGTGTGCACCGTATGTGCACCCTCACACACACAGAGCAGATACAGATACAGCACTGGTGGGCGGGTAGTGGGAGGCTGGAAGGATGCAGATTGCATGCTATGAAACTGATAGATAGCTGTAAGAACAGAGGGACACAGTCAAGCGCAAAGGAGACTCAATACCACACCGCAAGGTTAACCGGTGCACCAGCCTTCACGAGAATATTACTTCAACGTGGAATTTCTGCTCTGCCTGCTGTGGGAGAAAGGAACATGGCAGCAGAATGTAAGAAAAAGTGGCTGTTTATAAGAGAAAACAACAACAAAATACACTAGACTACAAGGAGCTTAAAAAGTGCATTTGTGAAAGCAGTTTGCTTGTTAGAGAAGTGATGTATCTGATCTATTTCAACTCATGAGTCCAAAAAACCAAGTTCAGCTTTTCTAATTGGCTATTACCCTGGAGATGATACAACCTGATATAACCTTTGGGAGTCAAATGGTGAGTGTGACACATTCACTGACACCTGCTCCATCTGTCTGCTCTACAATTAACACCATCGGATACTGTATGTCAGGATTCTCATAAAGCCTAAGCAAAGATCTGCAAGTCTGTCATCTCACTTTAGGGGCACAGCTTACCAAGGCTGTGTATTTGAACAAAGCTGGATATATGAAGTGTACCATGATGGAGGGATTATGATTCTATCTACTGAGGTATGTTGCATTCAGAGGTGAGGAGATTTCTTGATTCAAAGATGCATAATGTAATTATAACTGAAAAGAATTGTGAATCCAGCGAAAATACTGTCATAGTCTGATTTTGTCTTAAAGAAATAAAAGGGGATACACATTTACTTGCCATCTTCAACATCATCGATATCAACATCCTAGAAAACTGAGCACGTCAAGCACTGCAAATCGCTCTGCAAAAACATTGATAGTAATGAAAGCAGTGTCATAAAGTGTTCTTAAATCCCTGCAAATACAGTTTCTGTCATTGAATTTGTCGAGTTTGTGAGTACACAAATGTCTGTTGCTCTAATTATCAGAAACTGTAGAAACGGTTCACAGGGTCAATAGGTATGGATAGATTCTTATGGATATCTTATGGAAAAAAAACACCACAGTCTTCAAGAAGGTCTCTAGTGAATAATTAGGACAAGCTCTGTGTTACACCAGTCTTGCTACAGAAGTCGCTAACTATGTTAACAAACTGAGAGTCTTCATAATGAGGGCAGCCATAACCTGCCACTGCTCTCCTGCCCACCACTACAACAACATCTGCTCTGTGGCACCTAGAGCATCAGGTGGGATCCACGGTATGCGAACAAACACAGATGGCATACAGTATGTGTGTGTATGTAAGCGTCAGAGCAACTAAAGAGACTGGTGAAAGTATGTGTAGTACCTTCAGGCGAGGAGCAGAAGGGTGGCAGGGGTTCCTGACTCCTACCACGGCCTGTTTAGATGCTAGCCTCTATGACTCATCTACGTGTCACTAATGCTTTCCCTATGAATGAACAAACAGATACAGATACACTGCAGAGAAGCAACGCTACCACCACGGGGGGAAGTGTAGGTGTGAACAGCCTGTGAGACTAGCATGAGCCATCCTTAGTCATACTCCTGCCTGTCTGAGCAGTGAGAGTTGCCATACAGTTACAAGTAATTGATCTAAAAAAAAAAACAAAATAAATCAAAACCAGCTGTCTTTTATATGGTAGGAAACATACAGTGTGGTACCACTGAATGAGCAGTGATGTACCTTCGCACCACCTGTTGTCTGCCTCATTCCTCTCATCTCATCCAGGCTCTCCTCATTTGGGCAGCTCTCCGGCAGCAGCAGCTGTGAATATGTACACCTTGTTAGGAGGCTGACAGTTCTGGCAGAGGAAGAGACAGGGAAGTAGCTTGTTATGAAGAACAGACTAACTATATGTCAATCCCTGCTATACAGAGAGGGGAAAACATAGAATAAACAAGACAAAACGTATTTTAAGTTTTCATCTAAATCATCTCATCATTAACAAAGCTACATTGTGTTAATTTAACTATAGGAATCGTACTGAATTAAAGGCTAATTGACCCTGGCCTCTCTGCTAATAAAACAGTATGCTACACTAGATATCAAAATGAGATTTGCCTCAGAAACATGCAGCCAGGCTGATCATTATGACCTGCCCCAACTGTAATCCCCATTTGTAGCTCACCCACCCCTGTCATGCCTGTGCTGTAATTACGCTGCATCCGATATCACAGAGAAATGCTAACAGATTCGACAAATCTCTGATAAGCGTTATAGACTTACAGCAATTGGGCTGTCTGTGGGGCTGCTTATCACAGGCCTGCGTGATGCTTAAAAAAAAGGCTGAATGCTGAGGTCAGTGAACAAGTAATGCTGCCAACTTCAGACCTCACAGCACAGTATAGTCATTTTAGAGGCAAAAACATCAAACGTTTGTTAATATTTGCTAATTTGTGCAGTAACTTGTAAATGTTATTATAGGTGTTAATTAATGATATATGAAAAAAAAGATACTGATGCCTTTGTCAACAAGTATGCAAATTAGTTTTAAATAGAAAAATGTAAATAATATACATTTAAGTTTTAAGATAATCTAATCATTGGTAATAGTAAATAGCCTACGCATTGTATACAGGTAGGTTTTTTAGTGAGTCACTGTGTTAATCAGCTGAATTGGGGCTCCTTCTTTCTTATTAGCAGCAGAGAAATAGTCAGAGGATACAATGTCACACCGCTTCAGAATAATTCCACACAGCTAGTGTTGAATGACACAAGTCTGATCCTTAACAATATTACCACAGAGTTAAAAAGTCTAATGATCTGGAGCGTACATTTGTGATTAGGCGTATTGTTGAGGTGAAGAAGAAGTGGGAGGATATGAGACACTGCAGAGCGTTCTCTTTCTGTCTCATCAGCTGTAATGATCAGAGCTGTGAGGATTAAGTAGCAATGTCCTGGCAAAGAAGCTTTGCACTTCCAAAAGTAGGACCACTAGCGCTCCTAAGCTGCATAATTTGTTCAGGCAGAGGCGATGCCACAGGTACATCAGCCTCATTGTGGGTTAAAGACACACAAGTGGTGTGCAGTGCCTTGCAGTGGCCAACAATGAAACTGCAGAAGGAAACTGCAATGCTATATGAAAAAAATACAGTCAGCATAATCCAACTTTCTAAGATAGCCAACACTAATGCTTGGAAGTAAAACTGTGAGTTAAAATAAATGAACCTCTCAGAATTATCAAACCAAAAATAAATACCTTTATATTCATTAGTGTTTCTACTACATTTGCATCTCTGTACATTTAATAAAACATAATGAGCCTCTAATTGCTCAGAATCTTAAAGGAGGTCACAGGTAAAAATAGATAAATAGATAAATAAATGAACACATTTTACTTGTTTACTGGGGATAAGAACAGATAATCAAACAATGCATTCCGGTTGTTACACTCTACGGCAAAGAATGTTATCTCAGAATCACAAGAAAGAGACAGGAATTGTGCTTAAATGGGTCATTCACAAGACCCGATGCATGACAAGCGATCCACCGGAAAGAAGAAATTTTGTGGTCACAGCTTTTCTCCACATTACTCATGTTATTGTAACTATAGTGATTAACTTCAATGAACAAAGATGAGGAGAAATGGGGGAGAGAAGGAAAACATGTGACAGTGTAAATGTGGACTCAAGGAACTCAGAGCAGGACAGTGGGTTTCTCTGTGTAAAAAAGGCAGCATGGAGAAGACCTGTGACATCGATCTTGTGTTACCACTAAGATGTTAGACCTCCTTCTTAAACTTATAATGTGGCAAATGTAACTATAATGATCAATATAGCTTCAGTATTATTAGTTACAACAGTAAAAATGGAATAAAATGTATTTAAATTAACATATGGTGACATTTTATGTTGTCATATTGACCTGCAGTTATTTCCATAGCTAGATAGGCTCGTTAAAACAGACTGGTATGACATTTAATGACTAATTTACCTAATCTGACAACTGGTTTACCTTTATGCATCATCTCAGTTTCAGATGTAGTGAATTAGTAGTCTAGCCAGTACTCTATTTTTAGCTCACCAGCTGCCCAGGAGCTATTGTGATGGCACTGTGTCCATCGTCGTCTTCGTCATTGTCACCGTCATTGTATTTGTTTGCAATTTCTTCAAACATATTTTCTGATGAAACTACTGGTCAGATTCATTTCAAGTTTGAAGTGTAGCTTCCTTGGGACAAAGTCTACAAAGTTTGTTCAGTTTTCAGAAATGTAAACCTTAAAATTTTTGACAAATTTTTGAAGTATTAAAAATGTGTGTCTACTTATAATGGGCCATATTTTGATGGCTTGTAAAATGGAAAAAGTTAGCTATATCAATATAGTTACTATTGAGCACTGATAGGAAGGCATATATGGACTTTCATTTGGGTGCATGACCTTTGACCTTGAGTGACCTTGAAGGGTCAAATTTAAGGTCACCAATATCTAGATTTCAAAAAACATCTTCTCTGAAACAACTGGTTGGATACATTTACATTTTAATGTGGTTCCCATGGAAATATCTACAAAACTGTTCAGGTTTAATAAATTTTCTTTTTCTTTTTTTTTTTGACAATTTTTTTAAATATTAAAAATTTGCCAGTACTTATGATGGGCCATATTTGATGGCTTATAAAATGGAAATGGTTAGAGATATCAATATAGTTACTATTGAGCACAGATAGGAAGTCCTACATGGACTTTAATTAGTTGAGTTATCCTCCTGTGAAAGTTCCACCCACTTCTATTGGGAGATCTCCTGCAGGAAGACCACAGGACTCTAACATAGAGGCAGAACCTGACAACCTCACAAATTCAAGTGGTTATTTATTATTTACAAAACATGCCATTGAGATATTATTTGTTGTCTTTATCTTGGAATTGCTTTTTTTTTTATTAGGACCTATGTAACTAATTTAAGTATTCTCATACCATGTACTCATATGGGATGACATTAAAGTTTTCTAGAATTCTTGAATCCTTAAACTTTTTGAATAGGGCTTAATGTATTAACATGTACTAAACAACTCATGGTCAACATAGAAGTTGTAGTAGTAGTAGTAGTTTATAATACGCACAGTGTAGTACAGAACATTTCAAAACATCTTCAGTTTGTATAATGGCTGATGCACAAATGCAATAGACAGAGAGGGTCTTGTAACCTAAAAAGCCTTAAAGACATTCCCTCTATTTTGTCTCAATTCTGTTTTTCAACGACGGTCTTCTAATTAAAAGCATAAATTAATAAATTGAGTGAAACTTGAACTTAAGAAAAAAAAATAGACATTTACGTGTTTATATGTCAACACTAATTTTAATGCTTTTAATAAGCCACTTTCTGGGCCTTCAACTAAATTTCTGATGTAAATAAAGCATGACGAAAATGCCTTTGCTGTAACAGAACAATTTTAAGACCACTCAGGAAATTGAATTTGTACAGGGAGAATGGAAACATTAAAAAAATACAATGTGGAATTTAGCAAGAACACAAGCGACTCACACAGACAGAGGACAAAACTTCTCTGTTTTGCAGACGGCGCGTTCACATCACAAATTATTTACAGTCTATGGTTTGCATCCCTCCTAATTTTGATGGGAGGTTAAGTACGGTTTGTTAAAAAAAACAAAAAAAAAACCCAAGAGGAAGTAGTAACATCCTATTTACCTTCAAAATAAAAGATAATTTGTAATACCCCAAACTGTCTCTTTGTATACATATATAAAATATATTATATAATTGCATCAAAAATTAATAAAAATATTTTTATGATCAGAATAAATACTTCTTTTTTATTTTACGTGTTTACAATTAACAACTGTTTGCGTCTGCTTTATTTTGAAGCTAGTAACCGGAAGTCGCATTCTATGTCAGTGACTTCGTTCCTTTACAGAAGTGGATGGAGGTGAAAGTTTTAGTAGAAGTAATTGGACTTCAGACAGACGGTAGTTTTCTGTGACAGTCACACCATTGAGCGATGTCAGTATGTTTAATCTCTTTTTGACGGTTAAATGGGAGCGTTTCCATGATGGCGGACACCACAGTAGAAGCGTTTCCATGATGACCAAACTGGAAACTTAAGGAACAAAGTTTGAACCAGCAGCTGGAGACTTTTCCCAGACCTTCCCCGTTTTCACCGCAGCACCGCCGCATCATGGCCCGCAATAATTCGCTTTCGATATGGGCATTTGTGTTCAGTTTGTGCTTCGGTATGTCTGAGTGTCACTTTGCTATACCACTGAAAATATACGCAGGGAAGTACAACGTCTCCTCGTCGGCTCTGAATGTGACTTCGCTC
Organism: Ostorhinchus cyanosoma; assembly: GCA_029814465.1. Classification (NCBI taxonomy): domain Eukaryota; kingdom Metazoa; phylum Chordata; class Actinopteri; order Kurtiformes; family Apogonidae; genus Ostorhinchus; species Ostorhinchus cyanosoma. Next base: position 15,284,324 of record JAPTYQ010000006.1, read on the forward strand.
CGGAGTGTAACTTCTGATGGAGGCGGCCTCTCCTTGGCCTCTGACCCGACTGGGAAAGTCAACTTTCTGGACATGGTTAACAACTTGGAAGGAGACTCTGGAAGAGGCTACTACATAGAGATGTCAATTGGTACCCCTGGTCAAACGGTATGTGTTCTCTATTGTGCTTGTGTCTGGTTTATGTCTGTTGTTTTGGGTTTTCTGCCTTCTGTTGTAAAAATACTGCCCACTTTATTAAATAGGCTTTGGTTATTATTATTATTATTATTATTATTATTATTATTATTATTATTATTATTATTAGGATTATTACTTGTTGTCTGTTGAGTAAAATACATCCGTTTTCTTCCCTTTCCTGACACTTATCTCCATTCCCTCCCTTTCTTTTTTGTTGACTGATTTACACAGGGTCATGTGTTGCGTTCACTGACTGATGACAGGTCTGCTGTCTGTGCTATGTGTGAATAGGGGCTGGTCTGTCCACCATGTGATCCACTGAAGGAACCTACATGAGTGTCACAATGACCTGGGTGTGTTTGTTAACATTTCATCCGAGGGACAAAACTGAAACCTCAAACCCATCTATGCAAGAGCTGATAAAGAAATGTACCCAGTTACTGTTGAATATGACACAAATGTTAAAGATGTATCTATTATAGTTTAATAAATCTAGTCTCTAATCAAACAAGCTGTTTATTCCTCAGACTGCTTGGAACCACCAGAGTCGGATAGTGTCATTGCTATGGGATGTAGCAGCCAGTACAAGTGCTGTGGCCTTGGGGTCTGTAGGTAGACTAAAGCCCCACTCACATGCACTCACATGATGCTGCCTGTGAGGACCACTGCTTCGTACCAGGCAGCTGACAGGGATTATGAGGCTCCCAAGGAGCAAAGAACAGCCCAAACAAAGCAGTATGAGGCCTTAATTTGCTGCTTATTTTGCCCTGGTTGTAGGGAAAGATGCCTGTGTAATTTAATGTTATCATTTTATGCTGCTTGTTATGTAGCGTGGCATACAATAGCATATTAATGATTTAGGATGACTAAATGGTCCTGGAGGGATTGGAAAGAGGGTTTTCACATCACTATTAAAAATACATGCTGCTTAAAGGCTTGTACGGTTAAGGCTACGCTGTGACATTGTGTCATAAGTATATGTTGAATATGCAGTTTAACAAAAGGTGAATTATCTCATTAGTTGCTGGATCTGTTGTTCTTGGACCTCTCAAGTTAAAAAGATCAGAGCTTTTAAGACTCCTGGGTGGCAGTGCTCACAGAGGCTTATCATTGCTACCTGCCATGTCACTGCCCTGTGTCAACTCCACAGAAGATACTGACAGTGTTTGCCAAGCTCAAGTTCCATGAAACTTTACAAATGAGTACTCTGTAAAGTAGGCATGTTATTTAACTGTTCATTCCTAATGCAACACCATTGTATGAGATGCCTAACAGGGTAAATAACTAAGGCTTAATATCATTTGCAGCAGTGGATCATTCCCATTTGTAGTTTTCAGGGTGTACTGAAAGTGAGTAAACATATATAGTTGAATATACACACCCCTTCACCTAACGCATTGGTGATAAGTTACTACAGCTATTATAAGAATATTATCTGGATTATTTCCTGATAAAATTAAGAGTACTCAGATTTTATTTAGCAGCTTTCAAACAGATCAATAGTATGCTTTGCCATTTCCCATTTCTTTCAATGTATCTGCCCTTTAGAATGTTTTTCCTTATTTCATGGGTTATGACATCGAATATCTCGGTGCACAAGGACTAGTTCTCTATACTGGGAGATCTCAATGATTTGTCTTTTTCACTATTGAATTTTTTTTACACGTATGTAGTATAAGACCTTAGTGATTATATTTTGTAGATGGAACAATTAGAATGAGAGTCATTATGGTCTCAGTTGTTAATCACTAATAGAATCATTAAAGATGGCTGAGCTGTTATAAGTGTTTTATACAGTTAAACAGTCTTTTACCACAGCCTGAGGTAAGAAATTTAAGTGTAACCAGATAATTATCTGAACAAATATTTATTTATGTATCCTATTTGTTTGGTATTTCTATTTTAATATGTGTGTATTTTTTAAATATTTGCTTCTAATTTTTGCATATAGAAGCATGTTTGTAATCTAGGGTTCTAACTTACATTTATTTCATTTGTTTTCATTATAATTTTCGAATATTTTATCAGATAATCAAGTCAAAAGCTGGTGAAAAACTGATATGGTTTCATAAATAAATATGACTTCAAACATGTTTGGTCCACAACTCAAAGATACTGAGTTTACTTTAACAGAATCTCAAACTTTAAGAAGTTAGAAATTAGATAGTATTGACTTTTTTTGTCATTAAAAAACCCCACACATCTGTTTTTCAAAAGAGTTTCTGATTTCTTGAAAAATCAAAAACTAATAATCTGTAAGAAAACAAAAAGTTATTGGATAACTCTCTAGACTGTTAGTCGCCACATTGTTGAAATTTTACGCTACAGCTTCTTTTTTGTCTTAGGAATTCCTAGTACTTTTATAGAAAATGGAAAATGTTCATTTAATTCATATTTCTGCTCTGCTAGTCCAGCCTTTACACTGTTCTACTCCTGTATACTAAAAGCTTAATATTTATGCCAGCATGGATTGGACTCCCACAGTACAGATTGCTCAAGCAGTGCCAAAATGTTCCCTAACTCAATACTGTTGAATTATACTCTCAATATTATTCTGACTAAATGATGATGTGATTACAGCATCGTGGTGTTAAATGAGGCACTATTCAAATGAGCCACTAATTGGCACATCTGTTAGCATGTGGCACAGCCAGGCTGAGGTGTCGGCTGGAGAGCCTCACATCTGCTAATTGTTACAAACAGGTAGCAGATGCACATTGCCACCGTGGAGCCACCGCCAATTAGAGAGTGAGCACTCAACTGCAGGCGGCTGCAGACTGCCTGAGCAGCGGGGGAAGAGATTTGCCTGAGGCTTAGCAGCCACGCTATGGGAGGATAGTGTGACTAGAAAAGATCGTCAGTGTGGGGATAAGGAAATGCCCTGTTTCCCCTCCTCCTCCACCACAAGGTCCCAGTGTTTTCCAGTCTGGCTTGTTTTGCCAATTCCGGCCTGTATGAGTGGACTGATGCCATGTGCATGGTGGCAGAGGGACATGACCCGGGCCAGTTCAACCAGGAGGAAATGATAAGCCAGCTCAGGCTTCCCCTTGCCTGAGTGCACTGGTCTAAAACAGAGAGTTGATAATTACTGAATTCTTTCATAATGACTTCATACTTTCTTCAGCATGACAATAGGATACTAGTAATTAAAGAAAGTCTTATTTTTTCTATATATATCTTTGGTTTATCACTGAAAATATTTCAGTGCAGGCATAAACGCTCTAGTTAAAACAGTTAAAAGAGCTGAAGGGCAAAGTTTCTGGAAGTCCTAAAAAAGCTTGTAATCCAATAAGTCTTCACTTAAAATGTAAAATATGATGTAAATTGCATTTAGAGTTTGTTTGAAGCCTAGTACGTCTTATGCCAGAAAACACTTAAATTATTAACCTTGAGTATAAAGTTAGAAAAATAAAGCTGCGTTGAAATGCCACCAGAAAACACCTGCCATCAGTTAATACTGCGTTGTAAGTCTGGTGCCTGCAGGACAAGATGTGAGATGCCTCTTGAAAAGTCTTAAATGGAACAATATGAAATCCTCAGAAACTCTTTTAAGGAAGTAGATTTGTTTTTTTAGAGACTTGTATGCCACATTCTTTGGCATTTTAAATGCTTCCTGCTGATCTTGTTTTTCTCAAGAAAAGATAATACTGTTTTTTCCAGTTTACATGAGTGAGCAGGATAAGCAAGTATTTTTACATATAGGGCGATGCAAACGTCCTATATGGCATGTATGTTTGTAAGTTGAGTCATCAGGTGGTTGTGGTGCATTAGGTTTATGACCCCATCATGGTGAGGAATGCTTGCTGGTGAGTGTTAATGTGTCCACTGCTCAGTAGTGGAGGTGACAGGAGTCCACTGGATAATTAGTTCCTGCTCGTTGACTTCATGCCTCCAAGACAACATTATCTCAACTGCTGTTCGCCGGTCCCTACTGTGCACATGACACATCGCAGGATGGCCGGACGGGTCATACATTCATGTTAGTAGCTAGAGGCCATCATGTTTGACTCATAGATCACACATTAGGGAGCAATTAAATGAGAGAGGTATTAAAATGTTTTGCTCATTTGCAAAGCTTTTTACACCTAAATATAATCAGTAATTGTGTATTAAACGGTAAATAAGGGTTAGGCCATTTATTGGATCTGATACCCACATTATAACCATAATTATCAGGATGAGTAATTTTTAATCAGATATAAAAAAGTTAAAATTTGCTTCTTCTGTGTGTCACAGCATATGACGACATCATGACAGGATTCAACATTAATGTTTTTTCCACTCACCTAGTCTATTAAGTGGGAAAAAGTCCATATTTACCAGCTCCTTAACAGATTGTTAGTATTTATTAGCAGTTATTAGATAACAACAAAGCCTAAAGTTAATTGCCATGCTTAATCTGCATGTACAGCTGTCAACAGAGGTGAGAAAGAAGTAAGATTGCTACCTCTGCAGCTATGTTCATTATAAACTCCAGAAAAAACAATATGGCATTTTATTTGCCCTAGACAAATCAGTCAGTCAGTCACCTTCTGAACCACTTTATCCTCACTACAGTGGTGGGGGTGCTGGAGCCGATCCCAGCTACCTATGGGCGAAGGCGGGGTACACCCTGAACGTGTCTCCAGTTCATCACAGGGATGGCATATAGAGATGAACAATCAATCACTCTCACATTCACACCTATGGGCAATTTAGATAGATAGAACCTATCAGTGCATGTCTTTGGACGGTGGGAGGGAGCTGGAGCACCTGGAGAGAACCTACGCAAACACTGGGAGAACATGCAAACTCCGGACACAAAGGTCTTGGTGACGAGTCCGAGACAAATTTGCAGGCTAATTATTGCACCTGGAATGAATAATAGCCTATCACCACTAAAACAAGAAAATGGCATGATTTTATTTGCTACTACATAGTATCTAAATTCCTGTATTCTATTATCGAAGCTGAAAATAAATATACTGAAAATATATTAAAATGTACTTTCTTTAATTGATTTGACAACCAGCAAAAATACATTTCAATGATGCTTGTTCTTGGAGTTCTTAAAGTTGACACAAAGATTTAAATTTTTACTGCAAATACAGTGTATATATAATGAAACTACCAGTCTTGATTTCTAACAATTGGTATCAGTTTAGGCTCAGAGAAAAACACGAGTCAGTCCCTATTGTAAGTATCATGTGTAATGTGGATTTGCAGAACACATTTAATGCTTTTTTCTTCTAAAGGTGACTATTTCCACCAGTTTAATACTATGTTGTCATCTTCTTATTAAAAATAGTTTTACTGTCTTGGTTGAACTTTAGTCTTCTTATCAGTTTATCACATTTCCACAAGTATTTCTTCCTTTTTTTTTTTTTTTTAAGCCTGTGACTCAGGTGCTTTTTGTATAAAGATGACGTTGGTTTAAAGCTGGTAACTGACGCAGTTGTTTGTTTTTCAGATGAACATCCTGGTGGATACAGGCAGCAGTAACTTCGCTGTGGCTGCAGCTCCACACCTTTTCATTACTCACTACTTCAACCCTGCACTGTGAGTGGCTGAGACACACCTGTAATCCACTCCACACAACTGTTACCTGGTATTTTCCATTTGTCTTTGGAGGAAGCTCTTTTTTTACAGATTAAATTAAATTAAATTAAATTAAATTAAATTAAATTAGATTGAACCTTATTGATCTGTTGGGTGGAGCGCTCAGGAAATTGAGGATCCAATAGGAGCATAACACCAAATATACAATATAAGAAATATAAGAAAATTGTCATACAATAACTATAAAAACAGTAGTGAAAAACAGGCAGTTGTACATTGTAAAGTAATAGTAATAATAATGATAAATAACTGTTATGTTATTATATGCACAATATCTATATACTGTGTGTGTGTGTGTGTATACATACACATTTTAAATTTTTTAGATAATTACAGGATAACGTTATAATGTGATAATACTAATAGTATTATTATTATTATTATTATTATTATATAGTAATAATGAGTAGTAATAAGTATGTAAGTCAATAAGAAGAAGAAGAAGATGAAGAACTAGCTCATTGGCCCATGGGGAACCACGGGTTCTAGATCCTCTGATACTTTTCATTGTTCAATCAATCCTTTACTTTCTTGGTAAATTCCACTGGCATTTTTAGTTGAATAACCTCTCACCTGGCGTGTCTGTCTCTGTACATAAAATTTGACACCATGGCAGTGTGGCCTTATTGTTTTTCTGTTGCTAGGTAATCCATTTCCATTCTACAAGGTGTATCAGAAAAGTTCCAGGTCTGGTGTCACAAAAGATATATTTCAAATCCAAACTACATGTTTTTCCTGTCGAAGTACTCACCCTGAAGTCTAATTTACTTTCCCAGTCTTCTCTGCCACGCCTCCTTGCACTCCTGGAAGGATTCCTGCGGGATCGTCCGCAGCTCCGTCATCACGGCCATCTTAATGTTGTCATTGTCTTCAAAATATGTCCCCTTGATGATCCCCTTCAGCTTGGGGAAGAGGAAAAAAATCACACAGAGCCAGGTCAGGTCAGTAGGGAGGTTGCTCTAGCACGGCAATGTTCTTCTTGGCCAGAAACTGCTGGATGCTCAGGGCAATGTGAGCAGGCGCGTTGTCATGGTGAAGCAGCCACGAGTTGTCCTGCCACAACTCTCGCCTCTTTTCACGCACTGAACAAAGCAGACGCCACAGAATCTCTTTTAAGAGGTGCTGGTTGATCATCTGGCCCTGTGGCAAGAACTTGCAGTGGACGATGCCCCTCATATCAAAGAATACGATCAACATGACTTTGACTTTGGACTTCGACTGTCTTGCTGTCTTCAGCCATGGCAACGTTGGACTCTTCCACTGAAGGCTCTGGTGTGTGGTCTCTGGGTCCTATTCAAAGATCCATGCTTCATCATCAGTGAAGACCCTCCCAAGCAAGTCTGGTTCGGTTTCAAGACGCTCGAGGATATCCTGACAAACTTGTATGTGTCGGTCCTTCTGGTCATTGTTTAGCAGTTATAAAAGCATGTGGAAAAAAGTTCAATGGCTGCAGAAAGCAGAGATCACAGTTGCATACTCCAAGGGGATTACGTTGAAGGGAAAAACTTGTAGTTTGGATTTGAAATATATATTTTGTTATACCAGTCCTGGAACTTTTCTGATACACCTCGTATGATTCTATGACTCTGGGCATAGCAGCATGATTGTAAGGCTATTGTATTCCAAAATTACTAATATCTCCCAAAATACTGGTCCTATCAGCTTGTAGTTTTCACTAGTCTCTTCCTTGACCAAAAATACATAAGTATGCCAAACTGCAGCAGGCAGCTCTTTCTGGATTTTGTGTGATGCCCAAGACACACAGACAGAGTCCACTTCCCTTTTATAATATAGATAATCAATAAGAAAAATAAATTGACAATGATAACAAACAAAAACATTGCGTACTGGATACATTAAACTATATGGCACAACTTAAAATGCACAGTCACAGACAGAAATCTCAGTAAAACTAATTCCGCCCTTCATTTAAATACTTATTTAAGATTTATCGACCATGGACAACACACTTACATTTTCAGTTTTGTTTCTGCCTTTCTTTTTTAGCTCCAGTACTTATGTGTCCACTGGCATAGATGTGAGTGTCAGGTACACCCAGGGAAACTGGGAAGGTGAACTGGGAGTCGACCACATTTCCATCCCCAAAGGCCCAAATGGGACCATCACCATCAACATAGCAGCCATCTTGTCATCAGAGGGCTTCTTCCTTCCTGGGATCAACTGGCAGGGCATCCTGGGATTGGCCTACCCTAAACTAGCACGGGTAAGTGATCCATTGACAGTACAATGAGTAGAAACAGCAGATTAGATTGTATTATATACTGTATAATTAAACTTATTTCACTTATATCTGATTTGTGTATTTATGACTATAAAGTATACCAACTCAACCTTTTTCTGCTGCATAAAAACTAAGCAAAGAAAAAAGCAGAATATTTTTGGCAGAGTATATTGTGTTACATAATTCTTACATGACAATGTATTCTTGTAGGAGGCATAGAGGGAATGCATAATTTCCTTGATATTATCAAGTTTCATCGTCTTCTTACTGACTGAGACCCTTATCTGGGTGTAGTCATGGACATTTCACATGACAGCAGAAAAGGCTTTGTGTTCATGATTTATTTCCAGCACCGAAGGGTGTAATGCCATTGCCTTATCAAGTTTTCTTACTGTAATACTTTTGTACTGCTCTGATTTGTCAAATAGTGTTAAGGAAAGGAATTTCATGAAATGGTTCATCTTCATTTGATAAAGTATTATTTAAACAAAAAAAATGTGCACAGTTTTAGCCTTGTTTTACAGTTGGTCCAGTCTTACTGTTCCTCTGCTGGACAGTTTTTTTCTCTTAGCCAGTACCATGAGAGACATTTGGCAGCATCATAAACCTCAGGTGAATTGAGGCTGTCCCTTAATTTGCATCAAGGAACTTTATTATGATCAGTCTATATCAAAACAACAGCTTTTTTAAAAAATGGAATTTAAAATTTTTGTGGAACTTGAATAAAATGTAATCTGTGTTCAGTATAAAAGCCAAGTATAGAGGTTTAAATGTAATCTTTATTCATGTTATGTTAGCTTGATTTTTTTTCTGGTGTAATGTAAAATAAGGTTAAACCATTATTTGGTTATAACAATCAATGTTTGTTGCTTAACCCAGCCTTAGTCTAGATGGGGGAAGAATTACATAAGCTTTAACTGTGACAGTACAGTCTTTCATTCAGAGTTGATTACAGCAACCTTTAGGATCAAATGTCACACTGACCACTTTGTGCTGCTGTTGTGTCCTGACTATTCAGGTTCAACTGGTCTAATGGCTGTTTGTCATGCGTGACATGATAACAGCACTGACACAAAAACCTACCAGAGCGAAACATGAGTGAGGGCATCCTTCAGTCAGACAGTGTATCACTATTCCAAACTTTTAAAAGTTACTTAAACGCACCATACATAGACATATAGTTATTTATGTACAGTTTAGGTTCTGATTGTCACTGTCAGTCTTTTTGGTGTTCACAGAAACTTGTAAAATTGTGTTTGTGTAAATTGTGGGTTTTTTAGCCACATTGAACTTCTTGATATCAAGTAACTTTATGAAAATTAGTGCCGGAAACCTGCTTCGGTCACACTTCAAAGGTCTGCCATCAGTTAACTCGGCATGTCTCATGTTTGTGGTACAAAAAACAAAGTGTCACTGTTCAACTCTAGCACAGCAGATTGTGATTTCCTCTGAATCAAGACAGCAACACAAACTGAATTTTTATGAATACAGGTCACTCACATCCAGCATCTGTTATTTATTTTTTATGTTTTTGTAGCTTCTTTTTTGTAAACTGATGTTATATCAACTTAATATTGTTAGGTTCTCTGTTGTTGTCCTGTGTTGTGTCACTGAATAAATATTTTACTGTTTTACTTGAACTCCCTTTAAACAATTTACATGTTTAATTCTTTAATGTACTTTTATGAGCGTGTTTTATACTTACAGTGTTTATGAAAAAAAATTAAATTACTAAACTGTTCAAACTCACTGCTCCAAACCATTAACATGAACAAATGATTATTTGTGTCCTTTGTCTCAATCAGCCAGACTCCTCGGTGGAGCCCTTCTTCAACTCTATGGTGAAGCAGCTGGAAATTCCTGACATCTTCTCCCTCCAGATGTGCGGTGCTGGACTGTCTGCCAGCAACACAGCAGACCCCGCGGGTGGAAGTCTTGTGAGTGTTTAGGAGGGGTTTCCTGGAGGAGCCCGATTAAACACATGAAAATGGTTTGATTGTAATGTTTGCTCAAAGGCAAGAACGATTTTTCTCAAGCTTGAAGAACTTCATGAAGTAAACCAGTCATGTCCTTTTGGCATATAAATGGAGTGTTTTTTCATCAAGCTCCATATTCCAATTTTGTGTGAAATCTGTGTCTCTTCATATAAATCTTTTTTTGTGGTAAATGTGCTTTCAGAGTTGGTACTTTCGTGGTGTTGATTCTGTTCTTCATTCAGAAAGGATGGCGTAGTTGGGATTGAGCAGACTAAGGAAGTCAGATAGCACAGCTTAGTACATTTTAGAAACATAATAGCTGATATCCTCCTTTTCATTGTGGTTTGCCTATTGGAGGCTCAGGCTAGTTGGAGCGCTGGAGCTAATTAAGCTAAGATAGTATCCTGCTGAGACCAGGTCTGTCACTGTTATACACAAGGCCTCTGTGGCTCATTCAATGTCTCCCCATCATGTGACCTACTGATAGAGACAGATGGATAAACTGGCAGGTAGTGTGTGTGTGTGTGTGTGTGTGTGTGTGTGTGTGTGTGTGTGTGTGTGTGTGTGTGTGTGTGTGTGTGTG
>JAPTYQ010000006.1:15340814-15367899 GCA_029814465.1 Ostorhinchus cyanosoma
TGTATGTGTTAACAGTCACATGAAGAACAAAAAAAGGTGTCAAGCATCTACAACTGTATCATTTTTTTTATGACAATCTCAGGCGTGACAGGTTTTTACCTGGTGACAGATGTCAGCTGTGAGCTGGACGAGATTATCCTTGACGGCTATGTGTCGAATGCCTGTGACATACTTCCCTCTGCTGCCAATGTGACTGATTTCTCTGACCAAAGCATCATATAAGTTGTATAGCAAATTGTGCCACCTGCTCCAGTCCTCAGCATGAGCACCTAAAAGAAGAGATGAAAATTCTGTCTATGGTAGTACAATAGATTTTTAAAACACAGCTGTTTTTTGTTTATAATATTTTTGCACAGTCTAAAACAACTACAGTGTATCCTGTCTTATCCAGAACTTTGTTAGATCAATTACATAAAATCCATAAAGAAGTAAAAATTACATAAAAAGGCGTTATAGATTATTTTTCAGAAGCTCAGACTCTACCTGTATCCTGTGTCCTGGCACCGTTGGGATGATGAACACAAATCTGCAATTTGAAGAACTCCACGATCTCCTCTTTGAGCGCAGCACTGGGCCTCATATCAGCCCAGACATAAAGCACAGAAGGCAGAAGCTCCTCTCCTAGATGACACACTCTCATTCGATAGTTCATAGCAGCAGATCTCAGGAAGATGTTGACAGCTGAGACAAGGTGATCCAAAACAAAGTGTTTCTCCTGCCTAATGGGATTACATAGTTACATGAGTAAAAGCAGGAAAAGGCATTGACTATAAAGATCCTAATAGGTTTATAGGAAAATTTTAAGGGCTGGTTAAGTAATTTACCTTGCATTAAGCAGTGCTTTGGAAAAGAAGCTGAACAGGATGTTGTTGAATCCATCAGTTTGCATGCAGCATCCCTGCACAACCGTGTGGATGACTCTACTCACCAAAACACGGTTAATGGTCTTGGATGTTGAATTAAACAAGCCACAGTACAACTCCAAAAGACCTGAGGAGAACAAAATCACACTCAGAATTCATTATGGCTGACCACTCCAGACAACTATCAACATATCACATGATACGAGGTAGCGCCATAACATACTTTTTTTTGCCAGATTTCTCACATATGAAGTAGTAAAATTTACCAAATGAGAAATGAGGATGAATAATTTATAATATAAGATTTTCTACGTATGTTAAATATTTAGATAAATAGCCCACTGACTTTGCCATTGTGGTGGAGAGATGTCACACCAGTACTTGCGGATGGAGAGAATGTCCTTTACTAAGAGGCTGCTATAGTCTTCGCCATAGGCTGAACAGCAGTACGAACTCTGCAGCACCTCCATCACATGCTTGAGCAGCTCATTGCACTTTAGACGAGGACCACCTGCAGAGAAAATGAGAGATACTATAACGTCCTATCATTTTGGATAATCTTGTATTGTGCTCATACACAGCCATTTGTATCCTAAAAGTTATCTGTTCATAAAAAAGTGTCTTACGTTTGTTGGCATAGCGGATAAAGTACTTGATCAAACTGCATATGTCAGCCATCTTTTTCTTCCGTGTGGCCAGTGTAGTTGCTGTGACGTTGGTTTTACTTGACTGTATGCTCTCTGTCTCCTTTTGGACATAGCGCTGAAGAAACCTTGTATGGAAAAATAAACGTTCACACACCATAAACAAAAGGAAAACTAACTCTGTGGGTGAGGTACTAGAAAGATTTAAACATTTTATAAAACCAAAACAAAAATGTAGAGAGCAAGATCACCTAAATACAGCATCCCATGTGAGTTGTTTGGAGTCTTTATTTTTAGGTCCAGAAGTGCGATCCAACTCCTGCACAATCTCCGGGGTACAAAGGAGTCGTCTGAAGCGTTCAGCTTCTTTCTGGAGACATGGAAAAAGGGAAACTATGTTTTTACTGTCAATATTACCGTAATAGAAAGAAACATAGAAAACTGCTCAGTTATGTAAGATTTCTCTTCATCGATGAGGTAAAACATACAAAATTGTTTTGTTTTGTTTTCTTTTGTTAAACCATTTTAAGTTATAAATATTATTGCTATTGAAAAGACTTCATCTATGTGATTGTTTGAGTTTTTTTGGAGGGTTTTTTTGGAATAGTTTGATGAGTAATGTTTTGATTAGTGCAAAATGGTATGATCGTGTAAAGGACTCTATAACAGTCTACGGTGGCTCAGATGTAAGCATGATGGCATTATTTGAGGGAGAAGTGATTCATAAGTTTGGCACCAGCCATCCTACACTGGACCCTGTGATAGAGGTGTTACAGCTGTGGGAAAGAGCATGAAAATACCAATAAATTTTCTCAGATGTTTCACAGTTCTAGAGGGTTACGTCTGTGGTTTGAAAGGTCTTTCAAGAAGGCCTACAGTGTATAGGACCAGTTCACATTTAAAAGACATCTTCCCAAATTAAAAGGTTTAAAAACCACTGCATGTTTGTGACTGGCTCTGCTTACTGATTAAGAATGATTGAGCCTGAAAAAGACTTGACATGCTGAGCTGCTGGCATTGTTATGTATGATTACCTTCCTCTCTGTGGCTTTGTCATTCTCCAGCCCCCTGCAGCAAACCAAGAGATCATGAAGAGCCAGACTCATTTTGCTTCACAGTGAAAGATTACACTGCTTTCGATTCAGAGGAGGCTCTTGTGCCTGCAAGGACAAAACACAAATGAAGTCAACAAAAAGGCGGTTGTTATTCAGCCATAACCGGTCTTCAGTGCAGTTTACTAACACAGACTTGCGTTTATTCCATTTATAATGAGAAATTGTTTACATTAAACGTCATTGATAGTGTGTTGTAAATAGCTCGGAGCTACTTTAGCAACACGGTGCGCACAGACTAGCATCAAAGTTCATTCATAACCATGCACTCATGTTTGCAGCCCAGTATCTGCTCACCTCTTGTCACTGCAGCTAAAGGCTTTTCAAACATGTAGGTGGAGTTGTGAGTAAAGATGCTGCAATAGCTTGAGAGCTTACTATCTTCATGAGAACTTTGCCATGTTGACGTACGCCGACAAATCACGCACGCACACGCAATCCACGCAGGAAATTCCCGCCCCAAGTGTTAACTGCGAGAAATCACATCACTTCCTGGTCATGACTGGAGCGGAATGTGTTCTCCAACCTAAGTAATAAACTCAAAACAAATTAATTCTGCCATCAAACTCAGGTTTAATGAGTGATATAATTCTATTAAAATAACTTTGTTTAGTATACGACGTGAATATAAGCATTTTAATGTTTTATAGAGTACATTAGAGGGCGGCATTTCAGGTTGAACTACAATTACCAGAATCCCTATCGGTAGATTAGTTTGACATTTCCGGGTTATACGTGCTTGAGTTCCCCGCCTTTTGAGTAAGCGGTGGTGCTCCTAGGACGACGCGTTCACAATAACACCAATGTCGTTTTCTATCTGAAGCTGTGTAAATGATTTTTAAGCTACTCTCCGACAACATGTAGCTCCATTACCAGTTCAGGACGTTTTAATTTACCCAGCAGGCAGTCATGTTGCTACCGTCGGACGTTGCAAGGCTTGTTTTGGGTAAGTTCCAGAGTAAAGCTCTAGCAGTAGCTTTAGCGTTAGCCAGCAATGACAATAAACTGGATTAAAGCTGACATTCACCAACTGTTAGCTTGATGAAGACCATTTGTTAATATCAGTATGCTTGGGGCAGCTATTTCTCAGGTGGCTTAGTGTCCTTTTTTTACTCACTGCTTGATGTCTTCCTCCAGGTTACCTTCAAGAAGAAGGACTGTCCGCCACAAGCCAATCATTTATTCATGAGAGTCCGAACCTGAAGGAGTATGCAGAGCACACCACAGTAGATGGGACTATTCCTGCGTGTGTATTTGTAAGTGCATCATAAACTTATCCTTTAACAATACAAATAGTGCAAACTGTCCATTTGACTTTGTGTTCTCCGACTCTACTGCAGTCCATTTTCGGAAAGGGTCTAACAACCATCTTGAATGAATATGTGGCTGCTAAAACAAAAGGTGAGAGTAATTAACATTCATTCCTATCTGTAGATTCGATTTAGCATTATTTTTCTTTCATACCTTTTAAAATGCCTAATCCTCTTCTGTCAGTAAACCAAATAGAGCAGTTTCAGTGGTGAAATATTCTGATTTTTTTTAATCACTGAACAAGCTATGGTCTTATACAAGATCATAGCTTGTATAATAAAATCTGAAGTAATTGGATTCCTTTTTTGATACAATTCCAGTTATTGATTATCATAAAGCCATAAGAAGCTAATCTTGTAAACAGCAAAACCAAAAGTGAACATATTTGCTCACTTTCAATTTCACGTAATTCAAAGTCTGTCCTCTGGACTGGCAATAAACAAGCTGATGTCTGTGGGAAAGTTTGAGTTTTCAAGGGATATGCACAAATAATCAACAGATCAATACATTAAGCATAGCTGTGTTGTTTTTTTTAGCACATGTGTATAAATGTTTCTACCTAAGTGCTACATACAGTATGTTGCATAAAGTCTGAAACCATGTTAAAAATAAATATACAGTATACTTGTGTTTCAGACGCCTGTTTTGTAACTTCCCTAAATTGTTTTTGTTTGGGTGGAATGGAGGCAAATTTACATGCCCCTCCCTGTAACTTTCCTAATGTAACTGGTCCGTTTCTACTGTTTATATTACACTTCACATATTATTCAATATTATAGGGATTCTTTATGAAACATTACGTTTATAATAATAGTTTATACGGGACCTTTTTTTCCTCTTCACATTAGAAACACTTTGCTTCCAACACAAATAACTATGCAAAATATCTTACTTAAAAATCTGTTTATGTTTATAGGTATTTTTTTTTTACTGTATTTCTAAATTGTTTTTAAGAGTCTTGTCATGAAGTACCCGCCATGATGACCTCCTTGTGGAAAAAGTTAGATTTTACACTCAACCAAATCAAGTAAGTTTCATTTAAACCTCACTAAATTGGAACTTTACCACTGGATTTGTTGTACTACGTTTTATTTTTTGTGTATTCTTTAGGTCCTTGCAAAATTCTCCAGCTATATCAGCATCTCAAAGAAGTAAGTCTATTTTTCAGTTTGTTTATGGCTTATTTATAAAAAAAATTCTGTGTCTGCTTACCATAATCTTAGAACATGCTACAGGAACACTCCCAACATCCACAGAGAATATAACAGTGTCTCCCATTAGTACTTCCAAATCTGTTAGATTGGGCACTCACACATAACATGATCCATTGGAATAATAATAATGGACTGGAATAATAATTTGCCAGCCTGAAATATTGAGCCTGTAGCATCTTAACACTGTGTGTAAAATTTGAGCAAGTAGGGTTTATTACATTGGCTGAAAACAAAACATTTGAGTTCTCGGATGTTTAAGCCATGGTTTACATTTTGACAGTCTTAAATTAATCTGGCTTTGTTTTTGTACAGCACGTTCACGTGTTGGACTGGCAAATATGGCGAGGCAGCGCGTCTTGGCTGTGGCTCCAGCTAGTGGCGTCGTCTGCTCCACAGTTTCTGAGACGGTCTCCATTTTCACCCCTACACACACTTCCTCTCACTGCATGATCAGCCACTCTACTCCTGTGACCTACACCAGACCAGCTCCAGCCAGTGGCCCCAACCTGCAGAACCACGAGGGTAGCCGATTACTAAATACACCAAGTCAGTATCTTAAATCATGTTATTTGTCATTTTCTGTTTAATTGTAATGTTGTTGAGATGGCAATCTCATATTCTATTCATTTGAATAAACCTATGTTTTTATGACTTGAAGGAACTACTGTTGGATTATTGTATTTAGTTTAAACCATGAAGTTCCAACTGAGTGAAATCTACTTGCATCTAATGTGTAATAATAATGGTATTTCTGTCATAGGAGATTCCTCAATACAGATAGTTTCTTCAGAACAACGGTTGAATCCAGGCCCAGTGTCTCCTGGGCGCCGAAAATGGTAAATACAAATAGTCAATTACAGTTATTGTTAACTTGCTGTTAATTCACAAGCATTAAAGATAGATAAAACACTTAATAAATTTCTAGATTGTAAGACTTATTTTTTCTTTCTTTCTTGACCTATGCATAATGAATGGAAGGAAGAGGACTAGCGCTGGGTCGAGTGGCACTGGCAGATCTGCAGCAACTGTTAACAGTCTCACTACAGAACCACAGGCTGAAGAGGTTGTCGATGAGAATTTCCCAGTGTGTAGATAAATACCATACTTGACATGTCATGATTTTTTGGGCTGAAGATGCCAAATATTGAATGAAACTGCTGTGTTATACACAGACAAATCTTATGTTAATCTCTACAGCAACTTGTGATTCAAAATGCACGTGACAAGATACTGGGGGACAGATCATTACAGGAGAAGCTCGCTGAAAACATCAACAAAATCCTTGCAAAGTAAGTAAAGAATTTGGCTTTGTTCACTGGTATTTAATTAGATTCTGCCATGAGCGAAAGCATGTTAGTTGAATAAATGGGTTTCATATCTTGTTTTCTCATACCAGTGAGCCAACACCTCAAACACCAAAGGCCTCTTCAAATATGGAGGTGCCAGACCAGTCCATAGATGAAATCCTAGGATTACAGGTACTAGAAATATCCAAACACAGCATATTTATTTTATTATATTCATTTAACAAAAAAGATCAAGGAAACAAACATACAGCAAGTCCATGCTTGACTTCATTTCCTGAGTGTAATTAACATTATTTACTTATTTATATTCTATGATATAGGGAGAAATTCATATGAGTGATGATGCCATTCATGACATTTTGGAGCAAACTGAGTCGGACCCAGCTTTTCAAGCTCTCTTTGACCTCTTCGATTACAGTAATTATGACACATGCTTACATGACCAGTTCTTTTTAATTCTGTTACATGAAGATATAGTTGAAAGTCATTTTGTAACAGATTTTCTTTAATGCTTATTTGCAGATAAAACTAGAGATGATGGAGAGCCTGGTGATGGAGATATCAGCAGTAGCCCAGAAGAGAGTGATGCTGCTGGACCTTCATTTCTTATCAGACCCCTTCAAAGTGATGATCCAGGTAATTCTACAACATTAAGTATTCATGTTAGAGAAATACTACATATTATGTGTTTTATCTTTAGTCACAAATAAGTCAAAGCTGCTTTCTTAACTTAAAACATTGCAAGTCATGAAATATATAAAAAGAATTGTTTTATTTAAAAGTGCATGTATGGAATGAGACAAGTTGTTTACAAGCGACAAATCACTTTTAGTAATTTGTAGGTTGTAATTCTGACATACAGGGTTATCAGGAACACTTTAATCATCACGTCTTCTATGTTACTTTGCAGGCACACTACAAAGAGATGGAAATGCTTCTGATACAACGTTTGGCAAGATGAAAGCTGGACAAGAGCGTAAGACCAGAAAGTCCACTGGTCCTACCTTGTTAAAGAAAGTAATTCTTGGCCCCAGCAACAGAGCATCCAGAATTGAGAACAGTTCAGCCAAACTGTTAGTGATGAGCACCAGTCATGAGCAGCAACGAGGGGTCTCATCTGCTGACGGGAAAGAAAAAGGCTCACTCCTCAATAATAGTTTTGGTGTGTCACCAATGGATATTGATGAACCACTAAATACACCACCCCCTCCATCAGACAGCATGGACACTCAGGAGGCACTGGAGCAAGCCTCAAACAATACCCCCACCACAACTGTCCCCAGCGAATCAGTCTCATTTCCCTCATCTAGAGCCAGTGTTTCATCGGCCTCATCAGAAGCACCAGTGATTTCAAATGTGAACAGAAAACAGGAGAGTAAACGGGCACAAGGATCTAATGAACAACCTGTGACATCCCCTGCTTTAACGGTGAATAATCAGTGTAGTTTATCTTCTCCTGCACAACTTAAAGTGAGCTACATTCCAACACTGACTCCTGCCCTACTGCATATGTCAGTTTCAAGCAGTGGAGGAAATACACATCAAGTGCCTACTCACTTAGAAATACCTGATTCTGCTACTTCAACATCACTTGCTACTGCCACAGTTGGAGCTGCATCTGTCTTGCCATCAACAACAACTACTGCAGCACCTGGCTCACCAACACATGCCTCTACCTCTGCAACTCCCACAGCTACAGCTGCCTCATCCACAACTGCCTCACCTGCCCCCTCGTCCACCTGTGCACCAGCTGCAGCAGGACCTGATGCACCGAGTATGAGTACTACAAGCAAGGCTGCATCTGATTCCGGTAATATAGTTTCATTGAAAATTATCATTAGTGACAACCAGGAAGAGGATTCTGTTAGTGATACAGCCTTGAGTCAGGCAATTTCCAGTATCTCTGGCGACAAAATACCCACCATCTATCTGTCCTCCCCAGCCAAGACCCCTGCAGTCCCTGGTACACCAAAGGCCAGTTTGGATGAGGTAGCACAGGCAGTCAGTGGCTTACAGAGCTCCGAGGCGCAGGCTAATCTTCTCAGTGGAGGTAAAACCGGGGCAGTCATCTCCTCTCCGTTAACAGGAATATCACAGGCCCAGCAGAGCTACATAATTCAGGTGCCCTTGGACACCACCAACCCTTCCACAGCAAGCTATTTCCTAGTGACTGAACACCCAACATCAGATGCTCAGGGGAGACAGAAGTTAGTGCCTGCTGCTGTGTCAACAGGCCAGTCGCTTTCCCCCAGCCACTTTGGTGTGAACACACCTCCTCGCTCCCAAGGCTTCTCCCCTGGTAAGGAGCCACAACAGTGAGCTCTCTTAAACACGAAAATATCAAAATTAGTGCTGTCAAACAATTAAAATTTTTAAACAGGGTAGTTACAGGTTTGCTGTCAAATAATCACGATTAAATATCATTCATTTTTAATCTATATATCATGTTTCATGAGCAAAAAGACTCATTAAAGAAGGGAATATATATGCACTTAACGTGGTTATTAAACACTTTCAACAGTTTCAACAAAACAACTTGAAACCACTGTTCTGTCTTGGGTTTTTTCTCCTTTCCATCCAGAGGGACAATGTGCTGTTTAGTGTCTTCCAACTTTATGGGTTGGTTCTGCTATCTGTCACTACCGGATCAACTGCCCATTTGCACATGCACAACGCTAATTCTACTTGGACAAACTGCCCCAAATGTGTTTGCAGAGACGTTCAGAGTCATTCTGCACTGTAGATGGGTTAATTATGTTCATGTAAATCAGATTAATAATGATGATGGATTAATCTGCGTTAACGCACTAAATTTGACAGCTCTTATCCAAATCTTAACATTGTCACTGGCTGTAAGTTTCATGCTTTACTGTTGGATTAACTGTAAAATGTGCACAACTTTGTAATCCAGTCTGCTGTCTACGTCTGTTAGGCCATCTTCTCAGATTATTGTCTTGATAATATTGAAGTCTTATTTTAAAAATGACACACATTTTGTGTTCTCTTACACTTACAGGGCCAGCACTCATCTTACCATCACCTGTGAAGCCTGTGGTACTGCCTGTGTCTGTTATGGGGCAGAATCCTTTGGGGAAGGTGCAAATGGTGTCCAATCAGGTAACATTAATTATCAACATTGAATTCAATTATTACTTAAGTCTTAATCTGTGAATTGTAAAATTAAACGCAAAACTACCATTCACAAATCCATCACAAGTGCAATATCTATTAGAATAATTGCCCAGCATTAGCAGTTAAATGAAGGCCCACCACACATCTTTTGTACCATATGTTTAAGGAATACACAATGCATGTTTGTTGACTTTAAAACCAAGATTTTCCTATGACCAAGGCATCTTAAAATCTAAATTGCACATTTCTGTAATGTTTACCAAGATTGTTACCCAGGCAATAACAAACCCATTACATTAAATGTAGTATATTTTGCAGAGGACAGTTCTACATTGTTCCCTTTGTTCCTGTTCTCTTTCCTTTTTCCTGATGCTAATATTTCCAAATTGATTAATACTGTATATTTTATTGATCACTGTTTTTAGTTCCATTGTTGGAAATTGATGCATAATTTCAATGTTGCTGCTTGCATGGCACACAGGACAGTTTTAGATATTTAAAGCTAATTCATCTTGTTGCATTTGCAGCTTGTTGCTATACCAAACCCAGTTTCAGTGCAACAGCCAGAAACTACCAAGCCTAAACAGCCTACAACAGCTGGTAAGTTCCATGTTAAATTGGATCTGAAATTGCTGTAATCTAAAATTATTTAATGCTTGAAAGTGAATGAAAATTGATTTTTACATTAAGGTTTATGACACAGTGTACTTGGTCCCACAGAAAGGCAGGTTTCATGATCTCTGACATGTCTATTTTTCCTCAAGGTGCTGAACAAACAGTGGGAGGTCGAGTGGTTCAGTCATTATTGGCTGAAAACACAGGTCAGCAGAATGTAGCTGTGGGTACAATCCCCAGTCACAGGAGAATTCTTTGTTTTGATTCATCTGGAGAAGTCCAACAACAAACCACTAAAAGAGGAAACGCTACAGCTTCAGCTCCGTGTGTAACTACACCCCGATCTGTCCCACAGACGGTCAAAGATCATTCACAGTCAGTCCATCGAGCAAAGCCTGCTATCCTGGGTGGTAACAAGCCCAAAAGAAGGATAGAGACTGTCCGTTGTTCAGATGTTGGCCAGTCTGGCAAAGGACTGATGAAGGAGCCTGAGAAGTTCACACCTCCACAACAGAACCAGAAAGATGCTGTTAAAAAGAGCTCACGCAAACAAGACCATACCCTCCATAACAAAGACCCTCAAAGTGCAAGTTCCAAACGGTTGGACAGTCCACAGTCTCCAAAAAAGTCAGAATCTGGAAGGAGATCCAAATCTACTGAGAGGAAACATAATCATGGTGTAGATGATGATGGAACAAAGGCTCACAATTCTCAGACTTCTGGGTCAGGGTCCACAGATTCTCCTCTGAAATCAGGAGGCAGGAAGGACAAAGAGGAAAGCAGCCGAAAAGAACCCTCCAAAACCCGAGAGGGCCGCAGTGAAAAGAGAACTGCGTCTCAGGAGATTCCAAATGTGACTGCTAACAAGGAGAATGAAATGAAAGGTAGCATGCAAGAGCAACAGTCAGCCCCTTCAACCTCAGGACCATCAATGGTCTCCCAGCCTACATCTAACCCTCAGTCCAAGATTACAAAACCCCCCTCAAAGACCAGCTCTCTGGCCAAACAGGCAGCTGAGATGCTGCAGGACATCCAGGGACTGAACTCTCCTTCAACCCCCAGAGGAGGTGCTGGCAGTGCAGACCATCTTCCCCGGACTCCTGGAACTGGACGCAATCAGGAGGAGTCTGCTGACTCTCCCAGGACTCCTGCCCGACAGAGCAAGGACAAAGACGCAGAGGGGACCCCCAAGCGTCTGGTGCCACCCAATACCTCAGATGTCCCTACTTGCAGCCCTGCAAGTGAGGCCGGTAGTGAAAACAGTATTAACATGGCTGCTCACACACTCATGATTCTTTCCCGTGCTGCCATCGCAAGGACAGGTACTCCCCTGAAGGACAGTCTACGTCAGGAGGGGGTTGCAGAACAGTCTCCCTCAACTTCAAAGATGTCGAAAAAGCGCAAACTGTCTTCACCTACATCCAGCCCCCCCGCAAAGAAAGAGTCAAAAAGATCTCCTAGCAAAAAGAAAGACCGAGTGAGTACAACTCAAACACCTCATTTTTATTATATATAACTAAGTTTTGTTTTTTGCTTTTTGAGATAAGAAATTCTACTGGTATTATCTTACAATGAAAGTCTCAAACTTAAAAAAAGCAAACAGTGTACAGTAATTTTTAGATATATTATTAGCATTTTTGCATATACGCATATAGTGTCATATTTATTTTTAGATAATATTCAAAATGTGTTACTTTGGCTCCAGTGTCGCTTCCTCTGTCACTGCTGTGTTGTCTGAGCAATGAGCTGTGCACAGCTTTGTCTAGTTACCAGTCATCAGTAATAACCTATCAATGCTGGAAAGAAAAATTAACATATATGTATTTACTAAAATATTCATAATAAGTTGTTCACAAAGCTGAAAATTGGCAGTATATAATGTTGACGTATTATAGAATTGTTTTGATTTTTCAGTTGGCTTGGAATTCAATCATCCAAACAAAATTTTAAACTAGTATTTTAACTTTTACATTAACTGTTTCCTTGGCTACCAAGAATGAGTATCACTTTTGGCCCTGGAAAACAACTGGGGATACACCAATATATCAACCAAACATCTGTATTTACTGATATCTTCTCACATCAGCCATGTATTAGTATCCGCTTATGATGTTTCATTTCAGTGGTTATGGCTGATATGATCTGTTTTTATACTATCGTCCTCTGGGGCGGGCAGGGGTCCTTCTGTTCCTCTGTTGGAGATTTTTGTCCATCCGATTTCTCTGACACTATTCACCGAATTCTTTTCAAACTTCACCCACATTGTTTACCACTAGGAGGAGTACAGTGCACAGTTGGATGGCAAATTAAAATTTTGGCATTTTTACAAATTTTTTGGGAAAATTTCAAGTTAGAAAATTTGTTAAAAAACAATTTTTCAGATACTATTCTCCCAATTCTTTTCAAATGTGGCACACATCTTCTTTACATGTCCATTTATCTCAATTTTTACTTCTTGTTGTCTTACAAATTTTTGAGAAGATTGATAGTTAAGTCTCAAAATGAATCCCTGTATAGGCAGGGTATGCCTATGGCACACATGAGCAGGAGGGGCAAAGTGTTATGTGACCAGGCGAAGGTATTGGTAACCTTTGCTTACTTTTCCACTTGTTTAAATTTTCTTTTCAGAAATATGTATTACTGAATTTGTGCTCATTCAAAGATAATGTAATGAAAGACTGAAAAACATTTAAACAATTTAAGGCATGACAACAAAATAAACAGAAATAACATTAGTATTATAATCACCTATTGGCCAAATTGTCATTTTAATTTATAATATTAATGATAGCATTTTAACACAGAATGCGTCCCTACAGTTAACTCACAGTGTGTCACTGCTAATGTTAGCACAGTCCCTAAAACAGATCTTAAATATAGTTTTGTCTGACACAGCAGCTAAGACTGACAAAGGACAGCTGACTTAGTGCAGCTGAGTCTGATGTATGCTGTGCCATGCTTGATAAATGGTTTACGGCGTATTTTAAAAATGAATGCCCATGTTTTCACCACCAACAACACTGACCAGTACATAATTTTTGTCTTGATCAAATGCTTTTCTGTTTTTCTGGTCAACCACCTTTTACAGTTACAGTTTTACAGACTTTTTATTTAGGTTGTCAGCAAGGTTTTGACCTAACAGTGTATATATTTAATAAATTGTTAAACCAGAGTAACTCCTCAGTGTAACAAAATGTCAATGATATATTATTGCTCGTTTCTGTCATGTAATTCTGAATCTTTGTTTTATTTGATTTTATTCTAGGAAAGGAAGAAACTTGTAGACTGTTTCCCTCATGACCTGGATGTGGAGAAGTTCTTGTCTTCACTTCATTATGACGAATGAATGCATACACTGAAAGAAAGGACTACCATATCACTACCTGCTTAGGTTACTATCCAGGAATAGAACAAGCCATCTGCTGAACCAGTGCCTATGGTTCCTATTAGTAACCTTGCCCTAGACCTTATAAGCTGTAATGACCTACTGAGCCAATGAGGGACTTGATTCTGTTTGGTGATATCCTGTTAGGTCCAGCAGCAGCCGGGCAACTGAGGCACTTTGTTGTATGTTTATCCTCACTCTCACCTCTGTTTAATTTATCAATGTTTTTATTACAATAAAACAGTTTCATGTTTTTGAGCACTTTGACAGAATAGGTGCAAGGTGTTCACATGGGATCTCAGTGACTTAACATTTGTTGGTCAATATTTGACTATAGATCGACGAATCCAGTTAACAGACTGACATCGGCTTGTAAAAAGTACATTTTGTAGGATGTCTGTAGCTGTAACTTTAATTACATTGATTTGAACATTGAAGGTCTGCTTGATTAGTTTTGTTTTGTTTGTTTTTTTCATGGTCAGAAATGTCAGGTTAAATTAAAATTTTAAAGCAATTTCAATGTTATATTTTCTGAATGAAAAATGCATTGAATAAGTGGTAGAATCAGATGCATTGAGTGTGAAAATGGCTTCAGCGGTTCAGATTTCCTCCCTCAGGCTTCATCCAGTGTTTGTCAAACAATACTGTAATAAATTAACGAATCATTTATATTTGTCAGGCTTGTATTTTTCATAAAGCCATATTTTCATTAGTGCATGACTAGAATTGATAATAAATGAAGGGTATGGAGGTAAGCATCTTGTAAGCGTGCAAATTGATACAAGTGTTCTGATATCCCTTGTCATTCCGTTGTATAACATTAAAACGATGAAATACAAGAAGTCTCCAACATTGCAAATTTTCAAGCGTGAATAATGCCTTATTTTTTCATTTTAGGGTTTTTCCATGAAATTTAAGACGCGCAGCGTGTCTGTGATTAAACTAGTAACCTCACTGACCCTTTAACCATTTCCTCTGTCTCCTTAAAGTACGCTGGGGATTTATATCCCAAGTGGCAAACATCACTTACGCCTACCTGTAATCGAATACTTTTACTGAAATTACGAGATTTGTTTTGCAAATGTCACGTTTTGTTGGAAAATCTGGCAACCCCCGATTGGATCGTAAAATACAACTACCGGAAGTACGTCTTCATGTGAATTCCACAATAACATATGCTTCCTAACCTAATTGATACTCCAGGCTTATGTATGGGCAACAGTTGTGTATTTATGCTGTTGTTTACTTTGACAGTTTAAAAAAACGTTTTTGTCTCACCGTCTTCAATCGACAACACTGCCTCAGGAAACTTTTAGGACATAACGGCGACACTGCTTTTACTTTGATACGTTTCAATTTAACTTCCGGGTGAAGAGGACAGCTAGGAGGTACGGCCAAAGATCCTTGATTTTAACAAACAACGCTCTTTATTGAGCTGTTCATTGTAAGTTGTCGTATGTATATAAGAGCTGAGTGGCGAGGAACGATTTTACATTTTTAACGAGAAATAAGGTGATTGATAACCCACTTTAAAACCTGTAATTTCCTGTAGTGGATTCCAGCCTTACTAGCTTAGCCTGTAGCCTGTTGGCTAACCGGTTAGCATGTGAGGTGATGTGGATGATGATCATATCTTATTACAGACTGACCTACAGAACAGCGGTTATTTCAGTTTACTGACAGATAACAGTATTACAGTGGAGCAATTGGTAATGTTTTATATTCTCTTGTTTGATGAACATATTTCCAATCGTACTGTCATTGAAATGTTAGTTAGCCCCGGCATTTTAGCGTTTCTTGCTCTGACAGCTTGCCGTCAATATTTTACTCAAGAGCCTCTGATGAGGACTTTGGAAATGTTTTAATTTGGATTTTGTTGTTATATTTTTCTCAGTCGGGGGTAAAACAATAAGCTCTCTGAATGATATACACCAGATTGTTATCACTGTGTTGACTCCTTTTCTTCTTAGGACAGGATAATCATTTATTGACATGGCAGCCAATGGAGCCAGCTGTGAACAGCCTCAGAAACGTTCAGGAGCTAAAGACAAGCAGAATGGCAAGTCTACAGGTTAGTTTGTGTTGATCTTTTGAACTTTCAATTCACAGTAAAGAAGCCAACACTCATGTCCAAAGTTTCCCGAGAGTGTTTGAGTTGTGCAACCGCTGATGGCGCACTGATAACTTCCACCTCATGGCTTGTTCATGTCCTATCAATGCTCGGAGTGATTCATCTCAGGGTTGCTTTCATTCGTAATAGCTGAAGTATGCCACACTGCAGAACATGAGCATGCATGTCATAGATATAGCATTATCAGAACAAGAGGATACAATAGTTAATGTAGACACAAATATAACTTCATCTCAGAATAACTACAATTCTCCATGTTCTCCAGACTCGTCAATAAGAGAGAGACGGCAGAAAGATAAGGAGGAGCGCTTTTCTCTAGTCTTATGGAAGAGACCTGTCACTACATTACATTACTTCCTTCTGGAGACCTTCATTAAGCTAAAGGAATTGACGCTCAAGTAAGAGCTCTAATAGATTTACTATTTGTTGTGTTTATGTTTTGTTTGTTTGTTTTCCAAAGCCAATAAACAAACCAGCAAATGCATATATAAGGCATGACAAAGAATAAATATGTTTTTCCTTTATTGTGTTTCTGTTCCCTTGCCCTCCTGTTTAGGCTTTGGCAACGACGAGGTGCAGTGTTCTTAGTTTTGGTTCTATGTTCTCTCTTTTCCTTCGCCTACTCCACTGAGGGAGCACACCAACAAGTAAGACAGGATTATGTTTTTTGTTGGTTTGTTTGTTGTAGTGTTGTTAATGATCAACAAAATTGTTCTGTCACAGGACTGTTTAAAGGTTAAAGATAAGTAAGTTTTCTGTCTGAAAGGCTTTTCAGGAGGAAGTTAAGGAAAAGGTGATAACATCTACATTCTAAAGTACCTCTTATCATACAAGAAATTGGCAATATTCTCTCTACAAGTTCTACAGTGCAGTGGCCATAGAGAAAAGACTACCATATATATATATTTTTAATTTCCTCTCATATTTATCACTTTTGAAAAAATAAAAGCATTGAATCTTGAAATCTTGAAAATAATACATAAAAATATTTCCTATTAAACCTTGAATTATCATCAATATTTTCCTAGAAAGTCATTTATGACTTAATTAATCATGTTCTGTGTCATTTTTCTTAAGATGTTTCATTTATTTCTTATTTATAGTATGTCAAATACCTGGAGAAGAAATTTCTATGGTGTTCCTACTGGGTAGGCCTTGGGATTTTGTCCTCTGTAGGCCTTGGGACTGGCTTGCACACCTTCCTTCTCTATCTGGTAGGAGAACCTGCCTTTATTTTATCTACACACTCTCCATTTCCTGATGTGTTTTTAACACAGAGAAATTAAACACACTATCAGTAGGTCATATTTTAACAGCAGCTCCTCATCATAGATAAGAAATGTACCAGGACTGCATTGTTTGATTAAAAGTGTCTTTTCAGTCGGGCACATGGAAAGATGCACAAGACCACCAGTAATGGCTGTGATGTGTACAATTATGAAATAAGCAACAGTACAAAGAGTCTTGGAAGATATTTAAATGACAGAGATGACAAAACAAAAGTTGTGATGAGGTTAATTTTACTACATTGCATATTTTTTAGTAAACCCATATCTCAATGGTGAAAGAGCCACAGAAAGATAATTGCTGTAAAGACACACACACACACACACACACACACACACACACACACACACACACTCAGGACATGCTGACATATGCTGAGTAAAGCAAACATGTTTATCTGTTACGGTTATGGTTTTTCTTGATGTTGATTACATCCAGGCCTCTACTGACTTATCTTAGAAATTATGTAAAATCCTCTCTTAAGTGTTTTGCATTTAACAAACCCCTTATATGCATGTTCCTGTAGTTGCCAGTGGGTGGTGTCACGGTCATATTTTATTGCCCTGTGAAAGAAGACATTAACCTCACTTTGTTACCCAGCTGTGCAAAGTCATCTGAGCCTATGACTGAGTCACCCAATGTGTGTCATTTGTCTTGGCTGTGGTTTAAAAATGAGCATTTAGCAAAAGGAGAGAAAGAATGAAAGTCTGAGCCATCGTCTGTTTTAGGCTGATGATGTGGTCTCTGTTTTAGTGCAGATGTGCTCCAGCTGAGTTTGCTTTTTCCATTATAATGAAGTAATGGGAAAAGATGAAACCATTGCCTTGTGTTGTTTGAAAGCAAATAGATGATTCTATTAATGCTTCATGTATGAGTTTTAATAGACTGTCAGCCTTCCACTTAATAGTAGCTGTATGTCTGTTTTGTGTTTTCTTAGTGAGCATGTTTGTGTGCATCACCTTGGGTTAATGATCACATTGTCCCTCTCCTTTGTGGGAGGGAGATTTCTTTTTAAGAGTAGGCGCCGTCATATGGAACCATGTGGAAGAACCTATGCTTGATTATTTGCTAATTTTTGTAACTTGACAATTTTTTTATGGTCAACAAAGTTCAGAATAGGACAGGCAATGGACATGTTTCAAAAACCTTTTTCAGCATCACTGACATCAATTGAAAACTAGTTATGGATCAACAATGAAATGGGCATCAGTCTTGCTTTATTTTGCTGGTTTCATACTCCTATCTAATTGCTGTTTTTGTTCTCTTCTATGTGATGTAAAAAGAACTAATAAGATTAATTAATGGGATCATCAGATTAACCATTCTTTCTAAACACTGGCCTATTGTGTATTAACTTTATTTGCAGCTCTATAAAAAAAAACAATAACACAATAATAATATTGACTGTCAAATTTCTCTTTTGGCACAGTTACATCTATGCTTTGGGACTGTATAGTGAAAACCTCCGTGCTTTTAAAATATTGTCTTATCAGATTTAAATTGTAACAGATTGTTTCAGCTCTGCAGTCAAACAGACAGTTACAGGAAACCTTTCCTGCCACATGTTATTCATTATACAGTAAGTCACATCTGTTTGATGTTAATACTTTGGTCATAAACATAAGGTCACTCTGCCCTTTACATTTCATTATGTATCTTCTTTTTTAACCTTAAAATTTCTTATGTATAGTGTGTTTGCTCCTGTGTTCTACTGTTCTAATTGTGTGCCATGCTGCTACTGCTCTGCAGTTTCCCAATTTGGGATGAATAAAGTACGTCTATCTATATATCTAACCATCGATCAGTGCAGTTAATACTTTGTCATAGTCCATAATCCAGCACCCTTTCTAAAAATGTCAGAAAAGTGGATAAAAAAAAAAACTTCTCAGGATTTGGCTCTTTCGCCTTCTGTACTAATATGCTTGTGGGCTTCTCCTTTATCCACACCCTATTGCCCATCATGTTTCATGAAAATCTGTAGAGTAGTTTCAGCATAATTCTGTTGACAGACAAACAGCGGATAACAAGTCAGCATAAAGACAAGGAATTACATAACTCCTTTGGAAACAATTAACTTGTAACAGAAGATAATCTTATCTTAACATTTTGTATTTAATTAAAAAAAATGCCCTTCACTTACCATTTAATGGCTTGAAAAACACATTATGTAGGACATGAGATCTGAAAAAAAAACCCAAACTGTTATAAGTTAACTACATCCATAACCATTCAACATTGAACAAAAGCAAGTCATACCAATCAGCAGAGGGATAATTGCAACATGTTTAATATATTTGCAGAAGCCAATGGTGTACACTAAATACTGTCAGCTTCATTAGTGATGAGGATGTGATGAGAGGTAGACAACTCTGAGTCAAACCTGTTTAAAACATTTTTGCCAGTGGAACGTTCTTTTCTCTCTTCCAAGCCAAGTCCCTCACCCGTGGACAGTTGGGCATTCTTCATCTTATTTCTCTTATAGGAGTTTCCAGTTTTTCTTGGTTCCTATTTTAACCCCTCCCAACCTCATGATGTCAAGGCATGTTTCTCACTCAGAACATACTTCAGGTTGCTGTTAATCCAGTGTAAGGCGTGGGTGGCAGAAAGGCAGCAAAGCATCCTCAAACTCCTTTTAACCAGCTTGCAATTTTCCCAGAGAAGTCATATCCTTCTTTATATGATCCACATGGAATGTCATGTTCACAGAGCAACATCGCTATCACTAATGCCTACACAGTGTTGATGTCAGCAATGGACAGGAAACTCCCAGTGTTTAGTTTAATGAAAAACTGCATTCCCCACCAGCAAAGCTAACACTGTGGATTTACCCCAATTCTGAAGAATGAATGCATATCTCTGCAAAGAATGAGATCATTGTGCTCATGGGAAAGGGGATTCACTCACCAGTATGATCACATCATTAATCATCATTTTGTGGCGGTCAGTGCTCTGTTTCTAAGTGCTGGTTTGGCCTGATGTGAATAAACAAGGTTAGACTTGACATACATCACTTAAAGTTTCTTTCAGTCATCCCCCTTTAGGAGCTAAAGATGGTTTGTCACTATGTCAGTCCATTGCCTGGTTTTACTACATTTCACTTATCTGGAATCCTACTACACTGGTCACTATTAATGTTTTAATACAACTACAAAATGTTACCTCAAAAATAGATTTAAAAAGTACAAATGCTGTTAGTCACAAGACATTTTTACCATTGCAATTATAAATGAATGAACATATTTTTGTTTAAAAGTCCAGGTTGGGTAAGGTTTGCTATGAAATTCATTGAGCTCCTTTTTGCTGCCATTTTATTTTCTTATAACATTTTCTTAGCTACTGTATGTGGTCTATCTTTTTCCTTTCTATAATCTTTAATGCTCTTAAGTTTCTTTGTTTTTGCAGTCTTAGTTTTTAATCATCATAGTATGAAAATGATGGGTCCATGATGCCAAACTCCCCACAGAGGTCACTGAGAAAAGATGCTTTAACTGACCAAAAAGGTTCAGTGCATGGTCGGGTTATTCATTGTATCAGAATTTGGATTTGCAACTTGGTTTCTTCTCGTTAGCACTGATTTGTCATGTAAAAGAGTGTTAAGAGATGAGCTGTCTGGTTTTGAAAAGACACTGTGTGGTGTAAACTGAAGAAGCCTCCAGTCAGAGTGGGCTGGGCACTTACAGTCAACACAGACTAATTGTGTGCTGTCCATCTGCTGTCAGTGCCTGTATCACTTTAAGCGGGCATAATAGAGTTGTTGTGTTGTAGCTACAGGTGGGCTTACTGTTATTGAGACCAGGTGGCTGAAGTTAACCAGAAGTCTTAAAACTGATAAATGATGACCTGCCTACCTGTCAGAGACTGTGTGACTCAGCCTCTGTTTGTGTAGCTTGGTCCAGGTCACCTTTCTTCACATCCTGCACCAAAATGTTCAATTTAGTTGAATAAGCCTATCTGTAAATCTGGCTGCATACATATTTACAGTGTTGATATTAACCCAACGTTTTCTTACATAGACAATTGCAATGTGGTGACCTCTACTTTTGTTTAAGGAAAACACCATTTTCTAACAACCTTTACACTCTGCAAGTTTCAGTGAATCATTTGTAAATGCAGTTGCACTGTTACTCTGATGTGGTGGGGCTGTAAGTTATAACTTAGTAGAAATCGACCCTCGAAGGGTGCCAAAGAGCTTACCAAACTGATCTGTTTTTTTATTCAATGTCTAAATGTGTGTATAAACTATAGGCATGGAGATAACCATATAATCAGTAAATCTGCAATCACAGTAGTTTTGATGTATTATCTGATTTTGCTCACTTACATGTGCAATAGTAAAAGACTGTTACCACATTTTATTATAGTATTAAATTAAAAAGATTATGTTACCATACCATATTAGCAATGAGAATGTGGATTGGTTATCCCATTCTCAGATTCCTGGAGATATACGCCACATTTCCATACATAATGGCCTGTGTACAATTTTTTGATGACACATGGATAAAAGTATTGCAGTCATTATTATTTGATATACTGAAATAGTCATGCTCTGCTGCTCTACCTGATTCTTAGGGGCCTCACATAGCATCGGTAACCCTGGCAGCATACGAGTGTGGCTCCACAGACTTCCCAGAGCCACCATACCCAGACCAGATTGTGTGTCCCCAAGGTGGAGGGGCAGATGGAAGCATCTCTCTCTTCTCAATCATGTCGAAGGTTCGCTTGGAGGCTTGTATGTGGGTGAGTATTAGAGGAAAGAAAGGGAAAATTCAAAAAAGATAATACATCAAAATGTAGCAACATTTTGCTTTTGTCTGTAAATTTCATATTCAATTAAGATAATATTTACACACCATATTAAAAACTGTGTTAAGGGTGCGGGCACTGCCATCGGAGAACTGCCTCCATATTTCATGGCCCGAGCAGCGCGCCAGTCCGGTGCTGACCCAGATGACGAAGACTATGAAGAGTTTGAAGAGATGCTGGAGCAAGCAGAGGGTGCTCAGGTGAGAAAGTCAAGATCTCTGTTATTAAGGCCACTGCCTTGGTCACTTCCAGTGTTCATTTTTTGAGAAGTCACATATTTTATCTTTTAGAGCAGTAAGCCCACCCAGACATGTTTATGATAATGATTTGACCCTTGGAAAGGGCAAGAGGTGAGAAAACTACTGAACAGTCACAAAGCATAAAAGATAAAACTGATTCTTAATGAATGTGACTGAATTCTTTTTCATCCTCAGTGATAATAACTCACTGACACCACAGCTAATTTACCTATTGCTGGTTTTCATATTCGAATAGCTGTTTACATTTTTCTCACTCTGCCCAGCATATTATTATCTCATTTGATATGGATTCACCTACATAATGCCCAAATGACCACGGAGCCACTATTTAGTGATTGGTTTCCCTGTGTCATGTGACTTCAATGAAGCCACTCCCCTTTGCACTTCCAGTAAATCTGTCTGTTGGTGGGTGAGTCACCCTGAGCACAGCTCCCTTTAATCATCCCTCAGGCCTTGCTCTCTCTGCTTCCCTCCCTCCGTCTTTTCTTTTCTATTCACTGGTCTCTAATTTGAATGACAGACAGTCCTGTCAGGAACCGAGTTCACATGACTGGAGATTGCTGAAACCAGATGCTGAGTCAGCAGAATAGAAATCAGACAAACTTGTGTGCATTGTTTCCATCACCTATTCTCACTTCACTGATCCTCAGCTGAATGGGCCAAGGAGGCCGACCTCAGATCACATGTCTTTGATCATGAGATGGCATGCAGGATGTATACTCAAGTGCGTTTGTTATATATTTCGAAGGCAAAAATCTTATGTGAGAAGTGAGAATCCAATCCAACTTTATTTATAAAGCACTTTAAAACAACCACAGTGGACCAAAGTGCTGTACAGAAGACTGAAAGCACAGTGAAAAGAAATTAATGAAACCATTAAGAAACAATAAAACCATAAAATCAAATAGATAAAACACTTTAAAATATAAAACAAGAACAGAATGTCAACATTGCAAACATGTTAAAAGGCGAGGGAAAACGGGTAGGTTTTAAGAAGAGATTTAAAAACAGTCAAGGAGGAGGCCTGTCTGATGTACAGAGGCAGGTTGTTCCACAGTCGAGGGCCAGCAGCAGCAAAAGCCCCATATCCTCTGAGCTTACAAAATGTTCTGGGCACCATCAAGAGCAGCTTATCAACTGATCTGAGTGAGCGATTGGGTTTGTATGGGTGAAGAAGCTCCGAGAGATATGGTGGTGCAAGACTATGGAGAGATTTAAAAACAAATAAAAGTATTTTAAACTGGATTCTAAAATGGACAGGCAGTCAATGAAGTGATGCTAAAACCGAAGAAATGTGCTCATATTCGACACAAGTCAATTCATAGCATTGTCACTTAAGGGTATGGATTGATATTTATTCTGTAGATTGTAGAATTTGCATCACATAAAGGAAAGACATTTATTATTATTTAATAAAATAATGACTGTACCCTTTGGCATAAGCACTACTGTAAAATGATGTATAATATCACTGGGGCAGGTCACAGAAACATAAAAAAGAAATAATATGTGCACTGTCTAACCTTAACTGCATCTTTTCTGTAACTCCTAGCCGTATTGGTAAGATGCCAATGTTTTTTTCACTTAATCTCCCTCCTGCATCGTCTGTAATCTTCACCATGAAGCCACAGACATTCGTCTCCTCAGGGACAGTGATAGGATCAAAAGATCCTCAGTACTTTACAACTAAACTGCCAAAATCTTACATTGCACTGAAATAGCAGCTATTGTACCACAGTACTTAAACCAAGAGTCTTGTTCCTTGTAATAACATTTCAGACACCACTGTTTGGTTTTGAGACACACATCTGTGAAACATTCTACAAGGTTATTTTAAGAAAAAAAAGACGTGGCTGACTGTGTGTTCAGGAACACCCATGTATAAGATTTATGATACGAGGGGACACTATAGTTTTTGAAAGTCCCATAACATTTTTTTTTTTTAGGAAAGTAATTCTTAAACATGAAATCTATTTTTATGAATTTCTTTGTAGGACTTCGTCACAAGAGCAAAATTGGGGGTCCAGCATATGGTACAGAAAGTGGGATTCTTTGGGATCCTGGCTTGTGCCTCAGTAAGTGGACTTACATTATTAAATAAAAATGTAAATGTACAGCTTTTGTTTTTTAACATATGTCAGTGATTGAATGAGTTATTGATTGAAAATTGTTCAGCCATCAGTAAGGTTATCTAATATCTGTATTTTAGATCCCAAATCCCCTTTTTGACTTGGCTGGAATAACCTGTGGACACTTCCTGGTTCCTTTCTGGACCTTCTTCGGAGCGACTCTGATCGGGAAAGCCATCATTAAGATGCATATACAGGTCAGTGACACAACTAATCAAGCGAACAGTTGACTTCAGATGACACCACTGAAATACCACGAGGTTTTCCCATATTTGACATAAACTATGCAGGCACATACTGTGTTTTTGCTGTGTTAAGCCTTTTGAGTCTGACTCATCTTTGTTTCATGTTGTTTCAGTTCTCTCTGCCTTTGTAACTTTTCCTTTGTCCACAATGTAAGGTCGAAAAAAAATCTATTCTTAA
Source organism: Ostorhinchus cyanosoma (assembly GCA_029814465.1). Lineage (NCBI taxonomy): Eukaryota > Metazoa > Chordata > Actinopteri > Kurtiformes > Apogonidae > Ostorhinchus > Ostorhinchus cyanosoma. Next base: position 15,365,434 of record JAPTYQ010000006.1, read on the forward strand.
AAAAGGATGCAACGCTGACTGATTCATTTTAAATAATCCACTCAACTTTAGAACATGTGGGAGTGCTCAGATGAAACCCAGTACTTAGATGATGAGTTGGTGATGTTAAGAAACTCTTAATTGTGCAGTTTTGGTTACTTCTTTGTGACAGATCTCTGTTCCACTGGGGAATACTTGTTCTGGTTTGATCTGTGGGTTATAATCAGACATCAGGCTCCAGATGAAAGCAGAGGAGAAGGCTTTTAAGAAAATGTATTTTTAAATACATCACATCAAAAAAAAATGTGTTAAGTATTGAGTTTATTGTTGAGTCTGCTACTCCAGTGACTAATATGGGACTAGTCTAAGATCGGACGTTTGTGAATGAGTCGCTCAGTGTTTAACACACTAAACCTATCCATGTCTTGGTGGTACCAGCCAGTGATCTCACTATGAGAACTTTCAGACAAAGGGGCCGACGGGGCAGCAGGGGTTATGGAGGATGTAGAGTGGACATGAGAAGGTTGACATGAGAGAAGGAAATTAAGCAGACAGTAATAGCCTGCAGGGGAGCGACTCTTTGTCCTTTTTTTTCTTTTTGCTACCTTGAAACCCCCTTGGACATTCAGACATCCTGTCTGAATTTGTCCGGGGGGCCATGTGTCATGCTGTTTAAAGCCGATCGGTTTCAGGACCGGAGAAGAATATTGTGGGTTTGCCCCCCGCCACGGAGTTTGGCAAACCACAAAAAAAAATCCTCACGACCCAAAATGTAGCTTGATGTCAGGTTTTAGTTCTTTTTTTTTTTTTTTAATTAGCGTGTTTCTGGAAAATGGCAAATGCGGCCTTAATTTTTGAGCAACAAAAAGTTGATTTGAATTTGAGAATTAATTTAGATAACTCAGTTTCAGTTCCTTTCAGTAAATCTTTGGTTTTGTCTTCATGTCCCTCAAAACACATGTAGGCTAGATGTGGCAAATAGAGCACACATTCTTTGTTTCTCCCCATTTTAGATTTATTTTTATACTTTGCATTATATTATTATGTTTTTACTTGTATGGGACATGTATCTGTATATTTTAAAGGACAAAAAGAAAAAAGAACTGAAACTGAGACATTTAAATGTTCGTTCAACTTGGCTGATTTGTGTTTGTATGGAGATTGTATATTATGTTGATTCTATGATTATTACTGTACAGTGTTGGAAATAATTATTAATCCACTGTGATTATCAGTAAGAAGTCAACATTTGTCAACATGTGTGACTTCTAATCTGCTGTTTCTTCTATACAAATATACAAAAAATCTGTCCAATTACTCATGATGTGTTTACCCACAAATATAATGCTGAAATAAATGACAATAATGAAAACAAAAAAAAATCAGGTTTATCAATAAAAAGAAGCGTCAATTTTTAAAAAATCTGAAGTGGAAGAACATCGAGAAACAATTTACATTCCAAAAACAGATAATGGAAAGGTCATTTTTCAGAGCTGCTGTTCTGAATTTCTATAGTCAAAGGTGGTCTACTAATATTTCCATTGTTGTTTATCCTGACTCTGGTAGTGAGTACAACATAAACATACTAATTTTGCAGAAATAAACATGCTCTAACCTTGTTACTCTTCCTTTTGTCCTCCAACAGAAACTCTTTGTAATCATTACCTTCAGCAAGCACATAGTGGAGCAAATGGTGTCACTCATCGGGTAAGTACTCGTCTGTGTTTGTGTATAAGAAAGAAAGAGACTGAATTAATCACATATAGAGTGATGTCATTGTCTTTCCATTGGTTTTGTGGTTAGAAATGCATTTGTAAACCTTTTCACATCCATTTTGACCGTTGATTCAGGATCGCAACTGAATAAATGCTTTCACCGTCATACACGTATCAAGCATTTTTCCACACAGAGGTATCCCCCCCGCCCCCACATACAGTTAATCTTTGCAACACTGGTGGTCAGGCATGTGAGGTCCTATCCGAACATGTTGATCTGACTCACTAGGTTCAGTTTAAACAATGAAGCAGGAAACTCCATCAATGTTTCTTTGATTGTTTGATTAATGCAAGGTTTAGTTTAGTCTCAAAGGGGTGTAGGACCTGCACAGTTTCAGTTGAGCTGATGGGTTTTAACTGTTCATACCACCTATATGTAGCAGATGTTTCCAGTTCTTTTGACCATATTTAGATCTCACATCATGGTCATCTTCAATGTCTTTGTTTTCCTTCATCAAAATAAAATTCAAGGTTCTTTCCCATGAAATCTGAACAGCCCTTGATGACTCGCTGTGATGTGTGCAAATGTTGCTTCAATAGTGATACAGGATGTTTTCTTGGTAATTGCTTCATGAGGATGTCCATGCATCTGCTTCCATAGAAATTAGGACCGATACACTGGAAAAAAAATCTACATCTTACCAAGTGTATTTTTCCTCATTTCTAGTCAAAATATCTCATCACACTTAAAATAAGACATAATCACCTAAAG
>JAPTYQ010000006.1:15388435-15400644 GCA_029814465.1 Ostorhinchus cyanosoma
AAACATTTAAAGTTATGGGTTCAGCCATGGCTCAGGAGGTGGAGCGGGTCATCCAATAACCGACGGGTTGGCAGCTCAAATCCTGCTCTGTCATAGTGATGTGCCATTGTCGGGCAAGACACTTCACCCACCTTGCCTCCAGTGTCACTCACACTGGTGTATGAATGTTTGGTGGTGGTCGGAGGGGCTGTTTGGTGCGGATCGGCAGCCACGCCTTTGTCAGTCCGCCCAAGGGCAGCTGAGGTTACAAATGTAGTTTACCACCACCAGAGTATGAATGTGAGAGTGATTGAATAATGGATCAATAATGCAAAGCTGTTTGGGTGCCTTGAAAACCACTATTATTCAAGTGTCACATGGGATGTTTAAATATTTGCTCAGTGTATGAAGCCTTATATAAATGCGCACCCACCCTCACTCAGTAGAGTCTAACAGTGTTTGTTATCCTACAGGCCCATCCTTTCTTCCGACATATTAACTGGGAGGACTTGCTTGCCCGGAAAGTGGAGCCTCCCTTCAAGCCTTTCCTGGTGAGTAACTGAAGATGAGGCCACGGGAACTTAAAAACTGGATACTACTACATGCTTAAGATGGAAATGTGAGACTGTTGAGTGTTGAAATTAGATCTCCGCACTAGAATGATGCTACATACCGGCCTAAGATGCTTTTTTTAGGCAAGTCGGGTTTACACTGTAGTTATTTTGCTGCAGTAAATTACACTACATGGATGGGTTTCAGTAATTGAAATGAAGGCATCTCCTGTTTCCATCTTCATCTTGATTACTGACACATTGACTCCTGTTGCTGCTCCATTTCACCTGTGCTCATTTTCTCTTCTATCTTCGCAGCAATCGGCTGAAGACGTGAGTCAGTTCGACTCGAAGTTTACCAGTCAGACACCAGTCGACAGCCCAGATGACTCAACCCTGAGTGAGAGTGCCAATCAGGCCTTCCTGGTAATGTCCCACACCACATATTCATAGGCTTCTGTTCGCTGTGTTGATTTTGATACTGTGTTGACGTTTTAAATGAGCTTTATTTCCAACACAGAAGAAAATTATGAGTAATTGATTTGCATTTAATTGTACATGGGGGGGAAAAAGCAACATAATAAGAAAACAACTTAAGGTAAAAGTCTGAAATTCATAACTGATGCATCGCTGACTTCATCAGATCGGACTTGAATCATTTACATCATTACATCAACATAACCATGCATCAAATGGACCTGTGTTTGTTTTTTCTTTTTCCATAGGGTTTCACATATGTTGCTCCGTCAGTCCTAGAAAATATCAAAGAAAAATTCTCATTCGAGCCAAAAATTCGCTCTCCTCGACGGATCATGGGCAGCCCGAGAACACCCCTCAGGTACGTCTGCAGTGGACAAACACATAGACTATATGCAATTAGCCTACTTTGACCTTTTATTTTTTGTTTAAAGAGCTTGGCCTATGTCTGTCCTGCTGTTCTCATCAATGTTGGCTGTATCTCCTTAAACTTGATATTGTAATGGTTGTAGTGGGACATGCATCTGAAGACGGCTGGTTTTCATTTCAGTATGCAGCCTTCTCCATTTGAATGGACTTGTATATACTATTATTATTAAGACTATTAGACATATCTCCCTTTCCCCATCTCCACTGGGGCTCATTTTTACTCTTTGAGGTTTTTCTTTTGTTTTCTTGAATATTCAACATGATCTTAAAAAAACAAACAATAGTACATTAATAGTCCTTCCCAGTCACCCCCTCTCTCCTACTAAAGGGTTGGTGCTATATTTACCTGCAGAGACATTGGCCTCTGCCTTCATTTTCCTATTTTCCTCATGTTTTGCTGTGTTCAGGACTTTTCTGGGCAGGGAGTTTCTGCCTCCACAAAGTGACACTTAAATATCTAGTGACTCCAGTTACAGCTTCCTCCTTTTTCTGCTTCATGTGCTTATCTGTGCTGCAGGTCTGCCTCAGAGACTGAACTTGGTTGCAAAAAAAGGGAACCCAGATTTACAGAATCCTCTTTGACAGATGGCAAAATTACTAGAAATTGCTTGTCATGAAATGTATTTGTGGCCTTTAATATTGTCTTGGCTAATTGTGTAACTTCCTGAAGACGCAGCAATGCATTTTTGTCCTCTGTAGGGGAGCTTCACAGCTTTACTTAAGAAATGCTGTTGACTGCATTAAAAGCATATCCATTGCATCATGCTGTTTTCAATCAAGGCAATTATTTCATGTAAAAAAATATATTAAAAAAACTTTTACTCTCCTGGGTCGTAGGAGTCTAAGCCAAGCACTGCACCAATTTAACACTGTCACACATCACGTATCACTGTGGGGGACATACATCACTACTATCTGCAGATGATGATTTCTCATGGGAATGTTTCCACAGACACATGGTTTAATGAAAAAACATATATAATATTGTTGGAGGGTCATAGACTCAAACACTGTGTTAACTCATTTGAACACAGTGAGACTTTACAGTAAACATTTAAAATAAAATCTATGAACTTGTTCCTCTAAGTCAGAAACATGTGCATACAAGACTGTTTCATGCCTCTTTTTCTTTTCTCTTTGTCCCTCCAGCCCAGTAAAGTTCTCTGGAGGGGATTGCTGGCCCCGCAGCCCCCTCCTCACAGGAGGAGGACCGAGTGTCCTCCAGTCTCCTCAGGACCAGGCCATGGAAGTGTCCACTCCAGAGCAGATGGACGTAACTACCAGCTCTGAGGCCTCGGCCCCTCTTCCCATTCGTCAGCCAGCCGGCATCAACCTGGCTCAAATGAAGCAACAAGCCTATCCGGTTGTAGCCAAACGGCCTGAACATCTACGTATGAACCTATGACCCCCCCACCTCTTTAGGAGAGTTTAATTCTTGACTCTTGTTTTTTTCTTTGTTGATATTTTTTTAAGAAACAAAGCAAAAACATATGGATGCTAGAGACAATGAAAATCAAAAATTGCACATCCGCACACTACATTTACTGTCACAACCTGGAGTTTGTGCGTGGGACTCCGGCGCGCTGCAGTTAAGTGCTACGTCATCGACAACATCGCTGTCTTACCACTTCTCCTCTGACACCTCAGGTCTCATGACCGTTGTCCTCTGACCCCCCTCCCTATGAAACTGGACTGGTTGGGTTGAAAGTCACATGGGGAACTAATAGGCTTTGTGTGACAGCCGTATCCCATGAAATCAAAGGAGTTAATGTATCACAGTATGCAAGCAGTGTACTCTGAAATGCAGTCAGTCTTCTGTACAAGACATTATCTGAAGTGCTTTGGGCTGTTTGAATGAATGCCAGTGAGGAAATTGCTTCTATCGGCATACTTTGACCGGTGTTCTGAAACAAATGCTTCCTGGCTCTAAGTGAGATGAAATGAATTGGATTTAATGATGATTTAAATGATCAAAGAAATAAAAAAAAAATAAAAAAAAACTGTAGACAAGTAAAAGTTCTCAAGGATGGATGGATATAGCTTTGTCTTACGATGGTTTGTAAAACAGGATTACCTTCACTATACATCAATGAATGAATCCGTGAGAGCCTCAATTAAAACAAAAACAAAGAAAAACACGTTGACTTTTAAAATTCTTTCAGCATTAATGTTGTGGAATGGTTTCTCTGATGTGGGATCTTTTAATTATCTGCTCTTCGGTATTTCTTCAGTACTATGTGATGTTTCACAGGATTAGTTGACACATCACCAAACATAATTGAGCTTGATGCAACGTTAGTGTGACTCACTTTCCTATCACCACCACCAACAAACCAATCTCGGTGCTGCTTTGTAGTCCCCGCCCCCTCTGTTCACCCAGGAGACTGTGGGCCTCAGTGGCGGTGGGATGTCAAACCCCTTCTGAGCCTTGGAGGAATTCATGTTGGAGACTGTGTCACCAGTTGATCTGGACACTGTGGGCTTTAATACTCCAAAACCTGGGGCAGCATTTACAGCCTCTTGCATCAGCCTTCACTTGTTTAGGAGGGAAATTTTAGAATTCCTGAAAAAGCAAGGAAATTATAATAAAATTTTAAAAACACAAGGTGCTTTGTGTTTTATTTTAACATTTTTACATGAGGAAAAAGACTACAGACGTCACAAGTATGTAGACTTTTATTACACATATGATTGGTTTCAAACCTCATCTATATTGTATCATAAGAACGTTAGAGCTGCAAGCATATTCATTTTACATTTCTGTTTCATCACCCAATTCTATACTTTGTACCTGACTGTGGATTTGGACTCAAACATGTGCAAAATAAAACAAATAATTTAAAAAAGGAATTCTGATTGAGGTAATATTAAACATTCTAGAGTGACAGTAGTTCATCATCACCTAAAACCCTTTTTAGCCAAATACATCAACTTCAGAAGAAAACCCCACTCTAAAATAAACACAAATAATTTAACAGTCTCTGTACTGGTACATTTGTCAAAAGAAGATCACAATAATAGATTCGGTGCCCCTTAATGGCAATAAAGGCTTTCAGGATAAAGTGTAGTCATGATACAGAAAAACTGGCACAAAATAACATGAAAGAGCCACAAAACACAGCAAAGTAGAAGTATGAAGCTAATTTAAAAAAAAAAACTCCAGTTACTCACAATGTGAGTTTAATGTACAATATGAAGAACGTGTAAAAATAAAACTGCTACTATATATAGATCATCACATAGTAGTCACAGGAAATCAGAAATGTAAAAAAAAAAAATTAAAGTTTGCTTATTTCATGTTACATTAAGTCAGAACAGCTCACATGAACCCTGATTGTTTACACTTAGATTTGACAGAGCGGTCAGATTTTGGCTTTAGCAAAAATACTGTAACAATTCTATGTACAATATGTGATACAGAAGCAGGACTCTTACGTATGCTTAAGATGCTGGTCTAGGATCTGATTTAAAATATGCTGTGTACCAAAGTTTTCACAAGTGTCATGAGCATTTTGTTGGTTTTTTTTGTTTTGTTTTTTTTTACACATAGGACTTACTTTTTCATTTTCTCTTCAGCCAGTTTACCCTGTAATCATACATCAGTTAAACACTGCACTGTCCAATATTGCTAAGTATGAATTGGTCCTTTAAGGAATAAAAGTGATCAAATTAATAGGAATGAAAGATTATAGATGGATATTTTAGATGCTATAAAGTTGATATTTTTCTTTGAATATGGGTAACACATTGTGCAAGATCTAACACTCATGAGGAATGTGTATTCAGCTGGGAAATACAGCAACTGAGGTGATAAGAGCACATTTTTTATGCATCTGTCAAAGTGTAGATTACAACAGTGTTCATCTGTGTAACCCCTGCATTTTCTAGTTCGATTTCCCTGTTTTAATAACAGGTCAAACAAAATCGGCTGCAAATCGATTCTGCTTGATGTCCTTAAAGTCAAGAGACACTGAAATGCTTAAAAAAGGCACAAAGACCTAAAAAACATATGAAAGAAAAAAAAAACAGTCCAGGTCTGAGTCAAACTGATTAAACTTGCTCATGGAGTTTAAAATAAGATCAAATACCACATTTTTTGCTATTTAGTATTATTTTACAATTAAATATGCCAATAGCCTAAATGCTTCCAAATGAGTCATATCTTGCATAAGAAATACACACGCATGTCTTTTCCCTTTGTTATCCTTTGTAATAAAACAAGCAAACATGTCTTCTGCAGAGTGTGCAGTGCTGAGTCCACAGTCGCTTAACAGACTTCTGTATAATGATGAGCTATATTTTGCTGGAATCCAGGGAAAAGTACAAATGCTGGAGAGCTTTAACCTATATTGGACACATCAGGGCTTTAAATATAGAAAAGATAGCAATCTGGTACAGGTTATAATAAACCCTGAGAAGTATTTTAAGATACAATTTGACCCAGCTCTGGTTTGGTTTGGCTATTTCAAGCAGCAGAATGTGCTTTCACAAGCAAAAAAAAAAAAAAAAAGTCACACACAACAGTCTATGTGTAATTGACTAAAATGTTTTCAGACTTTCAAGACACTGTTACACAAGAAATTATGATGTTGTATGTCTTCATATTTACGTACTTTAAGGTGACAGGTGAAAGAGAGAGCAGCTAGAAACATATCACCTAGGACAGGACCAGAACGAAAACAGGCCGATGGGATGATGGGATTATAGTGCGTCCAGCGTTTAGCCACAGTGGAGCAGAGATCCACCCACCAGAGTCATTTACTGATGGTGAATGAAGTGATCACTGTTCCACTCTGCATCTCCACGCAGCAGGGCTCTGTTCCTGCAGCCGCCTCATTTTCTTCCCGAGCCACACCCACCAGGTCAATCCAATCACAACACACACCACAGACTCCACATAGTAGCCGTCTAATGTGGTCACACAAACGCCGTCCTCCTTAACGCACAGCTACAGAGGGAAACACAGATTAAAGAAGAACAGTCAGTTGATACTTCCCGATAAGTAGAAAAACACACTCAGGACAGGTGTATTCTGCTCTGCTCACTTACCCCCGCCTCTTCAACGGAGCCACAGCTTTGCCCAGGGGCCCCCTGACACTCCTTGTAAGTCAGTGGATCCACCATCCACAGAGCCACGGTGGAGGGCCAGTTCCCACCCAGGTTAGTGACAGTGTTCAGGAGGGTCATGTAGGTCCCACCGATGAGAGGGTCACTCACTTTGGCATGGAAGGCCATACAGGCCACATACATACTGTACAACGCCACCTGGTGGAGAAACAAGGGAAACGTTACATTTCTCAACATCTCAAAAGTTTTCATATTCTACAGGAAGATAAATAACACAGTAACATCTAAAATACTCTAGATGTTTGCAGAATGTGACATCTGGGGCAGAGATAAAATAAAAATCTACTGTGGATTTGTACAAATTGTACTGTTTTAATATTAGAATTCCACATCCTCGTTTTCTGTTTGATGTTGACTTTTATGATAACTATTATTTTTCAATCTGCTCTCCAGTAAAATGATTCTCTTCTGAACACAGAAAGGATGAAAAGAGGAAGATCAAGGACTAGATGAAGGTCAGCAGAGATGAAATGGATCAACTGTGATTGTTTCGGGCAGTAAACAAAAGGTGGCACAAGATATATACATTGGAGAGCTTATGTGCCTAACGACATGAAAATGCTAATGGTGATGATGGTTTATAAATAAAAGCAGTTATAACTTCTCTGTGGCAAACTAAGCAACTACATTTACTGCTCCATAATATCGGAATTTGAAGGTGGGACTACAACCTGATACTCAAATTCAACAAATAAATGTTAGAAAGATTGATTTTACCTTAAGAAAAATTTATCAAGGTATTGTGTTTATTTATTAAAATGTACTGAACTTTATAGGAAATACTATTTGCACTTTTTTCTTTGAGATCATTTTGAAAAGTTTTCTTTAAAAAGTTGAATGAGGTGAATAAAGCGAATACACCATCACCCTATGCAGTGTCACCCAAAAAAAACACAAATATCAAACATTAACAGACAGAAACATTCTTTTGTTCCCATAGCCATTGGCATTTTACACAGTACACAGTAAGTGAGAGAAGTGCACCTTAACAGTAGATGTCACCTCCTATAAAATGAAAAGAAAGATGATGTGTGTACCGGGCTACTGTGGAACATAATGGACTTCATGGAGGCGACACCCTCACGCTGTAGATATAAATGCCTCACAATAACAAAGCAAGTGGCTCTTATTTCAAGTAATTATCCACTAATAAATGATGAATATTATTATTATTATTATCTTACACACTTAAAACCTTATACACATTTAACTTATTTTAATATCGGCCTCTTTGATTACCAGTAACAGTGTCAGTGTGATGTGAGATCCTGTCACATGTTAACAGTTCTATTAGAAGGACTGGGCTACAAGCAAAACAGAAAAACACCAAACCTGATGTAGTGCGTAGCTAAGCAGCACTATGGCATAGTAGTAAACAGGAAAACCTCCTTCTTGTTTTACGCTGGGTGTCCACCAAACCAGCAGAGCGTACCCCAGCCCTATGAGCAACCTGAAAACATAAAAGAAACTCTGCTAGATTTCACTTCATTGGGTCGAACTGTGTATAAGTCCGTCTACAATACACTTCATAAATACGTATAATGTGTGTATTTTTGACTGTTTGCGTGTCACAACCTAAAAGGGAAGGCCTTGTAGAAGACGTCCAGGGGCCGGGGTCCTGCTGTGTATTTACTGATGACCACTGGTAGGAGGATCTGCAGAGGCACCATAGGCACTGCCAACAATGCCAGCTGCTCCTTGGGAACTCCTGCCTCCACTAGCTTCAAGCCTGTCACTGAATCGGCTGCAGAGAAGCCCATCTGAAACACACAGAGAAGAAAACAGTCATGCTTATGTACAAAGTAAACTCTGTAAGATTTCTAGTTTAAGTAAACAGGCTGTGCAACCTTATTTCCCCAGTTAGCCACAATAGTCTGGTAAAATAGTAACTCCGGACAGGGTGTTTGCAGGTAAATACATCAACACGCTTCTAGAGGGTCAGTAAGTGATCACTGAGATCATTGTTTTATCCAGATAGAGTCTATAGATTTTTAAGGGGAAATGTTGCATAGTTTGCCTTTAAATTAAGTATAATCAACATTTGTAGTCAAGTGGATGCCTTGGGTTCCACAAAGATTACATCTTCAACAGTTCTACTCCTCAGACATCAGGAAACATTTGTGGAGGGGAAAAAAAAGTTAACTTGATCCAATAAAAGTCAAGTACTTTAGCTGTGAGTAGCAGGAAACAGAAGGTGAAGACTGTGGGCATCTTGATGATAGAGAATAGCAACTTGTAGGTTTCCATGACACCCTGTGTCTCCTCTTGCACTCTCCTCTTTCCTTTGCACGGTTCGTTTTCCCCTTTAAATATGGCTACCAGTGTCGTGGAAACCAGAAAGACAATTCCCCAAAAAAATAAAAAGTCTGCAAGAAAGTAAGATGGAAATGTGTCATCTTTCAAGGGAATCACAAATATTGATACATGATAGTATTGTAGATAGTATGTTGTTTCTGGAAAACAAGATATTTTTAACTTAAAGTTTATATGCCAAGATTCATGGCACTTATACATTTTTTTTTTCATATTTTATGTATTTGGCAAATTAGAAATTTCAAAAGTAAGAAATTACCTTCTTTACAGCACTGTACTAGGCAGAGAGTATATATTTATTTGTATGCATACGAGTATCTATTAATTTGATACTACTGCATTTAAGTCACTGTCTAAATCAAAGTTTGCTGTAAAATGGATAAAATACTCTTCCGTTTGATTGGTAAAGACAAAAACCTCCCCCTAGTCTTACCTGACAGAGTGACGATCCCTGTGTCCTTGGGCTCTATCCTGAGGTATTTGTTGCAGAAATCAGCCGACTCCAGAGCCAAAAAGAGCACATTCCCAAGGAAGTAGCCCGCGGTCTGGCCTACCGAGTTGCATGTAGATGCATAGCCCACATTCTCTCTGGATAACATAGTCAGTGCCCATCCATCCACAGCTATGTCCTTAAAGGAAGAGAAGACAGACCCATTGGAAGGTGAGGGAAAAAAAGCTAATTTATCTGAATTATGTATCATTATAAATGTGTGTTTGCATCTTAGAGATTATAGAGATCTACCTGTGTGGCTGCCAGAAAGGCTAGCATAAAGAAAACTGCAGTAAGTGTTACAACGTTTGGCCTTCCCTCATTTTGCAGCAGTGAATTCACTGTTACAGACAGGCAGAGCATGAAGAGGCCAAGGAGGTACTGCGTGGGTACTAGCCATGACTTTCTGCAAAACCAGGTGGGAGGGGAAGGCAACATGAAAATAATGATGATGAAGGAAAAATATGTTAAAAGCAGAAAATAAAAGCCATAGCAGAAGAACAGACAATTCATATACAAACTAAAATATCAAGGTAAAAAGCAAACTCACATGCACAGCAATGTGCAAATGTCTTCTTACCTTCTACCAAACCTGCTGAAGTAGAGCGCATCCACAAGGGGCGCCCAAAGCAGCTTGAGACTAAAAGGCCAGAAGACAAAGCTGAAGAAGGCTTGATCTTTGTAGCTGACACTCCTACTCTGTAGGATCAGAGGAATACTTCCAGCCAGTCCCAGAGGAATTCCTTGCAGCACATAAAGAAACAAAAGAAGCAACACATTCCCTAACTCGCCTCGGATACCAGGCCGTACTCTGTGATATCTCCTTTCCTCAGAGTCTGACCCTTGGATAAGACATTCCCCATCTTCCTCTACATCTGGATCAAAGGAGGATGTGTCTCTTCTGAGAGGGTCCCTCATGTTTTCAGGATGCTCAGTGGCACATGCTACTTTTCTCTGCCGCCCATTCTTGTGTGTGATTGACTCTGAGAGCTCCATGATGGAGCAGCGGGCATCAAACGGCTTTTGCCCTCAGGAAATCTGGAGATGAAAATAGATGTCCTGAAACAGACAGAAACTAAACTCATTCCAAACTACATGTCATATAGTCATAGTCCCTAAAGCTTCTATGGTTAAGTTTAATATCAAGCAACATTAAAAAATTACTTTTTAGAAGGCATAACATAGATGGTGAGCAGGAGGAGAGTTTTCAAGGTTATTGAAATGAAAGGGACATTGATTTTAGTGTAGATGGTGCAGTTATTTTTGCAAGGAAATTATAAGTCAATCAATGTGCTTTGTGAGGCCATTAAGCATCAACTGTGCCATAACAGTAACAGAAATGTCACAGTTGTGTTTTGTAGTTTATGGGGATGGAAAAAAGGATGCAGATAGTGTGAAATGAGTCACCAACTAAGACATATATAATCAGGCCAATGACTGAGCACATAGATCAATAAAATTAAGTTAGCACAGTAAACATTGATAACTTCTTACGGCCATCTTCGACTTGGATCAGCGATTCTACCAAGACTTCAGGCACGAACAGGGTGTACTGTCATTATACTTACATTAACAGGTGTAAAGGAAGGAAACTGCGAATTAAAATTGCGTTGGTAATACAAGGATTTAGCGAAATTCAATTCATAGTTGATCAAATATAAAAGACATACATGAGACCATAAAGTAATGTGAAAACACACGGATGAAAGCATGCATACCTGGTGATGGTGATAGCAGAATAAGCAACATGCCAAAAGCAAAAGCAAAACACAAACGGCTGAATTACACCAGAAATCAAAGGGAAAATGATTGTATTTTCTGTTTATTCGATCGCAATCTGGCGGCAAATCAATAAAAGCAAAAAAAAACGCAAGAAAGTGACTACCGTCAGGCTTAAAACTGGTTACATCGGATAACATCAACACAGGAGAGCCAGGAAGTGCAGTGTGTGTAACTTTTAAATGCGTCCGGCATGTACAGATGACGTGTCAAAACGCACCTGATTAAGGTTCCGCTTTCGTGTACATTTACTGAAAGTACATATTCGCATAGAAATGCTAGATGGAAATAATAGAGTAAATATTGTAAAGCGGCTGACAGTTATAAATATGCTACACGGAGGTAAATAACTGCATAAAGACTAGTAATGACCTCAGTTTTGGTATAGTACAGGGGTGGCCAACCCTGGTATTGTACAACAGGCAACTCATTTAGAAAATAATTACGTCAGTTTACCATAATAATTATAATGTATACTTTTATTAACTTACATTCACAATAGTGCAAATCCAAGAAAGAGCATTTTTACCTCCAATCATGTTTTGAACAAAGACTAAAAGTCTACAATTAGGTACTCTGACACTACTGTTTAAACATTAATTATTATTATTATTATTATTATTCATTGGCAAGCAGTAGCTTAAATCAACTATTGGGACTAAAACAATCAAATGCTATTTTCAAAAACTGACAAGTGAGCAAATTTACACCATGATACTGAACAAATATAATAATTTTTATTTCTGCATTCGGAGAACGTCAGTCAAATAAATGTCAGTGTTACCTCAGCAGCAGGGAGTCTACTGCACATCTTTCACACATATATCTGTCAAAAATAAAAATGACTGACTTAGATATGTCCATCCATCTAAGAAAGTATGTCCAGAAATAATTATTTAAGCATTAATGTTGAGGAATAGTTAAACTGGTTAAATTAGTTTGGTATTAGCTCACACAGTTCACAGTGACTCAAATAGTTAACAACTTTTGCATATGTGTGTGTGTGTGTGTGTGTGTGTGTGTGTGTGTGTGTGTGTGTGTGTGTGTGTGTGTGTGTGTGTGTG
>JAPTYQ010000006.1:15403994-15428387 GCA_029814465.1 Ostorhinchus cyanosoma
GTGTGTGTGTGTGTGTGTGTGTGTGTGTGTGTGTGTGTGTGTGTGTGTGTGTGTGTGTGTGTGTGTGTACAAATGCCACAGTACCTCCAACCTCCTTTCCCTGAGACTCACAACCCTACAGTCCCTAACTTTTATTGTCATACTATAGATATTGCATGAAGCACAAGTTATATTTATTTTGCATTTTATTGTGCTTTGTTATCCTGTTCCCACTGCCCTTTATTATCGCTGTATCAGTTCAAATTTACCATATGTGGAGGATCAGTAAGGGACATCCCATCATATCTGAGCACGGAATTTAACATTTATTATCTGTTTGACAGTTGGAATTTTGCACCTTTGCTATGACTTTCCCATTTCACTTTCAGGGAATCCCAAGTTGAACATCATCTAAGACATATACATATAATATTAAGTTGACATAACCACTTATCTAAAATCTACATTCTTTACCAAAACTCACATATAAACATATAGAAAGCACAATAACCCTGTATGAGTGAACGAGGGATGATATAAATGTAAAGCAGACTTGGAACATGGCCTAGTGTACAGCAGATGTGTTAAATACAGTGTCTTTCTGTCACATATGTGCTGCCTCTGGTCTGAACACAACTGAACTACTGTGCTTAGAAGCTGTATTATATTCGATTGGACCATAATTACGTATGTGAATCATTTCATGTTATTTTGTTTACATGTGGATGCTAATTTGGGACCGGGACCTACACTACACTACCTACACTGATGAAAAAAAAATAAAATAAAAAGTACAAATCTGGATTTGGATGAAGGATGTAGATCATATTAAATCTGTACTTTGAAGACATTTGCCTGTTTATGGGGTAGATACATGGCTTTCTTAAAAAAAAAAAAATCACTGTTCTGTATAATTTGATATTCTATTCTGTGCTACAATTGTACACTCCTATGGTGTGATTTTATAATTGGATTGTCATTTTATTTATTTATTTTCATTTACTCTTTATTTAAAAAACCCTCAACTCCATGGTAATTACTTTTAGGTAGATTTTTTCCTGAATGTGTGGATTTGTATTTTTCTGCCACGATTGGTGCATGTTACTTCTTTGTTCATTTGTTAAAGAAAAATAAAGCCCCCCCCCAAAAAAATTTTTTTTTTAATTGTACCTCACAAAATTATTAATTCTTCGCTCTTAAAGTGAGTAAATAGCCCACAAACCTAAAACGCCATTAAGTACTTGTCTTACTATCATGACCCTTGTGATCCCACTGTGAACTCCTCCTGCCATGTGCCGAAATACGACTTTCTGTTTTATTTCTTTAAAAACGTAAGCAGCAAATGTAAAATCATTTGAACACATACACTCGAAAAAGCATTTCAGTGAAATTCCAGCGTGTTGTCCAAATAGCCCTCCCCCTCGTGGGGCCACTCTTCCTAACTATTTTGGAGGATTTAACTTAGTGCTCCACCCATCAAACACGGACACATTTATGCAGTGGCTTCCCACCGTGAAAGTTATTCTCCAAGTGGGGAAGAGCGAGTGACAGCCTGCTGCCCGCACCGACAGCCCGCTCTGCTTTGGGAACAGTAGTCGGCGTGCTGAGCCAGGAGCTAACCAGGAGCTGTGTCTGTGTCTCTCCCTCCTTCTCTCTCCCTCTCCCTCTCTCTCTCTCTCTCTCTCTCTGTGAGACCTGGGACACCGAGGCGAAGGGGAGAGCTCATTCCACAACACGGCAGTCCTCCATGGCTCTGTGCAACGGAGACAGCAAGGTCAGTGGACAGGGGAGTACCCGCTGCTCCGGTGCGGGGATAGTCGTTTGACTTCATGTTAAGACCCTGGTTTCTGGCGTTGTCTCCCGGTTAATTACGGCCTGTGTACCTCGGGGGGAAAGTTGGACCGCACGTAACGTTACCACCAGTACCGCTGAGAGGAATGAGTACGCGGTCGTACGCCTGTTGCAGTGTTAACGCTACATTAACATGTTGCTCATCACAGCTAAGAAGCCGGATTGGATATCTTAGTGGTGTTCGTCAGAAATAAAACATTTCACATATTTGGCCAATATGCGTGCTTCCCTTATTCTTGTGATGGCTCCGTATTAGACGACTCACGCACCGCGTGGGTTTTTAGCATAGCCCCGCTAACCCTACGTGCTAACAAGCTAACGCTGATTATTACTGTTTATACCATCCGTCAGCTAGCGTGCTACATAAGGAATGTGCTAGCTAGCGTTAGCTGCGCTCTCATAATGTGTAACGATAGTAGGGACACTACTAACCTAAAGTGTGGCCTTACGATAGAACAGGGTTTGGTTCTAAAGTGACATTGAGGCTGTGGTAAATGGCTGAAAACGGCTGCTGTCACATACTTTGAGCTAATGTCACATTAACTGTGAGTTGCTAACGTCGTACAAGCTAGTACGAGCCAACTTGAGGTTACCGGTCTGTCAACTGCAGACGCAAGTCATGAGTTTAAATCTTATCTTGTAAAGTTATCATACGTTCTGTTGGCGAAATAACTGGTCATGCCACCGTATGTGACAACTGCTTGTTTTAACTGTTTTCTGCTTGAGATAACTAATCGAAGTTGATGGATGTGGTTCATGATACAAAATGTTTTAGTTATATCTACAGCGGAAGTGTTTTTCACCAACCACGTGGGATCTTGTTTCTCTTTTTATCGTTCTAATTTACCATTTTCTCTATTATTGGGATTTATTACATGTCATCAATGTAGCCGTTCCCATTGTGCAGACATGCACTGGGCAAATTTTAATCTGCACCAAACGCCTCTTTCAGTTTTCAGATAATAAACTTAACCCTAGAATCCAATGGATGGTGACGCAAATATCCTTATCAGTAAAAACATTGTACTGATTTGTGGGTTTCATGTGATTCCACTGAGTGACTGAATGGTTGCAGCACGTTTCACAGGAGTCTGTTAGTAGTGATGCTCACATGTCCGTAATTGTGTTAGGCCTTATTAACTCACATTTTCTAGGGGGAAGTCAGGGGTAAAGCACTGTAAATCTTGGTCGAAAGGGCATCTTACTTCACATCTTGTGCCTCTAGAAAACTGTTGACATTCAAGATAATATTTTAACGTGAAATTCCAGGTACTGTTACTATTATGCATTTACTAGTCAACACCAATGTGTCAGAAACACAAGAGGCATCTAAATGTGTGCTTGGCTCTATTTTGTGTGTACATATCTTTAGCTGGAGATCAGCGCAGAGCAGAATGGGTCTTGTGAGGGGGCAGTGGCTATCCTGGATGCGGGGGCCCAATATGGCAAGGTGATTGACAGACGGGTGAGAGAGCTATGTGTGCGCTCTGAGATCCTGCCCTTAGAGACCCCAGCCTTTGCTATCAGAGAACAGGGATACAGGTAAGGGGGAAAAAAACATTTAAACCAACAATATTTTGTTATGCATTCTATGACGATTACACCATACTCTCACTCTAAAAGTGCTGCTTTAATCGTTTTTTGTTTTTTTCCATGTCTCTCTTTAGGGCAATCATCATTTCAGGAGGTCCAGCCTCTGTATATGCAGAAGATGCCCCCTGGTTTGATCCTGCCATATTCACAATTGGAAAACCTGTTTTAGGAATTTGTTATGGAATGCAGGTATCTAAGCACATGCAAACATGTAGACATTAATGTCTATTGAGGCACAGTTGTTTTAGTGATAATGGAGACATTATGTTTTCAAGATCGTGTTTGTTTCAGCAAGCACTTGCATTTTCATACTCAGGAGCTGCCTGCGTCATTCTGTTGCAGTCTGTTATTTAGCTCTCATGGTTTGGCTCAAATATACTGACAATAGCTGAGGGAGATAAGCAAAGTGCCTATAAACTAAACTGTATAAGCTATTCTCACATTTGTGACATCTTAGGTGTCTAAAAGTTGTTGACTCTGTTCTGTGTGTCTCTTACAGATGATGAATAAAGTTTTTGGAGGCACAGTACACAGAAAAAGTGTAAGGGAAGATGGAGTGTTCAATATTGGACTGGATAACACATGTTCTCTCTACAGGTAAGCACTGGTTTATTGGACTCATAAATCTAATCTTTTTCTTGTGTTTTTATATTATACGTACAGAAGTTAGAGTAATGTAGTGTAGTTTAATTTATCACCATACAGCAGAATGTTTACAGCTGATTATTTTTAAAATACTGAAAGGAGTATGTGTAGTAAATGAGTAAATATATGCTTTTAAGTTAACTCAGCCATAGCCTGTTATGGATAGTCTATGCTAAAGTAGTGTCACTGAATCCTAAAATGAACTTGGAGGAAATTATTGAAGAAATCAGTCAGCAGGCTTGAAGTGTTTGTTCTTCAGGACTCAAAGATTAAATCTTTTGAAGACAGTGTTTTAACCACTATTGCTTTTTCTGCCATCACCATAGTACTATATGAACTGCAGAAGTGTTCCAGCAGTCACATATTTTTTTGTGTTGTTAAACAAATATTGCAAGGTGTAAAACAAAAGAAGGCAGTCGTTTTTTTTATTATCCTCCTGCTTTTTACTTCTATGTACGCACTGAGAAAATACTAAATATAATTATATCAAGATGTATCGCATCACACACATCTTTTAATGTCTGAATGTGTTTTTATCTTGTCAGAGGCCTTCAGAAGGAGGAACTAGTCCTCCTGACTCATGGAGATAGTGTGGATAAGGTGGCTGATGGCTTTAAAGTGGTGGCCCGATCAGGAAACATAATTGCCGGTGAGAAGCATGTGAAAGTGACTGTGACCCTGATTACCCTAATCTGAAACCCTGTTGTATTCATATTGTCCTCTACAGCAGAGTGTTAGTGCTATGTTAAATCTCAGTGTTTTCCAGGTATTCATTACATTAATTTTTTTTTATTATTTTAAACCAGGTATTGCCAATGAACAAAAGAAACTGTATGGGACACAGTTTCATCCTGAAGTAGACTTGACAGAGAGAGGAATGGACATGCTGCGTAACTTCCTATTTGAGATTGCAGGATGCACGAGTAACTTCACTGTACAGAACCGCCAGCAGGACTGCATCAATGAGATCCGAGAAAAAGTAGACAAATCTAAAGTGCTGGTGAGCAAAATTGTCCATAGCTGTTTTGGTAACAACAGTGACAATAGGAAGAAGGTATGTGGTTGGAAGTTTAGGGTGGTAGTTGCACAGCAAATGGTGACAGCAGCAGTGGAGAGAAGTTATGTAGAACCAATTAAACTCTTAAATTAAACCCTTTTCTCTGAAAAGAGGTAGTCGACTCCCTGAGCGGCTTCAAACTGGGCTTCATCTCAGGGGAGTGTGAAGGCAGTGAATGAATGTAGCAATCCGCCTCAAAGCACAGTTAAACTCACACTTTAAGAGCAGAACAGGCAGTCTCTGTTTTTGGTTCCTTTAGTACTGTGTAATGGTCTATAGTCTAGTCTGTTTTGGACACACGTATCGTCTCAAGAGTTTGTCAGTCATTAGTTAAAAAGGTCTGTTCTATAGTCAGTTGTAAAAGTGCCACACACTCACTCAGCTAGTCTTTAAGCCTTATGTAGCTACTTCACTGTTTGGCTTTGATATTAATTCTTACAGTCAGTGTCAGTCCTGTCTGTTTTGTGTTTAATATCTTCAGGTGCTTCTCAGTGGTGGAGTTGACTCGACTGTGTGCACAGCCCTCCTCAACAAAGCCCTGAACCAGGACCAGGTGATAGCTGTTCACATTGACAATGGTTTCATGAGGAAGAGAGAGAGTCAGAGTGTGGAGGAGGCCCTCACAAAGCTCGGCATCAAACTCAAAGGTAGGTGCAATATTTCTAGAGCTCGGATCTTAAATATAATGAATGCCGTATGGAGGTGAATTCCAGTCATATTGTAATCCCCATGGAATTGAGGACATTTAGTAATCTCTTTTTGTTAAAACTTCATATCTAGTGGTTTATGGGTTTTTTTGTTTTTTTTTCCTTTATTAGCTATGATTGTACAATGTTTTGCCACCAGTTTAAAAAAAGTTTCTGTATCAAGATATTGAACTGTACTCACAATTTTGACTGTTATTGTATGGAAGATAATACCTTTTGTATTTTTACACAGATTTATTTAGTTGATCACCTTTCTGTCTCCTCTTCCTCTGTAGTGGTAAATGCTGCACATACGTTCTACAATGGAACAACCACCCTTCCCATCTCAGAGGAGGACAGAACACCACGTAAGCGTATCAGCAAGACTTTGAACATGACCACCAACCCTGAGGAGAAAAGGAAAATCATTGGTGATACATTTGTGAAAGTGAGTAACGCATGTAGCCTGCATATTTGTCTTTATGATGTCACAAATCTGTGAAAATATATTTATACTTACCCTGCCATTGCCTAAGACCTGACTACACATCTGCACTCAACTGTAAACATTATCTTGTTGCGGATTTGCTTTTGTGTTGCAAATTCACTGCTGTGAGTAAATTTTGCAAATGTGTTGCAATCATAGGTGGCAAATGAAGTCATAGGAGAGATGAATCTGAAGCCAGATGAGGTCTTACTGGCCCAGGGTACCTTAAGGCCTGACCTCATTGAGAGTGCCTCTCATCTGGCCAGTGGCAAGGCAGAGGTCATTAAAACACACCACAATGATACCGAGCTAATCCGTAAGCTCAGAGATGAGGTAAGTCTGGGTATGGAAACCAAATGACAATGAAATACAAAATACCTTCACACATGTTAGATTTTAATCTATTATTAGCTGTATGCTTCCATTCTGGCCAACACTTGAAGCAGTAGACAAGATGTCACTCAACCCCTGTGACTAATAAAAAAAACTTAGTTTTAGCTTGTATATGGTTAAGTAAATATCTGCATTTGAAAAGTGGAGTAGGGTGGGTGTATACCAAAGAAATTTAAATAGAAAATGCTTAAATTTGTTGTGTTCTTGTGTAGTGGTCTATGCCAGACGGTGTGATATTTCAGTTGTGCAGACATATGCTGTTCATGTGTGGTTCAAGGACTTCAGTTTCCTTTTAACAACTCTGTAGAAGGAGCCTCTGTAGTCAGAGCAGAGACTGTAAAAATAAACAGAGAAAACACATTATCATTTCTTCCGCTAAGGTGGATTTCCACATTACTCATTCCTCAACAAGGTTTTGACAATGCTTTGCAGAGTTTACTAAGCATTCAAATACCCATTCCTTTTCTTACCATCTCTTTTTTACTCTTTATTTGCTGTTTGTTTTGTTTGGCTCAGCCCTTTTAATATAAATGCACTAGAAAGCAGGACTTAAGTGTGTCCCTCATTTCCTTATTGTTGCACTGCTGATTATACATTTTGTGAATCTCCAGGGAAAAGTAATTGAACCACTGAAAGATTTCCATAAAGATGAGGTTAGAGCTTTGGGAAGAGAGTTGGGCCTTCCAGAGGAGATCGTCTCCCGACACCCATTCCCTGGCAAGTACAGAAACACACGCACATATAATGTTATTGCTCTGGTATAACTCTACACAATGATATGCATTAACATAATGCCAAGTGATGTTTGATATTCATTTTTTTTTTGCCAGTGTGTCATTTCTTGACTGGTTTTTCTTTTCATAATGTCATCAGATGTGTGTCTGAGCTGAAATTAAGGTTTTGTTTTGTTTTTTTTTAACACACAACTCCTCTCTCCTTTGCCTGTAGGTCCTGGTTTGTCCATCAGAGTGATATGTGCCGAGGAACCCTACATCTGCAAGGACTTTGCTGAAACAAACAACATCCTCAAAATCATCACAGACTTCTCTGCAAGTGTCAAAAAGGTTAGACAATAGCATTCAGCATTAGTTGGAAGTCTCGTAAAACACCTGTCTGTTCTAGATAATGAAAACACAGCCAAGTGATTATACACTGAGTACACAATTATTCATCTTATATTCCATTTCAATATTCAGATCCCCCAAAATCTTACATAGTGAACCTTTAATATAACTGCACCTCTGTCAGTTGCACTTCAGTATAAGATATAAACCAATTAGCTTGTAGTTACAAAACAACCATATTCTTAAGTAGTAAGTCAGTCATAGTACTTGAGTTTAAGCTTAAAGACATAGGGGAATAGTATATACACTGAACCAGCTTGTCACTAGTAATGGAGGTAAAGACAACAGCAACATAAAGGAGAGTATGGACTTCTGTATATTACTGTTAACTGACCTGTCAGCATTTTTCTGGTTCTTGGCAAATATTTGGAGTTGATTTGTCAGATATTATTTCTTCCGACACACAACACAAAGACAGAAAACTCAGCAGAGCAATAAAGATGCCAGGTTAGCAGCAGTGGCTGTTTGTTGCCAAGCAAACAACACAGTGGAAGCTCTGCCCACACATGAAATGAGAAGATTTTCTCTGTGTTTGCTCTACTTAGTTAATTATGGAACTAGAATGTCCAAAGAGCAGCTTAATTATTAAAAAAAAAAAAAAACCTTTTAGAACTTGTTTGGACAAAATAATAGGTCTTGCCAGCTACTGAAGAAAAGAGAGGGATATTACACTGCATAATGGGACAAATGGGGGGGGACAAGAATTTTCTTCAGCTATTGCCTTGGTTACAATATGTGTATGGTGCTGGTTATCTGACAGTTGAACTGGGCAGTAATACATAAAGAATTGACCTCAGTGCTGATTTACAGGATCTTTGCATTGGTACTGTGTTTCAATGAATATTGGTTTTACTGACAAAATGTGTAATAGTAAACATGTTCATTTAAAAAAAAGGGAAATGTATTCCCAGCATAAATGCAGCTGTAATGCTTGGAAGACTTGTGCTTTGTATCTTAAGTGTCTTTCTCCCCTCCAGCCCCATGCCTTGCTGCAGAGAGTCAAGTCGTGCATATCAGATGAGGAGGAGGAGAAGCTCATGCAGATCACCAGCCTTCATTCACTCAATGCCTTCCTGCTGCCCATCAAAACTGTTGGTGTCCAGGTAATTCAGTTTGTCAGTCACTTAATCACAACCACCATTTTTAAATCTTTGGCTCACTAATAAATTCCAACTGTCACAACTGTAGTGTTTTCAGATTAATCTACAGCTTTACTGTTAACCTTGAATGATTATTCTTTTTTATGTGATCTTATATCAGAGGATTGTGTATTTCCTTAAAGCAGATGGTGGACAGTCAGACTGTGGAGTTTTCAAATACTATGTCTCTTTGTCTCTCATTGTGTAAAAACTATAATATAGTGGCTAACCACAGGACACACCCACACATACAAAGCGTCTTACTGTTTAACTCTTTTCTCTCTTTTGCCTCGTGAGAGATCTGCAGTCACTGTCATGTATGTCCTTTTTTCCCCTCATCTCTTGCGCTGTTGACTGATGTCAGCTTTTGATAGATACTTTCCAGTAGATGAAACTGCTCAGTTGTGCTTGGAGAGTGCAGATGGTCATAACTGCTTTCCCCACCCAGACACTGCAGTCGGTCAGTGACTCTGATGGGTGTGTTCAATTGCTTCCTGTTACTTCCCGGAGTTGTAAATTTGCTCTAAACCTCAAATTGTGGGGCAGACAGGAGACAAACACAGACAGTTTTCCTAGCCTGGAGAATATGATGGAGGGGGAAAACCAGTAGACAAAATATGACTATTTATAGGCTCTCTGCTTTTTCTTTAATTCAATTAAAACATAAGGAAGGTAATGCATTTGCATAACCTACTCAGATACTTTTGCTCCCACATAGTATTTTGTTTTTAAAAACTATATAATTTTTAACAGCTGTAAAAATATTAATCCTGACATCTGTCTCTGATGCAGGGTGATTGCCGGTCCTACAGTTACGTATGTGGTCTCACAAGTAAAGAATCTCCACACTGGGAGTCGCTCTTGTTCCTGGCCAGACTCATCCCTCGCATGTGCCATAGCATCAATAGGTAAGAGCGCTCAGTCTTCCCTCTGTGCCTCATGTTTCCAGTTATTAAAATCTGTGGCCAATAGGAAACAGCGGTTCATTTGTTGATTCATGCATGTTTTCCTCCTGCCAGAGTTGTGTATATTTTTGGGTCCCATGTGAAGGAGCCACCAACAGACATTACGCCCACCTTCCTGACCACAGGCGTTTTGAGCACGCTCAGACAGGCTGACTTTGTAGCTCACTCTATCCTCAGAGAGTCTGGTGAGTGTGTGTTCAGACATAGGAATTAAGAATGGCAAACAGGAAGGAGTTACATGAACTTGGCCAGCTTTGTAACTTTATAAAATGAGATGAGAGACAATGAAAGTCTGTTATGTATGGAGTGATACTATCACAGTAAAACAAATGAACTGAGTAGACGGTCGGCATTGTTCTCATTAAGTTCCGTAATTGACATTTATTGAGTTAAAGTTGATAGTGCTGAGTACAAGTGTCTTTTGATGCCTGTGATGAGCCAGTAAGTGCCTGGTAAGGGCTTCTCCTCAGTAAACAAACAACATTATTATTCAACTGTCAAATAATTCACATTCCCATAAGCAAACAAAGACTGGTGTTCTGACTAATTTCATCATTGATTCTCTGTAGAAAATAAATGTTTACACTTCAGAATTAGTGTTTATGGGAGATGGCTACATAATCATAAAGCATAAAACTGTCACTCGTAATGCAATAAAATGTTATTTCTCTGACTTTTTTTTTTTTTTTTTTAAAGGCTACTCTGGTAAGATCAGCCAGATGCCAGTCATCTTGACCCCCCTGCACTTTGACCGTGACCCACTGCAAAAGCAACCATCCTGTCGGCGCTCCGTGGTGGTCCGCACCTTCATCACCAGCGACTTCATGACAGGCATCCCTGCCATGCCGGGCAACCACATCCCAGAGGAGGTACATGTCATTTAACCTTGTAACCTAAGCTTAGTTTAATCAGAGATGTTCTTATCACAGGGGGAGAAGCAATCTCAGCTGCCCATGAAAACATAACAGCGCGGTGGCTTCAGCCGAGGTCATGTACATCATTGTGAGAAACTGATATCATTTCTACAGTGTCATCAATCACACTCCTTATGTTTACAACTGTCTTGTGGAGTGTAGAGGTTTTCATCCTTGAGCTCATGACAGTAGGGATTCCTCATGCAGTTAGTAAGTTAGGTTACTTTTGACTTTGAGGAAATAAGAAAAAAGATGTCTTGTCAGGTGATGTCATAATTTGCTACTCTGTGGATAAAATGCTAAAGATTTCAGAAGTAGTTCAATTCTTATGGGGTCAGTTGGTTTCATAAGTTTGTTCTGGGTGCTGAGCCTTGTCTCCCACATGATTCCTCCCCTCAGAGACCCCGCAACAGTTACATATTTCCAAAATCCAAAGATTGGTCTCTATCCTTTCAGAATATCACTGTAACACGATTAGGACCCCCTACCAGATTTGACCACCACCTATTTGCAAAATGATTAGCATATCAAAGTGTATTGTTCTAAAATTGATCGTCTCGATTATTGTGGGGTTTAACATGGTCTTCTTCTGCTCTTATTTTTTTTTCAGGTGGTGCTGAAGATGGTGAATGAAATCAAAAAGATCCCAGGCATCTCCAGAGTCATGTATGATCTGACCTCCAAACCACCCGGCACCACAGAGTGGGAATAAAACGTCATACACATCGCATTAATAGGACACACTCATACACACACACACACACACACACACACACACACACACGCGCACACACACACACAAACAATGCACAAACACACTCAGCAGATATCAGAGAGGGCTCTTCTCCTTCTCTTCTGTCCTTCCTTCCTCCTTCCCTTCCCTCCCCTTCCCCTCCCCTCTCTTCAACATTCCCACGGAAGGCAGACCGTACTGTGACAGGCGCTCGTGCAAAGACGCTACTACTCTGCTCTCCCACCACCTCTCCCTGGTCTTAATATTTTTGGCGATAGGGATTAATGTTGGTTATTGATAACTATTGATATATTGTCAGTTTTTCATGTACAATGAATTTCTTCTCTGATTGAATTTGCTGCTTCCTTCTATGAGGTCACCCACTAAAGGCAAGTGGCCAAATGCTGTGAAAGTTCAGAAAGTGGACTTTGATGTCGTGCCTCAGGTTGCATTAAGTGATGGGCAAAATACGAAAGCAAACATATAGTCATAAAAAGGAAGAACAGCAGAAGGATGGTTTGAATATCTGGTTTTCTGCCTTTTTTGTTTTTGTCTGTTGTTTTTGTTTTAATGTTGTAGGTCAGAATGTTCTCAGCCGAAGACTATCCTCCCTATTTGTTCATTTTCACTCTGCCTGTATACTGTGCTACGAAGACGGTTGTCTGTCCAAAGTAAAACTGAACAGAGAACCAATGTGACCAATCAACAATTTTTAAGCTTATCGTTTTGCCAAAAGTAGAATATGCTGTGTTGGTGTAACATTCTGGGCTCCTCTGACGATCCTCCCCAAGTTCCACTTGTCACATCGAGGTGTTGGCTGTGTTGTTATATCCAATCAACAGCAGTCAGCTCATGTGTAGTTTCAGTTATGACTGGTGTGCAGCTGCACAGGAGGCCAATATAATGGGTAACCTTTGTATGTGCCTGTTCTGGTGTATTGTTTTTTCTTTTTCTTTGGTTTGACCCAATCTAGACTGATGTTTCCAGAAGGAGGATATAACACTGTTTCTCCTCATGCTGCAATATGTATGCTTTTTATGAAGAATAAACTTGGCAAGAGGACTAACTAATAACAAAATTATAAGTACATTAAAGTTTATAATCACATTGTGTAAATGGCTGTAGTCTTCATCGTTTGGCTGCTCTTTATTGTGCAGAGGCACTTATTTTTTTGCACACTGTTTTCTGTTCTCACCCCTAAAGCCTCGGTGCTTCATCACCCTAACAGAATCGTACATTCAGTGCAACCTCAACCCTAAGTGTTATGCGCTGTAGTGTCAGAGGTCAGGTTAGAGTACTGTTTGTTGCCATCTCCAAGTTCACTGTGTCTCTCAGAGGCATTTATCTATATTTTTGTGTCCCGCACTGTTAAACGCGCAACATGTCATCACCCTCAGTCACCAGTCTCGTCATTTAGACCTCAGTGAATTCAGTGCTCAGGTTTAACTGAGATTTAAGAAGTGTATTGTAACCTGTTAGAGACATTTCACTCGGACATGGTGGTTCTCATGCCTCCAGAATTAGTCTTTGTGCCTCTCATCCTCTGTTATATCCTTCCCTTTAGTGGCAAAATAATCCTAATGCAAATGAATGGTTTCCTAACTTGTCTTAACTGCTATGGTTATTAGTGTTTCTCCCTCTGTTTTGCCTTTTTGAATGTGTGTATTTTGTTACAGATGTCTCCATAGAAAACAACAGCTTGATAATGACAGACATATAATTTTGTAGTTGGATTTAACTGCAATATTGATAAGATTAAGTTATGCAATTTTCTGTCTTTTTGTTTGTTTTTATTTTCAACAATGCTCATTATCCTTAGTAACGTGCCTCAAACCAAGCCACTGCATGCAGTTTCAACTACAATGACATTTGTACAATGGAAAACTGAGCTTTAATAAAAGTCTCCATGTTGAAATGTATGTTTTTATTTATTTTAACCAGGAAAAAAGATCCCATTGAGATTAAGAACCTCTTTTTCAAGGGAGTCCTTGCCAAGAGGCAGCATGAAATACAAGAATTTGCAGAACAAGTCAAACTACGAAAAACAAGTGTAAGTCACTGAGTTAGTCTCTAGCACTGAGTTTGAAAAGCATTCAAGGAGATCAATTCAGTCAGTTTCCAGTCTTTTTGCAACACATTCCATGTGGAAGGAACAGAGCAGACACATGCCTTTTTACCCAGCTCTGTATGGGCATATGGCACAGAAAGGAACTAATGATCATTTGATCACAGACAATGAGAATAAACACTTCTTATTAAACTACAGATATAGGAAGGCAATAGTCCAAGTAAAGCCTTGTAAATAAAAGCGTACCAGTGGCCCAGCTTCTTGGTGGACAGGGCAGGCCCTCCCGCTCGGGAATAAAACTGTGATGTGTCATGGCTTTAGAATTAGTGTCAACCATTTGAAGACATTTTGACGACACACTCATATAGAGTAGATCTCCATAACCTAACACAGATTAAAAATAAAAAAAAAAAAAGTAGCAGTGCTTTTTTTTTTTTACATCAAAAGAAAACCAACTTATTTTGAAAGTAAAAACCCGATTTAAGCTTTAACTTCTTTACCAGATTTTCTATATGTGGGGTCTGAAAGTGAGGGAGTCATCAATCAAAACACCAAGATACTTACACACATGTACCACCTCTATAACTTTTCCCTCAAGAGTAGACACTACTGGGATAGTTTCAGACAACTTCTTAGAGTTTGAAAATGGCATTATCTTAGTTTTTTCAATATTGAGGACAAGTTTCAACTGAAGAAGTGAGTGCTGGACAGCATCAAAAGCTCTCTGCAAGTATTCAGTGGTTTGAGTAAGAGTTGATCCACAGCAGTAAATAACTGTGTCATCAGTATAAAAATGCATATCAGCATTAGAGACATTCTGCCCCAAGTCTTTTATATAGATAATAAAAAGGAGGGGTCCAAATATAGAACCCTGTGGCACTCCCTTGTGGACAGTCATATATTCCTGACACAGTCCATCATATCTAATGCATCAAATCCTGTTACTGAGATAATTTGGAAACCAAACAACAGCAAGGCCAAGGCAAGTTTATTTGTATAGCACTATTCATACACAGGGTGACTCAAAGTGCTTTACAAAGGCATAAAGAAATTACAGAAGAATAAAAGACTTTAAAAATCATAAAAAGAGGGTAAAAGACATTAAAATCATCAGAGATAAAATGTGATTTTAAAATGCCTTTGCAGAGTGACATAAATACATTAATTATATTAAAACCATACATTAAAATGAAAATAGAGTAAGACAGTAGAATAAAAAATTGCATTTAAAAGACAAGATGGAAAAGAGTTTACTCATAAGCACATGAAAAGAGGAAGGTTTCTAACCTGGATTTAAAAATGTTCACATTTGGTACTGATTTCAGGTCAGTTGGTAGCTTGTTCCAGTTGGGTGCAGTAGAACAGCTAAAAACTGCTCCACCTTTCATGTTCTGAACAGGAATGACTTTCTTGAAGAAAGATAAAGTCTGCCTCTGTGTCCTGAGCCAACTGAACAGGTGATTGCTGAGGATGCACAGTAGCAAGAGAAACAGAGCCTCTGTTGCAGAAGTTCTACATCATGAACTGATTGTTCGAAGTGCTTCCCCAGGAACTATCACTTGGCTCAGGCCGGGTAGCCCAGCTCAAAGCAAATATAGATAGCCCAAAATCAAATATAAAATTCACAGCCCTCAAAAGTTTGTGCGCTATTTCAGGAAAAAATACAATTTGCAAATTCTAAAACCATATAAAATGCAATAAAATCCATTAAGATAGATTAAACACAGACAAGCACTGAACAAACAAAACACATGCTGCCATCTTGGATTGGGCATGTGTGTTTTGGTCAAATATATGACGCTGTCAATTATGAATGGGACTTTTGGTGTTGTTCAAGTGATTAAATAATAGCACGTAGCAATACAGGGATTTGAATGTTTTTAGTGCTGATTTGGTGATGACGAACCTTTCTCTCGTTATGTTGTCATTTCTATTTTCGAAGGTAAGCTTCCTTTGCATTTCAAAAATTGGAAAAAAAATTTACATTTCGTTTATTGGAGCTCCCTGTTGATTGTAGACATGCTGTACTAAAGATATCTTGTATTTTTTGTACCCCTTTTTCCTGCAAACTGAAGTTTTCATTATTATCATTATCAACAGAATTGTATGTTTTAAGTATATCTCTCCACATGCGTGTGTGTGTGTGTGTGTGTGTGTGTGTGTGTGTATATATATATATATACACATACACACACGCATATATATACACACGCAGCTGGGACCTTCTAATCCATCTTAAATGCATGAGAGTAAAAGGTAACTGCTACTTGTTACATCTGCAAGAAATCAATTGACTAAATAACAAAAGGACTGGATTCACAACTGTAAACAACCATATGGTTGAATGTTTGTGAGACTGTAAAGCTGCATTGTTATGTATTTTTCAAGATATAGTCTGAACAAAAGAAAAAAGAAAAGTATAATTACATTAACAGAAGACAAAATGGACATTTATTGTTAAGTGTCTATTTCTTAGAAGCCATTCCCTGTAAACTGTCCTTCTGTGTAGCAGGGGTACAGGTGTCATTGTGTCCCTGCTGACTGAGAGACATGAGCAGACAAGTTGAGTCACCCATCAACACACTGCAGACTCGGGGGACACTACACAAATTTGGAACAGTAGCAACACAGCAATGTTGTGTAAAGATTGTACAAGTTGCCACATGCAGCCGCCAATTAACTGCAGTGGCCTATGGCAGTTTATGTCCTGCACTTGACCTGTAAAGAACTTGACTGCTATTGATATGACAAAAAAAAGCAGAGAACAGAGAAAGAAGCGACATTTTAATACCATCAAATTAAATAATAGAAGGTATCTATTCCCCTTCGTCTCTTAGTCAACCACGACTTTTTTAATTCAACTGGATGATAGTTTTTCTGTAGACAATGGAGGGTGTATGAACTGAAATTTAAAAGACTATATTTCCAGGTTTGCACATTAAAATCCCCTCAGTCATCCATAATATTGTCCTTTTCCTTTTTGCTCTGTTGAAGCCCATCTCAGGTTAGCTCACAGTGGCGCATCTCCCCTGAGAGCCCAAAAGACACCTGTCACACTCTTCAGTTTCCTTTGCTGTCTGCCACAGAGAGAGAAAGAGAGACAGAGAGAGAGAGAGAGAGAGAGAGAGCTCTCCTGACTCATTTCAGCATCTACATAGCATGGAAATCAGCCGCTTTCTGTGTGGATTATGTGCCTTTTTCTACTTGTTTCAGTCTGTTTCAGCAGAGGCCACGTGCAAACTGAAGGCCAAGTTCAACCTGAGTGGCTACAAGGATGTAGAGAAGAAGAAGGTTGTTATCGGGGGGATGTTTCCCATTCATAAGAGTATTGCATCCAGTGATGGCAACACTTCGAGGCTACCTGTGTCTTCTGGGTGTGAAGGGTGAGTTCTGCCATTAAAAACATGTCCTTTTATATCTTTTTGAGTGTGAAGGCTGACTGAATGTGGTGCTGGAATGTTCTAAATCAGTCACAGATCAGCTCATAAGTCAAAATCAAACATATTTTAGCTTTAGTAACAGTTTTTTTTTTGAGTATTTCTTTGCGTGACTTAATTCTGAATATGTACCTCTGTTTACACTCCTGAGATTACTTATCCTCATGATTTTGCTACAGAAATCAAGCCAGAGCGGGGCAGCACCACTGGGGCCAATTAGCCACGTAACACAGATTATTATGATGACAGGCCTTTACAGTGTGATATGCAACAATAATCAGCAAGTCTGTAAAACTGTCCAACATCCCCTTGTGGCTCATTTGATAATAACATCAGAAGACCAATATAGTCCCAGTGCATCCTCTCATGTTGTCATCACCTCATTTTAGTCTTCTGTCTTTCTTCTCTTTATTTCTTCTAAATTAAGATGGTGTTTTTCCAACTTACATAAACTTGCCTCCCATCATCCTCCAGGTTTAACTTCCGTACCTTCCGCTGGACCCAGACCATGCTGTTCGCCATTGACGAAATCAACAAAAGGAACGACCTGCTGCCCAACACTGACCTGGGTTATGTCATCTATGACTCCTGCTTCACCATCTCCAAGGCTGTGGAAGGGACCCTCACCTACCTCACAGGCCAAGATGAGGCTGTTCCCAACTACCGCTGTGGGACTGGGGCCCCCCTGGCTGCTCTAGTGGGTGCTGGGGGCTCTGATCTGTCCATTGCCACCGCCAGAATAATGGGACTCTATCACTTTCCACAGGTAAAGCAGTAGTGGTGGAAATCCCATAGTTAACAAATCTGTCTTCTGCCTGTCATGTCTTGGATTATGTTTTGCATATTCATTGGTGTATTCAGCCTGTGCAATTATCTGTGCATTGTCCTTAAAAGAGATCCCTATTTTGTGGTTCTTACAAAGCGTTCTTAAATTTTTCCTTGATAAAAGGATTTTTGGGAAGCTTTTCTGTACTCAAACCAAGAATCAAGAACACAGAGTGCCATATATTTACAGATTAAAGCCTCCTGAGGCAAATATGTGATACTAAATGGTATAAATAAAACTGGCATGTCTTGACTTGACAAATGAAGTTTGTTGCCAAGCTCTTACAAACTCCTCTGTATCTCCTCTCCTTCCCTGGTTTCTAGATCAGCTACTGCTCCACATGCTCTGCTCTGCAAAATAAGTTCCAGTTCCCCACCTTCCTCAGAGTAATTCCCAATGACAACCATCAGTCTACAGCTATGGCCAAACTGGTGCTGCACTTCGGCTGGACCTGGGTGGGCACCATCGCTGCTGACGATGACTATGGAAAATACGGCATCAAAGATTTCAAAGAGCAGGTGGAGGAAGCTGGAGTCTGCATCTCCTTCTCTGAGACTCTGCCCAAGGTGATCAGTTTATTTACCTCCTGGTATTTATCATGTCATTTTGTAAATATGACACTGCAGGTTCATGGCCGTAACCGTTTACTGACCACAGTTTTGTTTGAACATGTCAAACCCCTTTTCATACCCTCCAGGTGAGTTCCCCTGAGGATATCCAGCGCATTGTTGAGACAGTAGTGGAGTCCACTGCCAAGATCATTGTGGTTTTCTCATCAGACGTGGACCTTAGTCCTCTAGTCCTTGAGCTGCTGCGGCATAATGTGACCAATCGTACCTGGATTGCCAGCGAAGCCTGGGTCACCTCTGCTCTTATCAACCAACCTGGGGTGAGTGTTAATAAGAGTGGTGTCCAAGACTCCTATTGGTTTATTCACCCTAAGTGCTTTAGTAGAAGGGAACTGGACCTGTTTTGGTTCTTGACGATGATCCCCTCTGCACCAGAGCTGATGGATGGAGCTTTTGGATGAGAGGTGAAGTGTCTTCAAAAACTAAAAGAGGTCCTGTTGCTTTCAGATTATCATGACCTGGATGGATCCAGTGCTGTGAACTGGACCTGACAGAGTACTTTATGCTTCTGTCTAGGTCAGATCGGTACTGGGTGGCACCCTGGGTTTTGGGGTAAAGAGGGCTGACATTCCTGGTCTTCAACGCCATCTACTGGACCTGGATCCTTACGCTGATCCACTCACTGAAACATTCTGGGAGACGGTGTGTTTATTAAACTGTTCAAGTGACTGAATTTCCACTAAAACCATCTCACCTTGTTTTAGAAATTACAGTTTTAGTAGAACTAACTGAACAATCACATAACCAAAGACCTACAGAAGTACACGTAATAACTTCTTTGTCTTACAGTTGTTTAACTGCACACTGGACTACAGCAAAGCTGTGAGGCAGGCCAGGCAGAGGGCGAAGGAGGTTAACGGCACACAGCCTCGGGCGGCGAGGGCGGTCCCTGATGGGCTGTGTACAGGGAGAGAATCTGTGGCAAAGCTCGACAACACATACTCCGATGTTTCCCAGTTACGAATCACTTACAAGTGAGTTCTCACGGCAGCTTGAACCACCATTAAAGGTATAAACAGCTTTAGATATATCACTGTTGAAGCGAAATGACTTTACTGTGCAGATACTGTGCAAAGTCATTACAATGACAAATTATATTCTGAAAGAAAAAACCCACACAAAATCAATTTGTTGCTTTAGAATTGCACTCTGATTGTTTGAACGTAGCTCCATTTGTTTTTTCCATCTTATATGTGTTGAGGAGATATTACACTGCATAATAATAATATGACAAAACTATATTCACAGTGAGATAAAGGAAAAGATGTATGTTTTGGGAGGAGAATTCCTGTCTAATACTGTAGATAACTGGAGAAACGTCCTCACCCCTCAGTGTGTACAAAGCTGTGTATGCAGTGGCGCATGCGTTGCACAACCTGGAGCACTGTAAGTCTGGACAGGGGCCGTTCACTGGGAAAACCTGTGCTGACATCACCGACTTTGAACCATGGCAGGTAAGCATGAGTGTGTGTGTGTGTGTGTGTGTGTGTGTGTGTGTGTGTGTGTGTGTGTGTGTGTGTGCAGGAGTGTACAGCCTGTGTCTGTATATGAGTTACATTTAGATTCATTTCCCTCTGTTTCAGCTGATGTACTACATGAAGAATGTGAATTTCAAAGTGCCACACACTGAGGAGGAGATCTTCTTCACTGACGGAGATGTCGAAGGCTTCTACGATATCATTAACTGGCAGGTGAACAGTGATGGGGAAATCTCCTACATCGTTATTGGACAGTACAACGGATCAGAGGCCGAAGAGAGCAGAATGACGATAAGGAACGACTCTATTGTGTGGAACAACGAAGAGTTAGAGGTCAGCAGCAACACTTTTACAACCTGCTATTTTCAATTTACAGACTGTTAAACTGGACATCTAAGTCTGCTCTTTCTCTATGTCTGTGT
Source organism: Ostorhinchus cyanosoma (assembly GCA_029814465.1). Classification (NCBI taxonomy): domain Eukaryota; kingdom Metazoa; phylum Chordata; class Actinopteri; order Kurtiformes; family Apogonidae; genus Ostorhinchus; species Ostorhinchus cyanosoma. The sequence continues at coordinate 15,424,421 of JAPTYQ010000006.1, forward strand.
CCATGTGTGTGTTTCAGCCTCCACGTTCAGTTTGCAGTGAGAACTGTCAGCCGGGCACCAGGAAGGGCATCCGACAGGGAGAGCCAGTGTGTTGTTTTGACTGTATCCCATGTGCCGATGGAGAAATCAGCAATCAAACTAGTCAGTAAACAAACGTGACTTCAGATAAGGATTGAAATGACTTCACTGTCTGTCAGCATCACCTAAGAGCCTGAAACCCCTTCAGTTCCTCTCACTTGTCGCTCATCACTGACATCCTTAAATATCATCTGTTGTTTTTAATATAAGTCAAATTTATCTGATGATGAAATGTGACCAGTGGTGGAAATTAGAACTTCTACTGGAGCACTGAACCTAAACACATGTTTGATACACCTGTACTTCACTTCACAGTATTTTTCCACAGAAACAAACATTGTACTACTCTACATTGTACAGCGCTATACTTTTCATCCTCTTCTTGTCCTTTAAAAACTACACCTCCAACTGTCTTTGATAGTTTTTGATAAACTGAAGGATGAAGTGTTATTTTATGGGTTCAGTCTCAAATTCTTCTCTTTTTTAATTGAAAAAAAGTCTTTAAGACACCTTTTGCATCAGCTAGAAAATCTCAAAGTAGAAAACAGAGCTGAAAACTTGAGCTTGTATAGATTAATAGGTCAGTGATACAACAAACCTATGATAATCTCATTGAATATGATGTATGAGTATATTGAACTATCAACAGTACATCAAGTACTTCAGATGAAGTCAATGTAAAACATCTTTAGCAGTAAAATGCAGCATGTACATTAAGCAAGGACATTAATCCAAAAATATCATATACAGTATATGATGATACTGTTACATAGCACAGTGACTACTGAGGCTTGTACTTGAGACGCTTTTTGCTGACAATACATACTTATTTTGACTTTAATGACAAATGCAGAATGTGGAGTATTTTCACGATGTGGTATTAGTACTTTTAGTCATAGATCTGAAGACTTGTGCCTCCGTCTCTCTCCTCTCTCTGACAGATGCTCGTGAGTGTATCCTGTGCGGTGAGGACTACTGGTCGAATGACGCCCATGATGAATGTGTACCAAAAATCATCGAGTTCCTGGCTTTTGGAGAGCCACTGGGCATCACTCTCATCGTCATCTCTGCCTTTGGGGCTCTGGTCACAATTGCTGTCGGGGTGAGATTTACACACTGCATTTGGTTCAAACACATCTGCATACAGGCCATTATTTACTAAGACTGGGCCAGAATATGAAATGGGATTCAATATCAACTATTAGAGTCAATTTTAATGGTTTCTGTTCCACCCAGGTGGTGCTTATTATGAACCTTGGTACCCCTCTGGTTAAAGCCAATGATGCTTTGCTGAGTTTCACACTGCTTTTCTCACTGGTGGTGACCTTCCTCTGCTCCATCGTCTTCCTGGGAGAACCTCAACACTGGAGCTGCATGACCAGCCAGGTGGCCTTGGCTCTGGGCTTTGCTCTCTGTCTTTCTTCTATCATGGGTCTGTACACGCTCTACGAAGTACAAAAAAAAAAAAAAAAACTCTGTAGGCTCTGACTGACAGTTGCAATTTGTAAACAGACAGATTACATTGACCCCGGTGTGTCTGTGCAGGTAAAGCAGCGGTGCTCATGCTGAGAGCCCGGGCCCTGAAAGCAGCTCGTGCCAGAGCCAAAGCAGCTGCCAAAGCTGCCAAAGCTGCAGCTGAGGCAGCTGCCAACAGCGGCAGTCCTGACGTCATTGTAACAAACACCAATAACATCAATGATGCCAACACCTCTGGAAACCCAGACGTTGACATTCTCACGTTTGCCCACCAGAGGGCGATGGCTGCTGTGGCTACATTAATACAGGTACATTTATCAGAAAAGGAAACTTGCACCTTTGAACAAAGGCATAATCAGTTATTTATGGGTAAAATATATTTTTATCAGTCTGGTTCAACATTTTAAATGATCTTCAGAGACATTAATTATTGCAAAGAAATAATGATAAAAAAAAAAAAAAAACAGTCCATTTGAACTTACTCTTAATCTTGAATTAACTTAATCTAATTTCCTTTGATGTAAAATTAATGATCTTATTCATGTCCCCATTCTTACCAGGCAATAGCATGCACAGTGTGGCTTATCGTCCTCCCTCCGCACCCTGTGAAGAACACATCCTCCCAGAATATTAAGATCATCCTGGAGTGTGATGAAGGTTCTGTGGTCTTCATCTGCTGTATCTTCGCCTATGACATCCTCTTAGCTCTGCTAGCTTTCATCTTTGCCTTCATAGCACGTAAACTGGAGGACCACTTCAGGTACCAAAGACAGATGTAGGATTATTCTGTTTTTGTTGTTGTATGTGACATTAGCATTGTGCAGTCTTACAAATGCACACAGATCCATTGTTCTTTGTTGCCAGCACTCAAGTATAAGTTGATGAAATACATGTAATACATGTTCCAAGCAAATACATGCTACATTATCTAATCACTGTTTATGTTTCTTATATGAATTATAATACTGCAACCATGACCTTTCATAAAAATAAAGCAAAATCAGGACATAAACGGTCATGAGGATATCATTTACTACAAAAAACATTGCCCAGACAAGACATTCATATAGTCATATTTTTATTTTATTGTGGAAGGTTCTGTCTCCTTCTCTTACTCCCTCTACTCAAATCACATCAATGTGTTTGCTGAATAATAAATAAATAATTCAAAAATCTTATAATTCAGGAGCTTTTGAATTTATGTCATGCTTTACTTGTAAAACATCTTATCTTTTCCAAATGTAGATTGTGAATAGCAGATGGTATTTCCATCAGTGACATGATCAGTAGTATTTGCTGCTGTGGTGATGCAGTGAGAATACACTACATGTTTTTGATCTGTCTTCCAGTGAAGCAAAGTGTGTGACCTTCGGGATGCTGGTCTTCTTCATTGTGTGGATCTCCTTTGTCCCGGCGTACCTCAGCACACGAGGCAAGTTCATGGTCGCCGTTCAGATTTTTGCCATCCTGGCCTCCAGCTTCGGCCTGTTGACCTGCATCTTCCTGCCGAAGTGCTACATTCTTCTAGTCAAACCTGAACAAAACACTGAGGAGATGATGAGGGCCCGTTCCAAATCACGTGAGAACCTGGTCTCTACCGGGACCTCAGCTTCCCTCGCTACAGCTGGGACTGAGATCACTGCTACGACTGCATCCACTGCCATCGATGATTAATGGAGAAAAATATTAAAAAGATAAAGTTGTTTTGACTGCAGATTGTACCATATTGGATAACCAGTACAGCTGATTAAGGTTTCTAGTTTTATTTTTATATTATTTCACATTTATTATGTCTATCCAATATTGACAAAAAATATGTACGTTTTAAAATGTATTTTCATTAATTCAAAAGGAGAATAGACAAACTCTTATAAAATATGTATCTTCATGAATTAGATGGAGTTAATGTGTTAATTAAGCAATGTCCAAGCAGAAGAATAACTACTACTTCCATCTGTGAAGTGTAAAAGTCTAATCATGTAATCTTATATCACAAACTCTTATTTCAGAAGAAGATCTATACTGTTTAATTTAACCTTTTCCAACCTCAGTCTATCTTTATGTTTCATTTCATGGTTTACTGTCAGAGCTGCCATAGTTCTGCAGGTGGAAGGAAATGTAAAGCAACACTTACCTCATATGTCACTTTTTCCACATTTAAACCCATTTACCAGGTTGTAGATTTGCAGGCATTTAGTTTGTGTTATTTCTCAAAAAATAACTGTATAAAATTGCTTACCTGTCAATTTAGCCATCATAACCTGTTATTGTAATAATAATACAGCACATTTCCTAATAATAATAAATACTATTTTCAGTCACTAGTTCATGGGTACTTTCTTTTTTCTTTTCTTTTCTTTTCTTTTCTTTTCTTTTCTTTTCTTTTCTTTTCTTTTCTTTTCTTTTCTTTTCT
>JAPTYQ010000006.1:15457330-15474556 GCA_029814465.1 Ostorhinchus cyanosoma
CAGAGTCCCATGCCATTTAATAGGAAGCAAAACCAAACTGAGCTTATAATGTAGACTGGCTGAGCAGGGGGCAAAGTGACAGCATGAGAGTGTGTGTTGTGTGAGAGAGAGCAGAGGAGAGCAGAGGGGGAGAGGCTGAGTTATCTGAGTGTGTATGTCTTTCTTTTTCCATCTGCACATGTGTATGTGTACAGAGAACATATGTGGCCAGCACATGGAGGAATACATTTAAGGAAAAGTCTTCTGTTTCCAGTGTGGACGTGCAGCCTGTGAGTGATGGACAGTCACGGTTTAGTTTTATTCTTTCCAATCTGGTTTTACCAAGTTGGATTTTTGTAATTTTTTTTTTGCCTTTCTTCAAATGAAAGGAATTCATGTGGTGTTTAACTCAGAGGAATTTTGTTTTTCACTTCACACACTGCCACACAAAGTCCTTTGGTCCATGTAGCACCGTGTGGGCGAAGGGCCTACCTGGATTAGTCTGAGCGTACATGTTTGTGGGACAGACGCACAGAAGAAGGGAGAGATTGAAAGAGAGGATAAAGTGAAGAAGAAAGCGGGAAGATGTACCTGTACAAAGCGACCTGCCCGGAGATTCCCAACCCCAAGCAGAAGGGGCCCAGAGGTCAAGAGAAGGGTCAAGGTGGGGTTCAGGCTCAGGCCCCGGGGCAGGGCAAGCTCGGAAGGCAGGCGTCGGCGGGGACAGGGCCTCAGCCCTACGCTCCTCTGATGCTGTGGACGACAAACAAACCCAACAACCTGCTGGAGCTCAAACAGCTGGAGGAGTTTCTGAACTTCCACTCACTGTCTCTGCACGACACGGTGAAGAGCCAGACAGGCATGATCTACAGGTAACCGACCTGGTCTCTGTGTGTGACTGTGTGTGTGCAGGGATTCTGTCTTTTAGAATTCATGTATTCAGCATAACCGGTAACCATGGCAACCATAACAACACCGCCACCGAAGCACTACGTTTCTGAGCTGAATCGGGTTCTTGAGACTTTATGCATAAAAACAGTTTCAGGTTCAAATGTTTTAATTTGATAATAAACTGCAACATTCAGGCGAATCCTGCTTCATTTGTTGGAATTTATTTTGAACGAAAGAAGAAGTCATTTGTCCCCTGAGCCCACTTTTGTCCCACATCAATTATTCTCTGCTGTCAACAATTTCTAGATAGCACTTGTTTTGTTATGTAATGTCCAGTGCATGATGGGGACTATTGATCCTCACACTGACTGACAACTCTGACCCAATACAGTTATATTCCTGGTTTTGTAACATACAAGACAAGAACTTCGTCCTGTATGTTTCATCCTCGTGTGATTATATTTAAAGAAAGAGAGGATTTTCAACACTCATATTAATGCTCTTATGCATTAGCAAACACAAATGAGCAGCTGTTAACATAAAATAGCCACAAAATACTTGACAGATTTTCAAATAAATGCCTCAAACCATAGTAATATTATTTCCTCTAATTGCTTATTAATATTAATGAATGCAAATACAATTTATTTTCTATTTATATTCTTGACTTGTTTGCACAATCTTTCACTGTTAATTTATCAATAAGACAAGAAACTGGAAATCTGGATATAAAATATGTCATTAATATGTGGCTAATTCCTGTGTTTGTCTTCATTTTTGAAGGACTTTAAACTTATCCTGTGTATCCATTATGGAGATGCACCTTTATCTGTAACACAAGTTTGTGCACCGGGGCTGTGAATAATTTGTAATGTATCTGCTGCATAATGCTCAGAACTGCACACGTTAAAAATAAATCGCTTCTGTTTTGAAGATAATCCTCTTCATCACCCTCTGCCGTCATGTGTTTGTTTTTTGCCTCTAGTTTGTCGTCTGTGACTAAGCATCGTATTGGTGAGTGGTTTGAGTGAGTGTGATTGGGACATTGTGGATCACTGCTCAGCCCTCAGGCAGTGGGTTGCTGCCTGTCCTTCATTGTGTTGTTGAAGAGAAGGGAAACCTCCACTTGAATGAAAGCATGTGGTTTTCTGATTTTAGATGGTTGTTATTGAACTAAAACCTACATTGAACCATGACATGACAGTCACTGTATGTATGCTTGTTGTTTTTACATACAACTCAGGATGAATGAGTTGGTAAAAATGAGAAATCTGATTGTTCTTTTTTATTATAAACATGAGGTTACCCAAATAAGGGAGCGCAGTGTTGTATAGAAATAAGGTCCACGTGGGTTTTATATTTGGAGACGCTGCTGGCTTAGTATTTCCATGAACTGTATTTTGGTCATTCGGGCACAGAGTTCAGTCCTGAGCTCTGTGATTGGTAATTATGTGGATATATTCTGCAAACACATATAACTAAATTACAATGTCTTGTTACCAGAGAAATTAAAATAAAAAAAATTTCCATTGTCCCTTTGTGTCCACTAATAGAGAAAAAAGAGACAGTCATATTAGAGGAGAGGGGGTGGGGTGGGGATGGCATTCACTATCCCTGTTGGGTCAACCTGGCTAAGGGAGCTCATATGGCCATGTGCTGTTAGCGTTTCGCCATGGGACCTAGGCATATGTGTGTACATATACGCCTATGTGTGTTAGAAGTTTGTGTCTGTTGCTATGGTAACCCATAAAACAGCTGGCTGTCCACGTCCTTTTCCAGGTCAGTGTGTACCAGTGGTCAAGACCCGTACTGGACAGAGAAGCATAAATGCACAGTATTCCACAAGTACTGAGATAATATTTTTAATAGCAATAAAACCCTCACATCCTCTTGGCTTTATTATTGCCCTGCAGAACTTAAAATAGCCAAGACCAGACCGACTGCACCCAAACAGAGTATTAGTGAGAAGTGAACTTCTTCTATTAACATATGAACACCCCAGAGGAAGAGATGCAAATCAACACTGTGCCCTCAGTGCCCTTCCAATGAGTTTCCCTTTTCAAACGCTTCCGGCGTGGGAGAGTGGTGAGTCGTGAGATGATGAAATCTGCAAAACATAACAAGTCTAAAAATTAACCAAAATTTAGACAGAATCTTTGCAACCCAGACCTTGGATTTGGGTTCAAACTGAAAAAGCTGTGATTTTGACCTGATCAAAGTGGGAAAAAAACTGTCCTAACAGCAAAAACAAAAGACCTACATGTAGACGTGAGCCTCGGCTTCATAGTATCCCCTCACATGCCCTACAGTTTTTTTTTATTCATGAGCATGTGTGTATGGGTTGTGTAGGGCGTGGGTGTGTGTTTTCACTTGTGAAAGAACATCTCTGTGTATGTCTGCGAGACAGTAAGATTGCAGAGCAGCTTCCTCTTATGTGGGCATGTTCATTGTATCATTAATGTGCATCTTAACCATGTTGGCAACTCGCTTTAGAACATATGCATTCTCCATCGCCTCAGGGCTAATGTGGCAAATGTTAACGCTAATTATCTAGTCAAGGCCAGATACAGTTGCTATGTGACATAGTAAGTGAACCATGATACAATAACAGAGATCAGCCACTTTGTTCTGAAAGACTTGATAAAAAGCCTTTAGAAACAGATTTTGACAGCCAGCCAATGCCCATGTCGGCCTTGAACGTTGCACCACGGAACAAATATCCGGCGCGGGTTCATTCTGGTGTTTCCTTGGGCTCCATCGTTCTCCTTATTTGCTCACTCATTGCAGTCTTCTTGGATGATATTAAAGAGGATACAGCTGTTATATTGTACTGCTTTCTAACGCCTTCACCATCTGCTGTTCTTAAATGGCTTTTTGTTTTGGCTCAAATTCTAATTTTCTTCCCAAGATTGTAGGTTATCATGTAGAATAATAAAAACAAAAGAGAACTGTTACATTTGTTTTGCTTTTGTACATTTAATATCAACTTGTTATCACATGTAATGTATTAATACTTTCCATCTGAGGCTTAAAATGGAGCTTTGGTGACATAAGGTTTTTGCTGTGCCTGCATTCATTTGTTGAGCTACCTGAATATTAAACAGTTAAATAACTAGTGGGAAAAAAAAAAAAACGAAGCACAAATCTGGTACATCCCCTTTTAACCTACATGACAAAGTAGTTACAAAGGCAAATGCGCTCTGATTGTCTTTGATTACATGAACCGAATTAATGCAGGCATCAATTCAATCAGCTCCACAGTGGAATAGATTAATCAAATGCTCATGTTATTGGAGAGGGAGCATGGGGTGCTGGGTAAAGGAATGACAGCAGGGGGCTTTCAGACCTCCGGGGGGCCGAAGGTCATATTCTGAAGCATATGCCATGTTCTCATGGGTATGCCAGCGAGTGTGTGTGTGTGTGTGTGTGTGTGTGTGTGTGTGTGTGTGTGTGTGTGTGTGTGTGTGTGTGTGTGTGCAGACAGTCTGTATATTTGTCAGTCCATCTGATTAAATGAGCTGTGCTTGCTGATGGACTGTGGCGTGAAGGTGACAGAGCTGCAGGGTCTCCACAGTCGTTCCTCTACTCTTTCTGTGACCACTCTATAGTTTTTCTTCCTCTTCATATACTTCTTCTGACATATAGACTAACATTATGGACAAGTCTCAGTCAGGCTGTCTTTAGGTTTGATGTTTTTGCAGAGCTGTAATGAGCATGTATCTTTATTTCTCAGTCTGTTGATTAAGATGCAAAAAAAAAAAAAAAAAGCCCAAAAAAGCAGGAAACACAAAAATACTCCTGTGATGTCTGTTTGGATTTAATATCTGGAAGTTTTCTTAAATAGTTTTGTGGTATATGGAACCAGTCTTTAGGCAGAACATCCCACATTTTTTCTTTAGACTTGGGCTGTCCTTGTTTCTCTTCTCTGTCCAGATAATTCCATTGATCTCCTGTAATACTGATATATTTTCTTGAAAGCTATTTCTATACATATATCATGACTGTAAAGATATTGATGCCTACATATTGTTATTATAACCAGTGACGCTCCCATAAAACATTCATAGGGATGGTCATATTTGGTGGCACCAAAATAGTCCTCAGCACATATATCCTGTATTTACTATATCCCCGAACTGAGTTTTGGAGATAGCGGATATCCTTTATGTTAATGTGATATCTTGAAAAATATTGGGTTTAGAAATCCCGTATTTTCCATATCAATGAATATGGAGAGGAAGAACTGATTCGATTTTGGACGATTTACCATTTCTAGATTACCCGCAAGGGGCTGCTCAAAAGTTTAAAATCACTAAACACTCTTTTGTTCATATCCCTGGAACTATTTTTCTGATTGACTTCAAATCAAGTGCAAATGAAAGGTCATGACCTGGGGATGCCTCGTGTCATGACATCACACCTGTCTGGTTAAGGATTGGGGGTGTTCGGGGATATACCTCTAGCCATCGTCACTGACAGCTAGTTTTATCTAGTTTCACTCATGATTTATTTATTCATTCATTGGGTTTTGCATTAGTTAAGGGGCAGTTGGATGGATGGCCCATGTAGCCATCGCACCACTGATTATAACTGAGTTACAACCACAAACCTGGTGGTGGCATTAGACTTTTACAGGAGCATATAATTTCTTTCACTTGATTGTATTCCCTTGATGCATATTATGAGTAAAAATCATAAACTTTAAATGCATTTCCACAAAAAAGGCAGTAATTAAGCTTTACATTGCTGCTAAAAGTTTATGATTTTCTTTTTTAAAACCTCTACGTGAGTCTCATATATTGCAAAAATGTCCAGCTATCACCAAAAGCACCATGGCACACTAGGGAAACCTTCATTCAAACATGTGCGCGACTATTATGTGTCAATTGTGAATTAAATAATCACACAACATGACAAACAAGAGTCATAATTGTGAATAGCTTGAATTTGTTTGTGTTAAACTGCTACTATTTTAACTTGACTGTGGTTGAGTTGTCATTTTTCTTAAGCTTTTCCTGAAAATTGACTTTCTAGAAAGCTGTAAAGTAGGGAACAGGAAGGAAAATGAGAATGAATACAATACTGGATAAACAGCAGAGGAGCTAGAGTAGGGGTTTACTGACTGCAGCCAGGCACAGGGCTGTTGTCTCTGGACTGGAGCAGTACGTTCATAAAAGTGTTTAGACTGACATCTGCCTATGTAAGGAGATGCTGCCGAGCCACGCGGCTTTATTTACTGTGGCGCTGAGCAGACACAAAGAGAGAAAAAAAAAAGATGCAGCCGTAGCAGAGTAAAGGTCAGCGGAGGAATGAACGATAGCAACAGATGAATGAAAAATTGTAAATATAAAACATAAACACGTATTTTCATGTGAGGAGCCATGACAGTTTTTAAATTACAGTAGTTTAACAGAATCTGCAACCAGTCGACATGCAATGAATAAAACTGTGTCCAACTACTGATTCATAAAACAAGCATGTATATTAACACACACACACACACACACACACAAACACACCAAAAAAAAACTCACTGGTGCAATGAGACACACACACATACGCATGCAGATAAATGCGTCAATTGCTCATCCTTTATTCATCTTGGAAAACAAGTGAATATTTAACATAGGGAGCTGGTATCCTTACTAAATACTTAATTGGTCAGGCCGTCGTAGAAGTGTGTCATTGTGTGTCTGCGCGAAAGCTGTGTTCTAATGTATATTAGGTATAAACAGTGTGATTTTATCCATTTTATTTTATTGGTAAAGTCAAAAATGCATCAGGTCAACCAGTTTTTGTGATGGTTTGTTTGGTTTTCCTTTGTGTTCGTGAAACTGGTTAAAAACACAACATATCGTCTTTTATTTATTGATTATATAACATACCTCTATATAATATTTAACTTGGTGTTTGCGTTTCTCACACAGATATGAACAGGAGAAACTAGATCTGATGAGTTAAGTCTGAATTTAAAGGACATCAGTTTCATAGTAATAAATTTAGATATGGGTTGTAGAATACAGGTTTTGAGCACAGATTTCAAACAGGAAAACGGAATAATTTTCATCTGTTTTTTGATTTTTTTTTTCTGTTATAAATGCTTTAAAGATAATCAAATCAAATCCCTGAAGCTGTATTAAACTGTGATGAGCTTTACACACACAAGGTATTCCACTGCAGATCCGGTGACACCTTTGGCTTAGAAACCAGTCATGTAATAAATCACCAGATAGTGACACTGAGTGAAAAAGACAACCTTCATTTGTAATTATAGACGGGGAAATCCCTCTATCAAGAGCTTTTAATGTACAGTGCTGTAAAGTTTGGCCTCTGTAGGTCAGAAACTTGGCTAAACAGGTTAAATAGTAGGTTTGGTTTTTAATATCAGGCTCAAGGCATCCAGAAGGAGGATGAGGGCCACACTGAAGATAAATAAAAAAACAGCAATAAGAGAAATACTGTCAAGATTATCAGATGAACTCTGGGTGAATCTCTTTTCTAGGCTGTGTATAATTAGTGGAAACACATCTCCAACATGCACACATACACATGCAGTTCATTAGATGGTTATTGTATAAGCTAATGCATATTCTTAACTGGACTCTCCTCGAGAAATAAGCGCTACAGCTTGACAAATCTGCGGGACTCTGGCATAGACGACCCTATTAGTCTTCCCTGTAATTTGCTTTCTCTTTGCATCTCTTTCTCTGAGTCTCTGCACACACACACACACACATACACACACACACACACACACACACACGCACAGGCCTCTGGTGTTTCAATTTCACATGTGTCAGCATTAGCTGCTAGTGTGAATCAATAGGGCATCTGTTTGCCCTATTGACGTGCTCATTTAGGAGAGTGCCAAATAGGAGTAGACTGTTGTCTGGACGGGTTGCTGTGGATCAGCCTGCTTGAATGACCAGTCTTTAAAAATCTCTCAGCTTCAAAAACAGTCACGTACAGTTTTCACACGGTCTCAGAAATAACTTCCACTACTGATTTATTAGAAGCTGTAAAACGAGACAGAAGCTTCAAGGCAGAGACAAAAAAAAAGACACTTTTGAGATGAGTCGTATGGGCTAAAGTCTGTTGATCCCAGTTATTTTATAGCTTTTTGTCTTTTTGAAGGTGGTGAAATGGTTATTTCTATCCGTAATGGAGGTAGTATGTGGTGAAATGCCCCAAAAAATTAAGTCTCACTTTCTTTTGGAGTTATGGACAATTCATGACTGTCTTTTTTTTTATCTACTTTAACACTATTGAGCTATATTATGATAAAATGTAATTCAGTTACAGTATTCTTGACTAAATCTATGCTATTGACCATAAAGTTGCTATAATTTATTTTTTTTTCAGACACATTCCTGTTTTTATTCTCCTTTATGCGCATCAGTAATGACCTTTGACCGGGTGCAATAGTTAAATGTAATGAGTCCCAGTTACACTTTTTTTATCAAGAATAAATCGCATAGTTCCAACGATTTTAAGAGAAGAAGTAAAAATTTATATTCCAACTTTATGGGTATATTCTTTAAATGAGTAGAAAGCTCTATTTGCAAGAAATACAGAGTTTGCATTTTTATTTTTTTGTTAAAGAAAGGTCTCCAGAGGAATAATATTGATTTAGCAATTTCAGATTAATTTCAATGTATTGCTCAGCCTCTTGTAAGTGTTTTGAGTCGGATTTTCAGAAAAACTCACATCAGTGTCTGTGTACAACTACAACACTAGATACTGTAGCTTTAGAAATGCAATCAGCTAATGTCAACAATGGTTTGGGTTATTACTTGTTGTAGATAGTGTGAAAAATAAGACCACAAAAAGACAAATGGTCAGTCGCCTTTGTTCCCCTCCTTTCTCTGTTTCTGTTCTTGGTCTTAGTGACAGGTTTCTCCCCTCTTTTGGAATTTGTCAATTATTGATGAGGGCTGATAAGCGGTTACTTAAGAGGCAGTGCTCCACTTGGGGCTCAGTGAGGTCGTTTGAGGATAACGCCTCAGCGGAGCTTCATCTTACTCTCACACTCTTTCACGTAATAGGATGGGAGTTGTGCCAAGGTGGTGCAAACACACCAACACAAGCCTGTACTTTTCAGATCTAACTAACTGATATTCAAGGTGACTCTTAAATGAATCAGACCTGAGAACAAAATACTACAACTCATAATGACATACTGTAAAGTCTGGGAGCAAATTCATCCAATTAGAAATCCCCACAGGGACTCACTAGTAGGTGAGTGTGAATGTGAGACTTAAACATTTTCTGTTAGCCCACTGTAAGTCCCTTAGATAAGAGCAACAGTTAAAGAGCTCATTTGTAATGATGATAAGGGGTTATAGCGTGGGTGTAGCGTGAGAAGCCCTGGGGGGGGGTGTGGGGGGGATACGTTTAAAACATGTTTAACACTTATGAAATATATGTGGGCGGCTTAGCGAGGTGCAGTGGATTAGTCACAGAGAGGACACACTAAAAGGGAGTCTTGGGAGATGCAGAGGGAGATCAGAAGAGGCAGCCACACAGACACACAAGTGGCGTGTAATTACTGGATGTTGTAGTGCTTGTTGGTGTTAAAACCACTAGGGGGAGCCGTGAACCTGCCATCCCTCTCACAGTGACAGTAAAAGGGGCTGCTGGAGTGGATCTTTATTTGTGACACTATCTGAAAGTGAGTGTATGAGAGTAAGAACACAACAAACAGCAGTGTGTGTTCGCGCTTTCACTTTGTCCCTTTCAAATCACGTCACCTATTGTTTCTATCTCGATTCCTCACTGCGTTTCTGATTATATCCCAAAATCAATAGAACTGAATCACAGTGGATAAGTGAGTTTCCAGACAGAAGATACTTAACCTGAGTGAAATATTGCTTGAGGAAGTGCTGCAGTACCCCGGCAGTGTTGGAATCAGTAGGAGTGTTCCCTACCTTTCAAACCACGGCTCAAGAGGAGGCAATAAAATATCCATCACACCTCCTTCAGAAGAGAAACAAGGACTTCTTTTTTTTACCTCCCACTTCTCTCTCATGACCCAGTAAACCAATTTATCCCAGCCAATTATTGATATTTCTGTCTCTTAACCTGTGTTGTCCAGCACCCTAACAGCAGAATGGTAGTCTGGCTGCCTTTCGGTGCTGAGCTAATTTGCTTTGCCAAAGGGAAACTTCATAGTATATGAGGCTCCCCTTGATATTCTACTGTCTTTATTATGAGTTTTTGCAAGAGGAAAAAAAAAAATTGATATTTCTGCTTCCTCCCCCCCTTGCAGAAGCCCCCTTCCCATTAAACATGTATTATTTCTTTCTTTTGCATCTGTTTGTCTTTCTTTCATCCACCTACCCTCCCTTCTTTTCGTCCACTACCCACTACTTCTTTACTGTCTCTCTATCTTCACTTTTGCGCAGTCACGCTTTGAGTGGACACTCCGTTTTATTGTTACCATATACAGTATCTCTTCTTTACAGCACTTCGCTGATACACTGACGCATGCAGAGTTTATGCTTCCACGCATCAGCACTTTTCTTCTTTTTTGTGTGTGTGTGTATGTGTATGTGTATCTTCTCAGATTGTAATACAAAACTGTGGAGCTTGAATGTTTGCCAGCTGTGTGCATGTGTGTCTGCTGGTGTGTGTTTTCAAAGAGCACTCCTGTCTTTTGTTAGAAAAGGTAATACACTGAGGACTCCCTCAAGGCTTCTTTAGAGAGTAGAGGTGAGAGAATAAGGGACAAAGAGCAGCTTATGAGAGATTGCCATCATAATAGCAACTTAAGTACAGACTCACATACACACAGACACACACACACACACACACACACACACACACACACACACACACACACACACACCCTGTGGACTTTACTGCAGTATTTGTCACTAGTGTAACTGCTGCAATGTGCTGAATGTTAGGAAACACTGTTGAAATGTTGACAACTGTTTCTAAAGTATTGTATGTGTGCAGACACTATATACATGGTTATATTAAGGTAAATGTATGTACGTGCATAAATAGATGTAAATGTTTTGGTGGTTTCAGTGCAGCAATGCAGTAATGATGCAGCAACATTATTCATGGTTAGTGCCTCCAGGGTTTTATCCGCTTTACCTCCAATTTATTTTGAATTCAATATAATCAGTAATTCGAGGTGAGGTTTGTGATCAGTTACTGTTAAAATGCCATTAAATGCACTGCAGTGTTTCGAGCCGTCTCTGAAGCACTTATTGACTTTTCTCCACAAACTGTATTATGTTTGCTCAAGAGCTACAAGTTAATTTAAAAGAGGCATTTCTGTTGTAAAAAAGAAAAGAGAAGAAAAGAAAAGAAAAGAAAAGAAAAGAAAAGAAAAGAAAGGTCAATCCAAAGTTCAGTTGAAGGCTTTATTTCTTTTACACCAAGAGTTACTGAAGTGGTCTTCTTGAGATATACTTAGATTCTTTCTTTTTAAGACCGTTTGTAAATATTGCTTTTTTTTCTGTTCCTTTACATTCTTTTTTTCTCTTACATCTCATCTATAAATAATGTAAAATGTGATCCACAGAGTGTATCTTCTTAGCCTCTAATTCCCAACACAAAAACTGCCCAAACCCATTAACTCACTGTAATTTTCATAGTAAACAGTGCTATAGCTGAGGGTTTTTATTTGCTGTATATTTTATTATTCACTTTTGGTGTAGTCTCTGCAGGGTTTTAATGTAACATTGCATCAAATATTTTACCTTCCCCTGTGCAGACTGGTACAGAGAGAAACTTTCACACAAACATGAATATGAGTTGTGGTTGCTGAGTTGCATGTTGTACAAATGATAAATGGGGTGAGACAGTGCAGAAATCTGTTGTCAGCTCAGTCGAGTGATGGGGATTCCCTTGTGTGTAGATCATTGTGCATTGACTTACACATATATAAATCAATGCACATACACACACCTACACACACACTTTTACCCAGGTAGGTGTTCCCTCCTGCAGGTTCAGCCTCTAAATTATCCACATTTTCCCTTTTATTACTAAACATTAGTATTATTTTTTCCTTCTTTTTAAATCTTTACCTTTGTTTCAACTCTAGAGTAAGTACCCAAACCTTTTTTTTTTTTTCCAGGCACAGACTTATTGCTTCATGCTGATGATTAACACAGCACTTAATCAGAAGAGCTAAATGGTTTGGCTGAATTTAAGAGCACTTCTTCATGCAACTGCTTCAACTCCACATTATCTTCAACACTTGAATGGCTGAAGTAATTTTGCTAATACTCATTCTCTTCTCCAAATGTGCTCAGGTTGGTATAAACAATTTTGCATAAGAGCTATTATTGTTCAGCTGCAAATATTGGACAAACTTTATAACTAAAGGACTGTCCAGATGGAATCACAGTGGAGGATGTTACCTGTTTTAATCCATAAAGACCCAGTGCTATTTTTGTGGTGGTTCCCAAATGATTTTTTCCCCCTC
The DNA here is from genome assembly GCA_029814465.1 of Ostorhinchus cyanosoma. Classification (NCBI taxonomy): domain Eukaryota; kingdom Metazoa; phylum Chordata; class Actinopteri; order Kurtiformes; family Apogonidae; genus Ostorhinchus; species Ostorhinchus cyanosoma. The sequence goes on from JAPTYQ010000006.1 coordinate 15,469,647, forward strand.
TATATTTAATGAATGAATGAATGAATTGTTTATTTGTGATTTGTACATTAATTATTGCACTTAGTACAATAATCATGGCAAACATAAAAACCAAAAAAGGAATAGGCTAGAAGCAAAAGCTTATTTTATGCCTATCCTTTTCACCTGATCCACTACTTAAATTAATTTTGTACAGTATCGAGCATTCTCATGATAACAAAAAAATCAACAACAAAGACATATATACCACCTCAACTTAATATTCCTGAATGATTTTATACTTAAGGCTTTTTAAAAACTTTGTCAAAGAAGTGAACAACTTAAACTCATCATCAAGTACATTCTATAATTTCACCCGCACAGCGCAAATACATTAAGACTTCACATTTGTCCTCACTTAAGTCCATTTAAAAATAGAAAAGACCTCTTAAATTATAATTACTCTTGCTTTAATTTTAAAGAAATCCTGGAACACAATCAAACATTTCTTAAGTGATTTGTCATGATTTATTGTTAAATAATCCTCTGTATTTTGCATTTTCCCCCCTGAAAATAATAGGTTTCTAACATTTCATGTAGTGGTCATATACAGTAGATGTTCCTAAAAACCCAGATTAAACTTGAGGGTTATTATACAAAAAAAGGGAGAAAACAGAAGGAAAACTGACTTTTTTAGTAAAATATATTGTTAATTGAATGTCAAAAAAAGTGTCTACAACTGCTGTTATTTATCCAACTCCATGGGTTTTACTGGTGAATCAACAAAGTAGAAGATGACAGTGTTTCCACATTCACTACGGAGCCTCTGAACGTCCAAATGAGTCATATCCGATGACCATGAAAAGATGACAAACTGCATTTTACACCAACTATTTACACATATTAATAGGATCAGTGGATTAAAAGATATTATACATCTTAGATCAGTAGATGGGTTTGGTCGCTGGTGGATGTTTGGGTCTTAATGAGTTAAATTAACTCTAAATTCAAGTTTAGTTGTGCAGCCAGATTTAGATTTTTGTGTTTAGATTATTATTTTTTCAATAAAATTATTAAATCCTTGTCATCTTAAAGGCATAATTGTTTTGTGCCTCATGTCATTTCTGTAGTTTGACTTTACAATAAAAATACTGTGGCTATAAACTGGAGAAGGACTCAGTGGCAAAAGGAGGTTTTACAAACCACTGACATTGACAGAACCAGGCTCTGATAATGAGTGATGGCTAATATAACACCTCTCAACTGGAATTACAGACTTAAGCCCTATTCGCCCAGGATTAGTAATACCTGAGGACCTCTGGTGATTTGTCTGTATTTAATGCAGCACATTTACTCTTGATAAGTTAAGTCTCTCTCTCTTTCTCATTTTTTTTAACTGGGGTTTAATGTCAAGACTCAAAAGACAGAAAAATGTTCCTTATAGTAGCCGTCCTGCATGTCATCCATCTCATCGTCTTTTCAGATGTGACTTTTCTGAAGATGCTCCCATGAATCTTACTTTTAAAACTTTCATTAATCATCACCATCCAGCCATCCAGACCTTCATCACAAAATAAGATGAAAAAGCACACAGTAGAAAATAATCTTACAAAACCCACCAGGTCATTGATAATTTCATTCACCAGGGAATAATATCATCACAGGACCTCTTAGTTTGTTGAAATAGATTTGGTAATTTATGGAGAAAATTTTACTTTATAAATGACAGAGATGGCAAATTGGCAAAGATCACAGACTACTTTCACAATTATTGCAAGCTACATTGAATGACAATAGTTGTTCCTGTGTGAGTCGGGCTTTTTGACAGTTTAATATTCAGTAGTGCAGTGGTTAACACTTTTGCCTCAAAGGAAGAAGGTTCTCTTTACTTGCTTTTCTCCTGACCCTCAAATTGCACGAATATAACTTGCACATAAAAGTTTACCTAATGGAAAAATGAAAATTTCAGCAAAACTCTCATTTTTTGATTAAAAGTTTTTGCACTGACAAGAGGTGGTCTTTCAGGTGTAGCACAAATGGTATTTAATGCAAAACTGCAATGGAAAGACCGTTTTCCACAACTAGAATCAAGTAAAAAAAAAAAAAAAAGAAAAAGAAAAAAAGAACAGATATTGAAAAGCATTACAACAAGCAAAGAAGAGTTTTAAAAGAAACATGGCATGGTGCCAAGAAACTGAATAATTTTTAAAATTTAGTCCTGGAAAGAGGGGTAATATATAATAATAATGAACATATCTGTAAATCAACACGATATTTACATTTGTCACTATGTTTATGGAATGACTTCTCGTGTCATCTTGCGATAATAAATGAATCATTGCATGTGCGATTTAATTGAAAAACTGATATTACACACTTCTGTTTTTTACATTTAGTAAATATCAGTAAAGTTTTGTGCATATGTCCAAAGGAAAACATCTTCTGTGTACTCCCACTGTCCAAAGTCTGCAAGTCAATTTAATGATGGAGTGAATGGTTGTTGCTTTGTGTGTGTGTGTGTGTGTGTGTGTGTATGTATCCCACCTTCAACCATCAAAAAGACTATAAACAATTCAGAAAATGGATGAATGCAATGTTCAGTTCCAGATGTCTTCATTCATTTTCAACATTTATTTAAGCACTGAAACATTCATTTAAGTATTTACTTTCACTTTGATGTTCAATTCAGCAGAGATCTGGTTTCTAAATAAATAGAAAATGATTTATTAGCTTTTTCATGTTAGAAATGATCATTCTACAAAATCCACAAATGATCGACCTCCACCACACACACTCAAGTCCGTAATTTTACATCATAGGACACGTGGTGATGCAACAGACAGAGATAAAACAGATGTGAAGTAGAAGTCTGAAAGTAAATTTGTACTCACTCAGCCAGTATCCATCAGGTAATTAGAGCATGAAACTGAAGCAGGGGGAGATGCACATTACACCAGACACAGGTGTTTGAGGTAATCCAATTAACAAAATGATCAACTCATCAGGTTAGTAGCGTGTATTCTGTCCCTAACTCCTGAGCTCTGTTACAGTCTATGGGGGGGGGTCCTAACCTGGTCCTCGAGGGCCAGTATCCTGCATGTTTTAGAGTTCCCTCTTCCTTCACACCTGGAAGCCATTACATCATTATCAGGCTTCTGCAGAGCGTAATGATGAGCTGATCATTAATTGGACCAGGTGTGCCAGAAGAGGGAAATATCTAAAACATGCAGAAGGACCGGGTTTGAACACCCCAGGTCTGTAAAGTGTCTGTTAACCCTAAAACTTTGACATAAGAGAGCACAAAATTTCAACTGAAATGCGTTAGAGCAATTAGGTTTTTATAATCAACTCAGATTTTACACTTTTACAGATGGTATTGTTTACATCTGACCTTTCTGTAGTTTACAGGACACACACCTGTTCAATCATCCAGGAAAAATCTTTTCCCGGTCTCAGGAATTACAGTACAGCCCCTTTTCCACTGTAGGAACTTTAACTTTACCTGGAATTTTGAAAAACCCATTTTCACTGAAATTATCCAGGTAAAAACATTCCCTCTACACCCAAACTTCCCCTGAAAAAAAGTTCCTGGTAGTGGAGTAGGACTTTTCAGATTTCCCAGAACTCTTTTGAGGTGGGGTGGTGTGCTGAAGAATACTGATTGGTGGGCCACATTTGCAGCGTTCTGCACTTCCATTAATCCGCTACAGCCCAGTGGCATGCTGGGTAACTGGAAGAGTCAGGAGGTTTCCCAGTGGGCACTTTAGGGCTGCTAAAGAGAGAAAAATTATGAATATATATATATATTCAGTATGTATATGGACCCTAATGGTTGGGCTTTTTATTCAACTGGGCTGCAACAAGCAGCCTGGGCTGCTGTTTCATAAGATAAGACATTAATTAAGTTGTATAAATGTTTTTCATTCATGAAATCCCACCAAATAATGACTGAGAATACATTGCACTTCTCTTTCCCTCGGACTGAGATAGGGAGATACCATTACATGTGGGAATCCCCTCTACACCTGTTAAGAGCTGGTTGAGTCCAGTACAGCGCATGCGCGTAGGTGAGGATAGCTGTTCCTCAGGGGACTGGCCCCGGGACAAGATGAACTGAAAAAAGCTAGGTGGGCCTGAAAAACCAGACTATAAAAGCGAAAGACTTTAGAGGAGGATTCTGCCAAATGTGCGAAGCAGCGCCGCCCCTCCCTACACGCAGAACATGCGCAGTGCGTAGGGCCCCACGATGCGTTGCAAAAGATAAATGCGCGAGCTGCTGTGAGGCGCAGCGCGTGCGCACTGTAGAGTCAGCCCGAAGCAGCTGCACGAGGGAAAGAAAGAGAGTAATCTGACAGTCCACATGTTTCCGCAATGATTGACAGCACGAAGCATCTGACCAATCAGCGCTCAGATGCACTGACAGGTCGTTGGATGATGAGGAGAAATGGATCTAAACGACAGAATGAATCTGAGCAAGAAAAAAACCCAACTCTAAACCAGAGGAGGCCCCTGCTTTGAAGGTGGGTATGTTATTGAAGTAAAAAGGAAAAACTTTGTGGTCCGGTACTGGGTCCACCGGCGGCGGCTCTGTCCCTTCTGTGCCGCAGGTCCAGGTCCTGTTGGACCCGGTACCGGTTCGGTTAGTCCTTCTCTCTGTTTCCCAGTTTGCCGTTTGTTTCCAGCATCCTATTCCTTGTGGGGTCTTGGTTTTCATCCTGTGTCTGTTTATTTCAGTAGAGTTTATTATATCTTTCAGTCTGTCAGTTTTTCTGTCTGTCTTATAATGTTTGTTCATGTCTGTTTCATTTCCATGTCTCTCACTTGTCTTCCACTGGGCTTTCAGTCCCTACAGTTCAGGAGTGGCCAATCCTGATCCTCTAGGGCCTGTATCCTCCATGTTTTAGATATTTCCCTCTTCCATCACACCTGATTCAATGAATGATCAGCTCATC
>JAPTYQ010000006.1:15644935-15664769 GCA_029814465.1 Ostorhinchus cyanosoma
AAAGAGACACGAATAAAAGCTGAAACTGTCCAATTTCAGGTGATTCTTTTATTTGATCCACTTTAGGAACTCTTAGTTTCCTCCTCAGAACAGGGTCCGATCATTTCTTTTCTGGTTTAATTAGCCTACAGGCTGCAGTGAACTGCGCAAAGCTTTTCTCCTGCCTTTTCCTTATTATTCCGGGACTTTGAGTGCGTCCCTGGCAGCCGGATGGTTATGGTGGCTGTTTCTGGATTATTCCTGCAGTATGTGTGGGATAATTGTGTGATCAGACTAGTTTTGTCGCAGACAGGTTTCGTTTCAGCATACAGAGGGCGAAGGATTTCCTTTCCAAGAAAGGAAAGAGGAGTTTTCACAGGTTTTTTTATGGCATAATATCTCGTCCAAGTACCCATTAATCATCGCTTCATGCGCCAAGATGACTTCACATTGGAAACTAAGATTATAGGATTATAGGTGTTATCTTTGATGACTACCTCTTTCTCCTTTTCTTTCTCTTTATCTCAGGTCTGTCGGGGTTTAGGAGCGGATCATGGATAAAACTTTGCACATTCTCCAGAAATCCGCAGACGGTGTGCCGACTGGGATTCCCCTGGATATGAGTTTAAACATGGGTGAAGGGGAAGACTTCACAGAAAACCAGATTGTGGGACTCTCAGATAAAATACCTCTGGTGAAACCGTATTTCAAAAAGAAGCAGAGGAAACTGGACGCCAAATGTCTCCACCGCGCCCTGGAGGATCCTATTCTGACCACTTTACTGAGCACGGATACGCTGGTCTCTGGAGATGGGGTCTTCGTCCCCCGGAACCAGCCGGGTCGGACTCCGGGGAACCTGTGCGCAGCTGCAGTAGTCAAACAGAACTGTATGGATCAGGTGTGTCTCAAAGACCCGGGGACTGCTGACGGTGCCTCTGCTGGCGCCAGAGTACCGGGGCTGATGACCCGGGACGGTGATGTGGAGATAGCTGATACTACTGCAGAGCTGGAAGAGACAGAGCGCCGAGGGGAGCGACCCAAGATCACCGATCCAACCCCTGACAGCCGCTGCTTCCAGCTGAAACCCGGCCTCAGGGCGGCCGGGAGCACAGTCACAATAACGCCCCCCAGCACGGATATACCTCCCATAGTTGCACCCCAGGCTCCTCACAAAGAGGGGAGCATCAAAAGCAATGACCTTTTAACCTCTGGGGCCAAAAGCCCTCCAGTCAAAAACTGCACTGGTGTCCAGGACCCCCATCCCCTCATCCTGCAGGCCTCTCTGCCCGACAAAAGAGTACTATTTCAGGATAAAAGTGAGGAAGCCTCCCTGGACCTGGTTTTTGAGCTGCTCACCCAGCTCCAGTATCACACACACCAGTCAGACTCTGTGGACATTTGTGTGGATTTTCTTCAAGGACAATGTGTTTATGGCAACGACTGTGCCCACCACCACACCGTGCTGCCCTACCACTGGCAGATCCGCAGGAGTAGCAGTCAGACGTGGCAGAGCATAGCAGATGAATCCCAGGAACAACTGGAGAGACTGTACTGCAACCCGGACAATGAGCAAGTCAGGCTCAAGTTTCAGTAAGTATCACACTATAATATTCACTGTAGCCTTCGGGCTCATCAGCATATGCTGTGTTTGCTTGATATCCAGGATGTAACTGTGAAGGGAAGCAGCAACAGAGTATTTCTGTATTTTTGTTTTAGATCAGTATATGGGTCAGTTCACTTTCAGTTCAAACAATTCAAAACAGGAACTGAAATTTCAGTTCATGCATTTTGGAATATTTCCCACATTTTATTTCCTCCTGATGATCTATGAACAGTATTTTAGTTACCATGTATGTAGACTTTACTTCAGCAAAATATGTAGTCTAAATAATCCAATTTAGGGTAAGAATGCAGTCAAAAAACACTACAGATTGTCGCACCCACATCATTAAATTGTAGCGTTACTGCTGAAAGGGCTTCTCTGTTGTAAAATTATACGTACTTGGGACATGGTAACAACATGGCAACACTGGTGCCAAGATGTGGAAAGGCATCTTGCTGGGGGATGATAAGCAACTTCTGGTTTGCTGTGTTGGAAACAGTAAACCTCAGCCTGAGCTTCCTCTTTGGTTTCACCACCAGTGACAAACTGAAAGCTTCATTGCTACAGCTGTTCAATACATGTGAGGTTGATGGACTGTAGCCAAGTGAATGTTCCTGTAATAGCATTACTTTGACTGATCTCTATACAGTAAATATGGCTCATTTATGCACATGTGAGAGTGTGCATTAGTGTCTTGATCCCCTTGATATGTTCAGTGATCTTCACGTGTCTTGTTCTTACCTGAGTGTCTTTATTTGAGCTATCATATCAGCTTTCATGCCCTTTCATCTCCCACCTGATTTTAGTTATCTATTTCCTGTATTTCCCTGCTCCTGAAGCCTGTCCTCTGATTGGCTGGATCTCAGTCCAAACTAGACTTTATAGCACTCATGGCAAAAAGCTGTGAACTTCCATGACCCTCAGTTGCCTTGTGCGGTCACTGACACAGACGCGCTTGGCAGCTTCACTCCTTCCCCGGTCACAGACACGCACACACTTGTGTACACTCACACTTGGCACGCAGACGCTCACACGAATCGGCTGCACAGAGAGGCTCAGTGGCTTGCATTGCTCACACGCACGCCTTTTAGCAGACAGAGATAAACCTCTCTTTCACTCTCTCACACACCCACATAGATACACTTACACATGCAAGCACTTGGCAAGCACCACTGGGGTGACATAAAGGAGCATGGGCTGCTTCCTGTGAAACTACTGTACGCATGCACATTCACACACACCAGCAAACGCATACAATGAGACCAACGAGATCAACCACTGACCTTATTTTAAATGAAGTACTGTTTTGGTAAGGCTGGGATTGCTGTTGTCCCGACCAATGACATTAACTGTGTCGGAGTCTTAACCTGTAGCTTATGTCTCATGAACTCAAGTTTTGTGTCTCACATCTCCAACTAGATCATATTTTGTTAAATAAATAACTATAGTAATTACATTTTTTGCTTTATAAAGTATACAGTTGCAGAAATGTGGGCTACAGACGACATGGTCTTGTATTGCCTGAAACAGTTTAAGGCGTAGATGTATTTAAAAGGCAACTAAAGTTTTAATATGCTGCCCAATCACTTTTTGATCTCTTTTTAGTTTGTAGATTATTTTATTGTTTATCTAATCACTTGTTGAGTTTTATCCAGATTTTATGTTTATCAGACACTATTTTTTCGTTTGTGAGTGACTTTTCTTGATCAGAAAAGTGTTTAATTTTCCGACATTACAACAAATCAGTCAATTTTTCAGCACTCCCCTCCAAACTTGTTTTAAAACTGGTTTATGTAATTCGGAAATTTCCATCATTCATCAGCCCTGTCATTTGTTTCAGTTTATTATTACAGCCTGTGTGCACACTTAGTGATCCCCAGTCCTGATCACATCATTAGATAATTGTGAATTACTGCGCCCTTTGAGCGGCCGTGTGTGTTTGTAGACGGACAGATATACGAGTTTGCGTGTGTGCACAGATATTTGTATGTGTGCACATCTGAGCTGTTGACTCATGTTTTCAACTGAAACTCTATGCAAAGTGTATATTGCTCCACAAACAGGATGTGCACCTGGTGGTGTCAACCCAAATTCTTCAGAGGCCCTTTGAGTGTGCTGCGCTCTCATACAGTCAGACAGGACCATCTGGCTCACTTGATAGAAACTGCAGTAGAAACTGCAAGTGTCAGAATAATTAAGCCACTATATTTGTATATCATTGTATATGGGTTTTTGGGTTGTCGCCTCACAATAAAAAGGCGTCGAACCTTGTCTCAGTTTGCATCGAGCTCGAAGCATTTAGTTAAAACACACATTTCTATTTTGTCAGAATATATTCGTCACAGTGTTTTTGAGGTTTTTCTAAAAAGAAAAAACAAAAAAAAAACCTCATCCCAAACAAGTTTGGCTGCTTGATAAATGGTTGAGTGAAAACACTGACGCCAAACGTTCTCATTCCAGAAACAGATGACTTATCTGACAAATGGCAAATAACACCCCTGGACTCACTGGTTTTTAACTTACGCATGTTTAACCATTTAGCTACAGGAAGCAAACACTGGCTGATTCCTCATAGAAAAATCTATTCATTATACCTCTTCTATTGTAATTATTTTATTTTAGTTTATTTTAGTTCAGTTTATTTTAGTTTATTATTTGCTTTGTGGAATTTAAAAAAAAAGTCTCAATCATATGACATCTGTTTTTTCTTTTTTTTCTTTTATTCCATGTAATAAATTCACTTTAGATATGGGATTTATGACAGTTTTAGTAAAGGAAACTATTATCAAACTTTTTTGTCGTGACTTCCTGAGGACAGAAAAAAATCATTCACTGACAAAAACAAGATAGTTTTTTTTAGCCAGCTGTAATCGTGGTATCACTTTTATTATTGCTTAGATCAATGATAATGCAGACACTTTCTTAACTCAGTGTTGCTTCAGGGTTCTGGGAGATGAGCAGGTCGTGTAGTGATTCTCTTGATGACAGTCCGTTAACTGTTTTGGTCGTTCAGTCATTTACTCAAAGCTTTGTGTTGTTCTGGGTGTGTGTGAGAGCTCTTTTGATACTTTTCTTTGGAGACAGAATCCTGCTTGTCTTTTCAAGCACCCAAGTACACACAAGGGTGAAGGCATCACCGTGGTTACCACAGCCAAATGATAACATCGTTAGCGATCTAAAGAGCGGCAGATGACTTAACAAGCTCTACTGTCGGTATGGCAACACAGGCCTGTTTTGCCTTCTGCTGCGTCTTGTGTGTGTGGTTGGACAGAAAAGAAAATGTATGAGAATTTCTGCACGCCTGCATCTGATTATGTGCTGTACAGTCTATTGTATTGTTGTGTATGTGTTGAGTGCAGAGCAGTTCCCATGTGTGTATGATCCATAGCACAGGTTAATCCCATCCATATGATAAGGAGGAATGGAAGTCCAACTAATCCGCCTTAGTCATGAACTCAGCAGTAAGGAGGAATGTCACAGTCATCGCTTCTAAAAGTTACATTGCAGTCATCTAATGTTGTCCAGTCATTTAATGGATTTAACACTCGTTCTATGTGAGTGAGTTGTAGAGTATATGAAAAAGAAACCCAACATGTTTTGTTGATTTCCCATCATTTGACAATTATAACCCTAATACGTAGATGAGGGGAAATGTTAGAACTTAAAAACACAGTGGTGATTTTAGTAACTGTAACTAAGTACCTGGTTTTGATGTGCGCGTGAGAAGGAGAAATACGATCAACTCTTTTGTCGGCCAGGTGTTGAAAGCCGTGCTTGTCATTAAAAGACATAAAGAGTCACCGAGCACCAAGGGCAGAGCGACCTGACACCGAGGCGTGTGTGTGCATTGGTGTGCGTGAATGTGTGTGTGTGTGTGTGTGTGTGTGTGTAGGTGTGTGTTTGTGTGCATTGATATCGTCGGGGATTCCATGTTACCTCACAGTGTTTTATGTCACGATTCAGACAGAATAAAAGCTGGTTGTGTCTATGAGAGCCTGTTTGCGTGTATTGCATTGTGTGCGAACAGAAGCGCCGTCGGATAATCAGACTGTGTGTGTGTGTGTGTGTGTGTGTGTGTGTGTGTCTATTACGTGTCAGACTTACCCATTGGCATGAATCAGTGGGGCGAGGTCTGGGTCGCTTGCCTCTGCTTACTCAGAGTCTGCCTTTAGCCTCTTATCCACTCATCCCTCCACCTCACCTCTTTCTTCCTCTGTAATGGTTTGTTATTATATCTTCCTGCATCTGTGTTCCTTTCACTTATCCTTTTGAACATCCTTTCGCCTGTATTTATACCTGATTATTTAATATTCAGCTTTTTTTTTTTTTTTTTACAAGAAATATGTGTGTGAAAGCAGTGAGGCCTGCAGTATCCTCTTTCCTATTTCACCCAGTGTTTTTCTTCTTCAGCTCCTTTTTTAATTTTTCAAGTCAAACTCATGTATCCTTCTATCTGCCCCCCCCACCGCCATCTCTTTGCTCACATTTTGTACCCTAGGCTGGTATAAATTTCCAAAGAGAGTGCATAAGGATTGAGAGAGGACACCCTGAACTATGAGCTTAATGATCCAGTGTAGAGCAGGACACACTCTCTTAGGAACAGTCCAGGACAAGCAGGCGTCGACGCTGAGCATGTTTTCCTTCTATCTACGCGTATGTGGTCGGCTTTGCGTAACCCACAGCCTTTAGAGCGAAAAGCACATTCAAATGAGACAAACAGATAACTGAAATGTAATAAAGGAAATTAAATGAACCCATGACATCAAGGTGTGTGTGTAAAAGAAGCCTTCGTCAGCAGATTTGCTTGACTTACTGACTTATCTAGGCGTAACTGGATGAGGATTGCGTGTATGTACATGAATGTGTCGAAAGAATGTACGTGTGTACGTGTGTGTGTGTGCGTGTGTGTGTGTGTGCGTGTGTGTGTGAATGACTGTTCGTGGTATTTTTTTTTTCCTGGTTTGTGACGTGCACAATAGCATGACTGATGCTGGTATGCGGGTCCTTATGTGTGCAGCCGTGAGAAAGTTCGAAGGTGTGTGTGTGTGTTGTTGGCAGTGTTGGGGATTAAAAGCCATTTTGACAGTGCAGGAGTTTTCTTAACCTTTATTTATCTGGGGTAAAGGTTTTGCTGAGCAGGCTTTCTCTTTTTCCAGCAACACCCTGCTTCACTTTTTAACACTGATCCACACATTCACACCTGGGAGCCACCTGCAATAAGCACAAAACAGGTTTGATGATGCGTTTTCAACTTCGCTTGCTTTGCACAAGAGGTTGTTTCTTCCACCTTTGGCAAACGTAACCCTTCCAGTTACATTCACCAAAGGTTTTCCACTCCTGTTTGTCCTATAAAAATAAAACAGAGCACTCCAAACATGCTCTTTAATGTGAATTATCAGGTGACCTTTCCTATCTTGAGTCTACCTTTACGCAATTTCAGAGCAGCCTGACATTTCAAGCCAGGTCTTGAGCTTCAATTGTGCCAGAGTAGGCGTGTCTTGTGTCTCTTTCCATCTTTTGATTGGCTTCTACAATGAAAGCACTGAATTTCAGTGCACTTAATTTAACCGCTGGAATTTTATTTTTAGAACAGTGCAAACTAGTCTGGAAGCAAGGGAGGGAAAGAGTCTGTGAAAGGCTTTGAAAAGCATTGACTGACCTGTGTGTGTGTGTGTGTGTGTGTGTGTGTGTGTGTGTGTGTGTGTGTGTGTGTGTTTGTGGAGGGCTGTGACAAAGCGATAATCACTGAGGTGGGGAGGCTGACTGCAAATGGACAAAGTTCATTTAACTTCCTCATAATAATAATAAAAGCTGAGCCTGCGTGTGTGCGGCAGAGGCATCATAAGACACAGACGCTCTTGTCATCATAACACAGTGTTATAGGCAGAAACTGTCTGTACTGAAACACAGAGGCAGTAAAAAGAAAGAGCATGGGAGGGCCACACAGGTGCAGCCTCTGTGCTTTCTTATTCAGACAGAAAATACAGAGAACAGAAGTGTGTGGAAAAACACAAACACAGTGGAATTGGAACAAGGAAAAACAGAGATGACAGAACAAAGAAACGCAAAATCAGTAAACACAAAGTGTACAGAAGAGTGCATTCAGACCAGAGGTAAAATAAAGTAAGTTTAGTTTTAGTTGCCTGTTTGTCTCTGCCACATTTGAGTTTTATTTGCTTTTTTTTTTTTTTTTTTTATCTTTCTGTATCTCAGTTTTTTGTTGTAGTGCCTTTTCCCATCACACTGTGTCCTTTTTCTCTGTTTTATCTGTCATATTCAAATGATCTTTTCTGTTTTTTCCACTATGAAATCAAAACCTGCTTGTCTTACTCGAATCCCTGAATACTTATGAAAACAAAAACTCCTTCTGCATCATATCTGCTTTGGTAATCTCGCGATCTGATAACCACTGACTCATTCCTCAGTTACTGTTTTGTTTCTGCATGTGCTCACTGACTTGATTCCTATTTCACTTCCTCACATCATGACTTACCAGAATCAGTGACTCTAAATAGCATCAATGTCATTAGTGTTTTATCAGCATGTTTTTGACAGATGACTGTGCAATACTCATTTTCACCCTCTTGAGTGAGACCGTTAGTGCATAACCTCATTGACCAGTAACAGCAATTCCAGTAGATGAAACTTAATACTTAATACTTAATCTTAATAGCACACCAATTATAATATGAGGTTTCACTTCTCTGGGCTGTTTGGCTAACAATTCATCAGGTTCACACATTCTCGCACAACTCCTTTTGTGATCAGCATGGGAAATGTCTAAAGACAATTAATTCACCAGCTTTATTGAGAACAAACCTGAGACGCACAAGCTCTGATTCTTCACACACATACACTTCCAGACAGACACACAATCACCCAGGTCTGACCTTTGACATTAGATCCAATTAATTTCCTGCAAAAATCAATGAGCCCATTAACACTGTCAGGCTGCATGCGTGTTTCGCCATGTGCATCTCTTGCAAACTTGGTATCCTTGTGTGTATGTACTATATATGCATGTGTGTCTGCTGCTGTGAGTTTGCTGTCCATGTAATAGCGTGCCATGTGCGATGCCCACACTTATGTGAGTGCTATGTCTGACCCAGAAAGGATTTGCCAGAGGCCGTATGGTGGACTAATGTAGAGAGACTGATGCACACACATAACAGGTTTGACGCTTGTCGAGACAGAGCAGGGTTAAGGGAGGTTGTATTCGCATGATTCATGCATCTTTTCACTGTTTCTTTACTGATATCTCACATGCATATTGTATTGTGCTAATAGCAGAAGGCATTTTGACACCTTTAAGCACAAAGCGAGTATAGCGTGACATGTTTTACCAACCGTCTGTGTCCTTGGACAACACGATGAATGAGTTATTGTTTCACAGCTGAACTCTGGGCAGTGAAATCACAAAAAACTTACTGTCCATGTTGTGCCGATCCAAGAGTTTACCCCCCAGGAATTTTTATATAACATTGTCACTATTATGTCATTGCAGTTTATACAAAGTCACCAAGGATATGTTTTAGCAGTTAAACAGCTGATAATGACATTGCAGTAACATTTGTGCTTTCATTAGTTTTAAAACTGCGTGGCTGTTTTTATCAGTGTGTGCTCACATGTGACATGAAAGTCATGGAACTAAAGATGACATACAAAGTGACTCATTAAGTAAGCAATTAGAGGTTTGGTCGTTTTGCTCTAGGAAATTTGTGTAATTTAGGTTTCTGTCAGCGACTGCATGAGCAGCCACGCGGTTACTGATTGAAAAATAAACCATGACCATCTAACAACAGGGTCGCTGTGCCATAGCCACGTGGTACCTGACCTCGTAAATCTGCAGTGGGTTTCATTTTCCAGGCTGCAATTTATTCACTATGTCTGACCATGCGACCTGTGTTTTTTCAGGGGCCGAGTGTTTTCCCTGGATTTTGGAGCAATGCGAGTGTGTGACCTGGAGTTTGACCACATCCGCCGACTGACCACTCCCCCCAGCCCTCTTACTACACCTACCACGAGTCCAAACCCCGCCCCTAACTGTCACACAGTGTGGAAGTACTACTGCAGAGACAACTTTGGCTGGAGGGAATACTCTGAGGTGAGGTGCTTGATGCGTTCATGTGCATTTGTTTTGCGTGCATGACAAAGGGAAGCCAGACACATTAACTCTGCCCTCACCAATCAATTGTCTAGCCACTATGATTAGATCGATGGACACACACACACACACACACACACACACACCTAAAATCCCTTTGTGACAGAGCTGTCCCCACCCAATTGTAATTTACTCCCTTGAATAAGTAAAGATTGACTGATTTCTGTCATTTCTGGGTTTCAAGATCACACGTTTTATCATCTTTTGTTATCTATAAAGTCTGTCACACTTCATTCAGAAGAACTGGAGCCCATGGTTTCTTTTGTCACTGCGGAAATAAGAGAAAGCACATGTTTTTGCTGTATTTTCACACTGCCTGTCATTCTTCTTCACCTCCACAGCCGGTAGTGAAGCTGATAGAGGAGGCGAGTGCCAGGGGGCTCAAGGAGGTGCGATTCATTACGCTCCAGAACCAGTATATCCTCAACATCAGGGAGGGCTTCCAGCAGAACGCCGTCTTTGGGTTCAGACGTCAGATCAAGAAGCGACCCATGTTCATGTCCTCGGTCATTCTTACACCACATCTACAGTGAGTAAAAACAATTAGCCAATGGGGTTTTTCTTTTCCACTGGTCAAAGGGTGAACTGACCAACAGGAAAATGTTTTTGGAGCAGCGAGGGGAACCTTTTGTCCAAGGATGAGGAAACACTCAGAGTATGAGTGTTCAGAAAAGCAGATAATTACTCATAATGCGGTGTAGCAGGAACAGTCAGTCCTCGCCTCAGAGGTAGAGGTCATTTGTTTGATTAGGAGTCTTTCGGTGTCTCTTTTTCAATCCTTTATTTGTCATTTCAGTCGGTACAGAATCCTTTGTCCAGAGTCATGATTTTTAACACTCAGTCCACAACCTTGTTCGAGAACATTGAGTATTTCCAATGTGACATCCCATTGATTGTTCAAACAGTTTTCTTAATTTTAAGTTACAAGTGCACCAAATGCAATTTCCTTGGCCAGTTTGTTTTTTTTAGTTTTATTTTTCAATGTATATTTTAGCCAAATCTAATGTTAGTCTTTTATTTATTAGTAATATGAATGACAGCATGAGAGACCTTTAAAATTTCTTTAACACATTCTAAAACATTTACACATTCTATAATTCTGTCCCAGGTAATCAGACTTTCTCCCACTCCCACTCATACAAATCTCAAAAGAAGTTCCCCATGTAAAAGGACAGAACGCATTTTGCCATGTTAGTAATAAAATACAAATGAAAATGAGTTCATCAACACATAGTAGCAGCAACTGAACATTACTCACGGCTCAATTTAGCAGCCTGGCACCACAACCAAAACATGTGATGTTCATTTGGACTTGGAAAGTCACCTCTAATAATCTCACTCACAGTGAAGAAATAGACACGTTAGCATGTGTGTAGCTGAACACATGTTGTAAAGCAGTGTGTGGCTAAAGCTTGTAACAGAATCAGATGTATGTTGTATCTGAGGCTACATGATGGCTACAGTCACCGGCCTATCAATCAGTTCATATCTGATTTTTTTTTTTTTTTTTTAAATAGAAAATGTGTGTCGATACATTCTCAGGTGCACGTATGAGGACACAAAGCAGGCTCTTTGATATGTTTTACACAGATCTCACTGTGGTCTCTGTGCATCTTAAGTCCATGTTTGTTGAAAGGTTTGCACTTACCTAATGAAACACAATGCTGATGTCATGGTCAGGGCTGAATTGACAAAAGCCTTCAAACACCAGAATCACCTTTAGTCTATTTTGGTCCATTGGCAGACTGGGCAGAACTTGAAACTTGTACTAACACTCAGTCCAGCTCAGGTTTTGTTTTTTTTTTTGTTTTTTTTTCGTAACTTGGCAGATCTAACAGAGTCAGAGGGACACAGAAGCTGTCCTGTGCAGAAAGAAGTGAACTTGAGCTTTTCCAACAAGGCCTTAATCAGGCAGACGGAAAATGAGATAATGAGGTGAACCACAACAGATGAGAGGGAGGAAGACATACTGAGAAAGAGAGAGAGAGAGAGAGAGAGAGAGAGAGAGAGAGAGAGAGAGAGAGAGAGAGGGCAGAGCAAACAGAGAAAACACCAGAACCTCTAAGGTAATCTGGTGAGAGTATTTAGAGATAACAGAATTTTCCATGAACCAGCCACCATTTCTTTATAACAGTCAGTTGTTTTTCCTCAAAGTACTCACTCCTGCGATATTCCTGAAACAAAGTGATACCAGATTGGAAACAAGTGGAGTCATCTCACCCCATTTGGAGGATTTTTCACTTCCTCTGCAGAGCAGGCTGGCTGTAGCGTTGTCCTGCCAGTGTCCCACACAGAGCGAGCACTAGAACACGCTGTTCTAACAAGCCCTGACAGTCAAGAAGAGACAAAATGGAGCGCAGGAGATGGAGGAAAAGGGAGAGAAAATTAGGAGGGAGGCAGGAGACGGAGAAGGAATGAGGAAGAAAGAGACAGAGTGAGATTGAGAATACAATAGAGGAAGTGAGAGACAGAGAGGTCTAAATGGTTTCCAGACTGGCTGAACAACAAAGGAGAGCTGGTGAGTGAAGGAGTGTGAAACGTGACTGCGGGGAGCTGGAATTTGGAACAAGGAATTTGTTCCTGGGACTTTTCCATCTGTTTGTTGTGTGTATGTGTTGTATTAATCACAGTGTACAAAGATCTGAATTATTAGTACTCAAACAAGGAGGTCTCTATGAGGAAAGAAATATTAACAGTTCAGAAACAGTCCATGGCTTAATGTAAGATTCCAGGCGTTAATGTTTGTCAATGCAGTGTCCTCCCAGGTGATCAGAACATGTTTGCGAGTATGTATCAGGAACAATCTGTGCTTCGCTTAGAGGTTGAGGTCATTACGTTGATTGGCACTCTCCCCCTCGCTGCCTCCCCACCTTGCGCTTTTTCTTTCCCTCTGTCATCTCACTTTCCTGATGATGTTATTTTCAGACATCTCTTTCCTCCTCCCATGCGTCCCTTGTTATCTGTCCTAATCTTCCTTCTCTTCATTCTTTGCCTCTTTTGTACCTCCTTCTCTTCCACCCATCACTCTCTTGTTATCTGTGCCTTTTCATTTCACACTTGTTTTCTGCAGCAGGCGCACTGTGATCTCTTCAAAGCTCACAGGGAATAGAGACATCGATTGCGGCGAGAGATCGAGACCGGACAGACAAGATAAAAGGGGGAGAAAGAGAGAGAGAGAAGAGAAAAACTGTCGCACTGACTCAGAGTCACACTGATCGTAGTGTCTTGACAGCACACACACACATGCACACTTATGTCTGATCGGGCTAACAGCATTTACACTTAGAGAGCGACAACTTGACAGCCAAACACTGTTATTGACTCAAATGCCAGGCACAATAGTTTTTCAGCACATCCATGACAGCTCAGCAATTGGCATTTTATCCCCCCCCCCCTCCACCACCACCACTACTTTGTTGCTCTCGTTCCTGTCTCTTTCTCTGCCTCCCTGCTGTCTTGTTTGGTGTCTGGGTTTCATTTTCGCACGGTCCTGCTGTTTTGTTTGGTCGGTGACGGTTGATGGCTGCTGTGGAGCTGCTCCACTTTGCAGCGCAGCCGTGTCCACAGTTGGTGGATTACAGTTTTGGAAGCACGCACACGTCAGTTCATCTGAGCAGACGGAGGTTTTGCTTTACGTTAAATCACAGCTTTAATTGGTAACATGTGGGAACAAGGGCAGAGCAGAGGAACCGGAGGCAGTGGGTTGTGTCTCAGTGCAGGTGGATGTTTTTTTTTTTCTTTTTCTTTTTTTTTTCCATTGTTAAAATGTACAGACTGACTGCTTCTGACCCACAGTAGGGAAGGACATAGGCCTTAGAAACGGATCAGAAGGAGGGCTTTATCAAGGGAAATATAATTAATTTCTATGCTTATTTATTTATTTTTTTTAGAATATTGGTTGCTTTAATATAAATGAATGAGAATGGCTGCAAATAAATAAATGTTCAGGAGCGGATACAATAAATAGGAATGAGTCTTGTACAGGTAATTCCTTCAAAAAACTTTAAAATAATAAATAAGTATTAAGTCAGTGTTTTTTGTGTCCTTTTTAAATCCAATTAAATATTTATGACGCAGCCTTATGGAAACTAATTTACCAAACAGTCGATGCTAAATTCTGTATTGATTTACATTTATTGAATCATTTGTAGATGATTGAAAACTTGGGGATCCATTAAATAACAACCACGGCAGTTTTTAACAGATTACTTATATGTTTTTGATTTTGTTTTAAGTATACACTGTATTTATTTCTCCACACAGTGGTGCATGTAAAACTAAATTACAGTGCTTACTCATTACAGTAAAGTGCCTCCAAATGTTTCCTTCAGTCACGTATCTAATACCTGTGTTCCTCTTTCTCTTCAGGACTCTTGGGGGCCTGTCTTCTCCACTCCCCTGCTCCTCGTCCTCCTCATCTATGGACCTGTCAGCATCTCATCCTCTCTCGCCGACGACGACCAACCCTCCCAGCCTTTTCCCTGAAACGTGGTTGCCCATGGCGATGAGCCAAGACTTCCTTCAGGTGCCAGTGTCCCGTGACGACCGCAGCTACCGGACAGTGTACAGCCTGTTCCACAAGACTGTGTCTGAGACAAAGTTCAGGATCATCAAGATCCTCCGAGTACAGAACCCCTTCCTGTGGGAGAAGTACAAGAGGTGAGTTGTGCAGAGACAGCAGTCGCTGAAGGGTTTGATTTTTAAAACACTTTTTCATTTTAGATACTATCTGTTACCCTCACCTCTAGGTCATTTCCAGTAATCATAAACATTTCTCATTACACCATGTGTTCTAAAACACAGTTAGAATGGAAAAAAATCTGTCAAAATTAGATATGATTGTTTCCATATTAAAGCATCTTTATTGTTTTGTCATGTATTTTTTTCCCCCTTAAACTTTCTGTGGTGCGGTTGTGACATATTATTTTGGCCCATTTGTGGTTGACACTTAACTCACTAGATGATTATTCTGAAGCTGATGTCATGGTAATGGAACAATTTTAAAGGTTGGATATATTTTGTTCTATTTAGTAACTCAGTCTAAAGATCCAACCGCATTTGGTGGAGTATAGACAAAAATAAAATCTTTTTTTTTTTGCACTTTGAAGTGAAAATGGTGCTGTAGTTGTGCAGAAATATTGATGCAGTGTGGTTTTGTGTTCTATATCAGTATTGTTCGTCCTATTTTGTGCATATTTTGCTGTTTTGGCACATGTTTGTATTGTTAATAGTTTTTATCCAGATTTCTGTCAGTGACCTCAAGGATATATAAACTCAGCTGCATGTGTACGTGCAGACAGAACCAAGAACTAAAAACATGACTTAATGAAACACACATGAGAGGGGATGTAAACATTCCACTGGGGAAACATACCCGTGTCTCACTGTATATGTTTTTTTTGTACTTTTACTTTAATATTTATTGTTAAGATGCATTAAAAACTAATCATGTCTCAGTATTTAGTCAGTTAATATGCGCAACATAAAGATTGATGCATCTGTTTGTGACTTACGCTGGTCACATACACAGATGAACAGTGTAACTACAAACACAGGATGGATGCAAAACAATATGAGAAGGGGAAGGAAAGTGAGAAAATAGGGCAAATGGGACCAGCTGTGTAAGACTTCGTGAGAAACACTCAGCAGTGGTGTGTGAACTCAGCGGATCGAGAAATGCTTGGTGGCGGTGATGTTCCTGTCGTGAACAGAGAAGGCTAACCGCTGCGGTTAGAGCAGGTCCTATCAGCTGTGACAGTTAAACACTCCCACACTGATGGGTACCACACGCTTTCACAATGAGTGACAATGGGTTAGTGTGTTTGTGTGTGCGTCGCAGGGAAAATGATGCCCCCTCTGAATGTCGGTTGAGTTTTTTTTTTCTTCTCATACATGGGTTACGACAGGGAAGCCGTAACTGCCTGTTTGTGTGTCTGTGTGTTACTTTGTGAATGGTTGGTTACTGCTGTTGAATAAAGCTGAGCTGCCTCTGTCAGAGTAAGACACATCATGTTTTTTTTTTTTTTTTTTCAAAAATGGGATGGTTGTAAATGGAAGGGTGTGTTTATACGTGCATGTCCTCATGCTTGGATGCGTGCAGTGTCAGTCGGTGTCAGTTGGTGAGCGGTGGGGTCAAAGGAGGTCATGCCGTGGTCACAGCCTCAACGCTTTCACCTCTGCATGCCTGATTGATCCGCTCACATCAAACTCGCTGCTCTTGTGTTGCTCAAGACTGGATTAGGCTCAGCATTCTTACAGGGTCGAGACTAAGTAAACAAGGTTACTGAAATAAGATAACTGCTCATAGATAATTATTAATTCATTACCTGCAAGGGCATCAGACATAATGAAGACATAACAAGGAGCAAGGTAGAAAGGTATTACTAAAGTGTTTATTTCTCAGGCACATCCACCTCATATTTTCTGTTTCTCTTTGCCCAAACAGGAAGAAGGAATACATGTCACGGCGTATGTCAGAAATGGACCGCCTGCTGAGCGAGCGCCACCTTTTTCATGGCACCTCAGCTGACGTGGTGGAAGGCATCTGCAAGCACAACTTTGACCCAAGGGTCTGTGGAAAACATGCAACAATGTTTGGCCAGGGCTCCTACTTTGCCCGCAAGGCGGTCTACTCCCACAACTTCTCCAAGCGCTCGCCCAAAGGTGTCCACTGCATGTTCCTGGCCAAAGTCCTTACTGGCAGGTATGTGCACTGCAGTTTGTAAAAAAGATTATTTGTTGTTTCTTATCATGGTTGGGATTTTTTGCATGTTCAGACTTGCAATAATATTCAGACAGTTTTATAAAAGAAAAATAAGATGTTGTTGCCTATTTTAAGCATCTGAAACCTTCTGTTAATGCATATGTCTGTAGATTTAATAAGGTGCTCGTAGATTTACATTACATATTAGGATATAGTACCTCCAATACACAGGAAATGGTAACTTTTTTTTTTTTAATGAGTTCATGTCACTAATATAATATGGCATTCAGCTTTAATGGTTTAATGTCTAAGCAGTCAAATACATTTCTATCTTGCAATTTTTTTTGTAAAAGTCTTATTTCACTGGTAAATTCCAGCTGGAGCACCATGTATGATTCATAACATGGTAATGGAACTGCTATTATATTGGTAAATGCTAAATTAAGTCGGTATGTGCCTTTATCCGGTTAAGGTTACATGTTTTGCTGTGCCTAAATGTGTTTTGGTGTATTTGATGCCAATCCTTCCTTCAGCGCTTATACCTCTGCGCAAAATATCTCCTCTGACCTTTTGCTCCTTCACTCTTAAGTGCTTTCAAATTAAATTTACACAACACATCACTATTCATTTGTGTCATGGAAAACCAGAGGTTCTTTTCCATAAACCATCGTTCAGTCGTCATTTTTTCTCAGAGTCCCTAAAATGCAATTCAAATTTGCAGCCACACATGTAAAACAGCTGATTTGGCTGAAGCCATCATTCATCACCATTTTTTTTAAGCTGCAGCAGGCAGTCTGTGGTGTGCCCAGAGGATGGTGCGGTGGCAAAAAAGCCTTTGTTAGGAACCACACCGCACACCCTCCTCATCCTAAACCTGGGTTCAATCTGTGCCACGGTGCAGACCGAGACATTGCTTCCAGACTTGAGGAGGGATACAGACCAATAAAGAAGTTATCTGTCTTCTTGTGTCTGAAGCTATATCTGGCAGGCAGACGCTTATGTCTCTACCTGCTGTCTCTGTAGCTGAAAATGTTCTTATTTTAAAGTGTATTATTTATTACCCCTGAGAAAGAAGCATGGAGATTGATGGATTACAGGTCTTCTGAGGTTGACATTAATATTTAAGGAAGGACAAACAAACTGGTTACAATGCACTGGCTCATTTCATATACTTACAGTTCATTCATTTTATGCACTTTCAGCATATGCGTATATTATTTACGGTGCTCTAAAACACATACATGAGCAGCAGCCTTGTTGTCATAAAATTTAAAGCAGCTCTTACTCGAAGATGCTAAATAATTCTTCAGACTTCAGATTGACAGAACTGAATGAAAATTTTTACTTGTGAAAAGTGGAAAGACTGTTTGTCAGACACACTCAGACCATATTAAAGAGCCAAAATGATAATTCAGTCCACCTACCCAAGGATATAAATACTTTAAGCCATATAATTTATGCACTCACCATCCTGTTTTCTGTGTCTTTGTGCAGGTTTACAGTAGGAAATCCTTCCATGCGGCGACCTCCACCCATTAACCCCCGTGACCCCTCCAGTGACCTTTATGACTCTTGTGTGGACAACTGGGTGGATCCCCAGATCTATGTCATCTTTAATGACGACCAGAGCTACCCCTACTTCATAATCCACTATGAGGAGGTACCCAGCACAGTCGCCGTCTAATCAGACCTGGGACGAAGAGTGTTTGCAAATACTTACTCATAGTTTGTTTTAGTTCGTTAAGGTGCCAAATGGGTGGAGTTTGTCAGAACATGAAAAAGAAGAAAGTTTAGACTAAAAACTGAAATTTATAATACCATGATTCATCACCTTATGAAATCTTGGAATCGCTTTGTTAAGTTTAACTTCACCCATGCAGTGCTTTAAATGGCTTAAAACAAAGTGTAAGATAAAGTTTGCAAATAGCATGTGATCCAGGTCTTCAGGCATCTGGATCCAACCAGACTAGACCACTGCAAGGAACAACAGACTGGTCCAGACCAGACTGAACTGGACAAAACTGGACTAACAAAAGGACAACACCTGTTTCATCCAGTGTTCAAAGGTGGATGACAACTGGCAACAGCTGCAGCCACAACATGCTTGACTGGACTCATACGTCGGTCTTCACTATCCAGGATAAACATGAGCCGGGTGGCGATCATTAGACACAGGAGGATTTAATCTACCTTACTGATCAGAAAAAACCAGATCTAGTCCCCTTATGATTTTGACTTGGTACCTAATATACGGCCGTATAGAGAGTCAGTTCCTCATCAGGACTCACGGTTTGTCCACACTGCTGTAGACAGTAGCGTCCTGCCAGTACTGTGAATGACCAAGTGGTTGGATTACTCTGAGGAAGCAGCAAGCAACCAATTAGTGGCTTCCACTCTTTTGTAGAACAACTATGTCCCCTTCAACCCTTCAGTCTCTTACAAAAATCTTACTTGAGTGTTCACCCAGCCTCTGGCCCGTACATTTTTTTTTCTAACTGTATGTGCTGCGTGTTTGAGTCTTTTCATTTAGTGGACATGAATCTTGTGGCCTCTTCAACCAGACTTTTCAATGGACATCCACATAAACCTCCAGGCAGAAAGTTTTGCATGACGCCAGTGCTGCTCCAGTTGGCGTGTTTGCCTTTGCGCCCCACCACTTTGGTTTCTCGTGGGGGATTGAAGAGTGTACAGTTTCACACTGAGACTACGCTGCCGCAACAGTGCAGCGTTTTGTCAACAGAACTGAACTCCCTGAAGCTCATCAATCCTGGAACGCTCTTGCTCAGAGACAGTAGACATGTTTTATTGAAACAAACTGTACAGATGTTCTCTTTGTTTATATTTGAACTGTGTGCCTTTTGTTCATAAAAATGTTTATTTATGTTAAATGTAACATTGATTAAATAAAGAATCAAAAAGAGAAAATGAGCAAATGGCTAATGTGCTATATATCTGCATCAGTCTGACTTTAATGTGACAGTTATGGTGTTTTATTAATGTCCCTCTGAAACATAATAGCAAACCTTAAGCTAGTAAATATTCAGCCGAGATACTGAAAAGTAAGCACGGTCTCAGTTTAATTCTTCAAAACTAATATACAGAGAGTATAAAAGCAACTGATGAAATTCCAATTGTTTATTGACACATTTGTTTCCTTAAGAGATCTTGCCTGTTGTTGCACAAATCTTAAAAAGGAAAGATTAACTTTGCATCCATCTGCAGTCGACTCCACAACTGGTCACAATAAGAGTGAAATTTTTACAGCCGGCGGTTTCTAGGAGAGTTTTGTTTATCCGATTATTTCTTCTTGTTTGGTTTCAGTGGTATTCAAATCAGAAGAGAACTCTCCCATGCTCTACCCTCCCTTTGTCTACCACCCCCGGCG
>JAPTYQ010000006.1:15747919-15762968 GCA_029814465.1 Ostorhinchus cyanosoma
CACACACACACACACACACACACACACACACACACACACACACACACACACACACACACACACACACACATTAAACTTTTTAGACAGATTCAACTACCCACGCTGCTAGCCTGTTGACCATGTAAACAACTACCAGGACACCCACACACACACTACTCTGAAACATTCAAAGTTGTTCTTTGTCTCATGTCTTTTCTGTTAGTAAGCAGGCTTAATGCATAAAGCTGACTACATAGTATCAGGTTTACAAAGAGGCACCCGTCACTACCACTGTTGTGTCTTTTCCATTTTTTATTCATGTCGTTTTTCCTCACATTTTGTATAATAGCTATAGTTGTGCTCATAAGTTTACATACCCTAGCAGAATTTATGATTTTTTTGGCCATTTTTCAGAGAATATGAATGAAAATGAAAAAAACAGGAAGCTATTTATTATTCTTTTTAAATCATACTGACAACAGAAACTATCCAAATGACCCTGATAAGTTTACATACCTAGTTCTTCATCCTCTGTATTGGTCCCACCCCTTTAACATCAATGACAGATGGAAGTCTTTTGTGGTAGTTGTGGATGAGGAGCTTTATTTTCTCAGATGGTAAAGCTGCCCATTCTTCTTGGCAAAACACCTTCGGTTCCCTTGGGATTTTGGGTTTTCTTGCATGAACTGCATGTTTGACACCTCCCCAAAGTGGTTCAACGATATTGAGGTCAAGAGGCTGAGATGGATACTCCTTCACCTTCACTTTTTTCTTCTGTAGCCAATGACAGGTCGACTTGGCCTTATGTTTTGGGTCATTGTCATGTTGAAACATTCAAGACCATCCCATGTGCATTCAGTCAGGGTATGTAAACTTATGAGCACAACTATAAATAGATCTTTCTGCTCTAGTAGGTACATCACTAACATAGACTCTAATTCGCTTTACAGTGTCTGTTTGTAAAGAGTAATCTCTTCTGCTTCCTCAGTCATCATTCTAATGAACATTCCAGTTGCTACCAAATCAATCTGAAGGTAACTGGAGGTTAGCTATGGATTCATAGGATTGTTCCAATGTAAAAACATGGTTTATGTATCAAGGGCTCTGTCTGACAGGTCAGACATGAGTAGTAGTTCACTGTGTTTCTGGTAGTCTTTTGCAAAGTGTCTAGTGCATATGATTTATCGTTCAACACTAGCTCAGTACTATCTATGAGCCAGTCAGGGACACAAATCAGAGCAGCAACAAATTAAAAATGTTTTGTTTTAGCTATACACCCAAAAATCGTAGTTATGTCACTTTGTAAGGCTGTTGAGTGTAATGTTTCCTATTCTATGATGTAGTAAATAAATGTTCCTAATCCTCAGAGTTGAGCCCAGTTGACTTCTCTTCTTACATTTTTATTTGCAAAATGTGTTACCAATAAATCTTATATGTTCGAACAAATGTCCCCTGTTGTCTATGATAGTAGTAGGCCCTATATGATTTTATGTACCATACAGAAGAACACTTTGAATAGGCTGTAGCTATCAGGATACAGTAGAATTTTTAGAATGCAGTGTCATGTTTGGAGTAATTCACTATACACCGTTAGAACTTTGTCTTTCTCTTAAGAGAGGCTCATTTATGCCCAAAACTGCAGTAAATCCAATGCAGGGTGACAAGTTTTAGTACTGACATAAGGCCTAAATATTGCATTTCCTTCCAGTTCTGTTTTTAATCAATGTATGTCTGGAAATGTCTTATGTAAAAGTAAATGTGCAGAAAAAAAAATCACACACTCCTTACTTTTTCCAAGTCATAAATTTGCAATAAACCAAGTGGAAATTGATACAGTGTGGCCTCTTCGAAATCTACTATGTTTATTCATTGTTTCTTTGAATCTGTTCACTACAGTAGTTTTTATCCATGTGACATCTGCTTTTTGATATCTTTGCTGTGTATACACTGTAACAAAGCTGTCAAGCTGAAAATGAACAGACATCAAAAGGAGGAAACAGTAGCAACACAGCAGCCACTTTGTATCAGAATTGCAACAACAAAGACATTGACTGTGGTTTACTGTTTCATGGTTTTCCCTAAGCACATATTCCCTTGTATTCCCGTCTTCTCAACACACTCGCCTCTATCTCCTCACAGTTTCTTTACTTCTCCCTCCTTTGGTTTTATTTTCTATCTGGTGCCTCCGTCTTTCTTTTGAGTTTCTCCCTTTCTATCTTTTGTTTTCTTTCTTTTTCCAATCTTGTCACTCTTTTAAATGGATTCATTTGGTGTAGGGTTTCCTCTTTTTCTTGAGCGTGAAGTAATAATATGATAGAAAAGTTTGCCTGCTGTACCTGTCTGTCAGTTACTTTTCTTTTCTGTGTCTCCCTCTTTCTGTAAATCACACAGCATCACAGCCTCTGGTGACAAGTCTGGCTTTGAGCCAGCGTTGGATTTCACCAGTATGCAAGCAAGCTTTTGTCAGCTTTTACAGCATCATCATGGTGTCAAATAAACTCATATCTGTGTGTGTGTGTGTGTGTGTGCGTGTGTGTGTGTGTGTGTGTGTGTGTGTGTGCGTGTGTGTGTTTGTGTGTGTGTGTGTGAACAGCGCTGACAGAGAGGATGAAGCACTCCAGTGTGGAGTTTCAGAAAATGAGAGAAGAGAGGGAGCACCTAACTCAGCAGCTGATGTAAGTGTCTACAGTATGTGGTAAAACACACACATACACACACACACGCCTCTCGAAATACATGCGCATGCACGATTGGGAGCGCAGGTGGATCATGGTATGTGGACTATGCTGGGTGAAGAACAGGTCACCATAGGGCTAGGCTCTATGTATAATTGTCCTCAACCAATCAAATCCTTCTGAAGGGCCCCTAGCCCCTCCCAAACCAGGAAACACTCGCGTTCCACATACCAAGCCTGCTAAGCTGCAACAACAGCGGACTTAACCTGCATAAAGGTCTAGTCGAGGCTTTAGGACCTCAGAAACAAATATGCTCCTGTAACTTTTGAAAATATGTAGATGATGAAACTCTATCAGTTCAGACATTCTGTTTATAAATCTGATTTATAAAAAAATAATTTCAACCTAGACATGAGAAATATATACACAAAGTCATAAACATACTCAACTTGCACTTGTCCACATGCAAGATGATATTCAATTAATCAGTTACAGCATGTGTGTAGATATCGTCTTTGTTTTGCTTGAATGGACTTTACCTGTCTGTTAATTTCACAAACACAAGAAGGCCAGAACTTATCATTGATGATGAGAGTTTTCCCTCTGGTTTAAACTTTCTCTGATTCCATTCAGTCCCACTTTTGGAACAATATTGTATAAGCAATAGAGAATGGTTTGGGTCTCATTTTGCTGATGATACAATTCATAATGTGTGTACATTGAAATTGGATTCACATAAACTCAAAATGAACAGCTCTCTCTCTCTCTCTCTCTCTCTCTCTCTCTCTCTCTCTCTCTCTCACACACACACACATACACACTCAACATCCGCCTCCACCCAGTGGGAGTAAATGGTAAAAGCTGCTTCTATCTGGAAATCAAAGCATTACAGGACTACTTGACCTGACAGACTACAGATGAAGCACTCATTTGCTCACCAATGTTCACTCCTTCACACACTCCTCATCAGACTCTCGCTCTCTCCCAAATGTTTCTCCAATACTTTCCTGTTCTTAAACAGGGTTTGGTCTGTTTTATCCTGGCATTTTCAATCTGTTAGTCATTGGCTGTGTGTTTTGCAGTGTTGTTAGATTTGGCTTAAGTTACAGGAAAGACATGCACTGTCTGCACATTGGCAACACATTTATATATTTGTCAGAGCAGAATGATGTCTTGGTCTGTTGAAGATATCTATAAATGTGAATGGTATTGTCTTAAATGGTTTAAATAATTTTTGTAAAGCTTCATTGGCCCTTTTCAATACTTAAATCATTAAAACTCAATTCAATGTTTCATCCTCATTACTGAGCAATATTGATTGTATAAGTAAAACATGATTGGATCAGTGCTCATCTTTATTCTTCTAGAAATAAAAATAGTACTGTACTGACCCTGGATCTCTAGATGACTTCATACATAATTGTCAGAACTTTTGTTTGATTAGCATGTTTTGACATCATGTTTTTGTTTGAGTGTATGTATAGGCTACATGTTCCACCAGTGCAGGGATCAGGACTGAGACTGGGTGGATATAGGGGATGTTTGCAGTCGCACGCAACCCACCCAGACATATGGACATATGCTTTATAGGGAGTATCAGCCTTTAGGCCATATTGCATGATGAGGTGTGTGTGCAGGAGGAGGAGGAGATCGACGTTCTCAAGTCTGAGACTTTATAGGAAGATAAGAAGTGTGTGTGCATGTGTGTGTGTGTGTGTGTGTGTGTGTGAAGAGGATTGTAAAGAGGGAAAACAGAGGCTCACATTAATCTAAGCAGCTTGAATCTGTGTCTGCACAGCAGCTCTATGCACATGAATTAACCAAGGATGGTTTACATTTATTGTGCTGTTTGTACTGTGTAGTAGTTATAGAATTTACAATACAGAGAAAAAATTTAAAAAGTTAAAGAAGTTAAATCATTTTACACAGTGTATAAGATAAAATAATCACCACTTATTTGGACATAAGTTGTGAAACTTTAAAGCAGCATATAACTTTCATCACATTTTTTTTTCAAATGTCTAAAACCCGAGTGATAGCCTAATTATCACTAATTCATTAGTTCCCACACTGCACTTTGCGACAAAATTTCCAAAAATGCCCTAGGGACATTTTTGTTTGTTATGTAAACAAGTGGACTGTGTTTATGACAGAGTCATCTTCGAAGATGTTTACCGTGAAGGAAGTGATTCTGGTGCGTAAGCATAGAAAGACTAATGGATTAGTGATAATTAGGCCGTCACTCAGGTTTTACAAATTTTAAAAACACTAATTGAAATAATATCGAGGCAGAATAACACTGAGACTACAGCTGTTATACATACAGATGTTAACAAAAAGAACTGATAGTACTGAATGTTGAGAAGATGATAATAATTTACAAGATCTAATATACAGTATAAAAGCTGACAATAAGAGCCCTGCAAAATCATTACAAATGTTCAGTAAATGAATGGAGAAAGAGTGGGCATAAATCCAACAAACAGTCAGGATAAATGCTTTCTGATTGGTCTTTTACCAATTTTCATTCATGTGCGAAGCTGAATAAACATAGTCTCTAAATAAAACTTTCCCTCCGTCTCGTGTGTAGCAGACAGTCAGTCAAGCATTAGACTGAGGTCCAGATGGGATATCACACTTGATTGGCTAACTCGCCTTTCACTATCCAGTTGATGCTGATTGGTCTCCTGTTCCTGGTCCTTTTTCTCCCACAGCCACTGTGCATGTTCTGTATCATTTCAGTCTCACTATGCATCATATCATCAGAGCTCCTCAGACCTTTGATTTGCTTTCAAGACTCAAGAACAAAAAGTACCAGTTTGTTTATGTGCAAGATATGTTGCTATGACAGCTTACAACCTTTGACCCGCACTTCTATCAAACATCAGTGTTCTGCACCTGTTGCATTTTTGTGGCGCCAGCCCGTTACCATGGAAGTACTTACATACACATACACACATATTACAGGGGTGGTCTAAGGACAGGAAGGCTGTGGAATCCCTGTGATCCGAAAAACAGCCAATCTGGTCATGTTAGAGAGACACTCAAGGGCAGCTTGTTGTCATGACTGTTTAACACACAAACACACACACGCACACGCACACACGCACACACGCACACACACACACACACACAAAGATCAGCACACTTTTACAGATCTTTGAACTTCTTCCTGATCCTGACTGTGAGTCCTAATACTGCTGTAATAATAATATTTGTTTACATATTTCCATATTAGGTGAATTGTATTGAAATCTGTGATGTGATAAAATATAGCAAAGTATTCTTAGAATCACATATTGGATTCTATACCTCACTTTCACTGACCAGAGTTAAACTTCAGGGCCAGATACACTGTTCCTTGTATATCCTGAAATTGGAAAAAGTTTCATTCCTATTAACAACTTCATTTAATGCTCAGATTTTATTACCTATAACTAGACTGGACCCAGCCTTTATGGGGCCCAAAGATAATATTGCATGTAGTATATCTTCTATTGGCATATTCTACTGTCCGAGGCATTTTTGATGCCTGACCTTACTATGCCTGACTATATATATATATAATTTTTTTTTTTTTTTTGCCCTATCTCTTATCCAGTAGTTTTTGTGTAAAGTTGCTGACAAAAAACAAACAGACAACTAAATTGGACCAAAAACAAAAACAAAACCCTCACCTCCCCTTTGGGGGGCTGGGTAATGACACAGTGAGCTTCTAATTATTTCTTATTTATAGTAATGACTAAGTAAGTTGTTGTAAATGAATTACTTCTGCTCAGTATGGGCCTTAAAAGGTAATAAGCATTAATAAGCAATAAGCATATTAAGCATTCTCTCTTATAATCCCTTGACAAACATATTTTCTTGTAAGAAAACTACAAGTTACCAGATAACTTTTTTTTTTATTACTGAATATATTCCAAAAGCTAAAATTAGATCTTGCTCATCACTAATTAGCAGTTTCACTTCTTTGCTTCAGTTATTAATGTCAGTAATTTTAATATACAAATTATGTTTAAATTGAATGTGTTGACACATTGCATATAATTATAATTTATTGCAGTTTTTTTTTTATACTGGCCTGTGACAGCACATTAGAATAGAGGATCACTTATGCACTTTAGCCAGTTGACACTTTGACAGCACATGTGAGAGATTATAGAGTGTCACAAACCTCTTCCTGTAATGTGCAGATGAAACAAATGAAAAAGGTGCTGGTGAGCTTCCTGCTGTATTCTGATTGGCAGGAAATGCTGAGCTCATCCTTTCATCAGAGGATGAACACATGGATCATCCAACACAACCTCAAGCCAGGTTGAAAGGATGGATTAGAGGGAAAAGAGGGATAGATGAAAGACGGGATAGATGCACTGAGCAAGGGAGAGATGAAAGAGTGGATGATGAAATAAGTGAAGGTCAAGAGAGAAAGAGCAAAGGACTGATGTGATTGATGTGATACAGCTTGTTTTTATAAGGCACACCGGCTGCTCTGTGCTTGTGTGTGCATGTATCGTATGCATTAAAGTGTGTGTGCTGGTGTGACTCCTGGCAGAAGAATTACTATTGATCTTATGGTGTGTCCAAGGACCTCGTTTTCCACTAGATTTTTCTCTGCCTTCTTTGCCTCAGTCCTCTGATTATCTTATATTAGATAAAATCAGCCACAGCCCTACAGGAAATAAGTGATTTTTTTTCTTTCCTCCTCCTCTCACACTACTGTTCTTCTCTCTGGTTCTGTTATCACGATATGCTGATTATGATGATCATGATGGTTTTTTCCTGAAACACACAACTAAAGAACCTCCCGTCACCAAAAGCATCTCCTGATGTTAAATGTTTAATCATTAAAAAAAAAGTCATTTAACAGTAGTTGTCGGTCTTTGGTTACATTCATACTGCAGATCGTAATGCTCAATTCAGATTTTCTGGCTGAAATCTGATTTTTTTGCACGGCTTTTCGCTTTATAATGTAAATGCGACTGCTATCAGACTTATAAGTGAACTGTCTGATGTGACAAACAGGACACTGTGTTTATGGAAGTAACTATGGATCTTACTGGGTCAAATATGAAGTCTGTCGCATTTCAGTGATGTAAAAGTTGGATAAAATGCAACGTGACCATTCAGATTGAAGTCACATTGCAAACATCTGATATGTGTCTGATTTAGGATCGCATATGAAATTGCTTGGGTCTGAGTCAGATTTGTGCTGTTCATACTGTCATAAAAAAATACATATGGCCAAAAAAGTCAGATCTCATCTCTTTTGCTTGTAGTCTGAACGTAGCCTTAAAGGATTAAATCACTTGGAGGACCACTATTTTTATTTGTTAAACCAAGGCCAAGAAGACAAATAGACCACATCTTTTCGTGTCATCCGCAACAGCTGATTAACTTTCTTTACAGACAGCTGAAGGCAGGGTGTATGTGTTCCTTCTGCAGTCTGTTATTTGAGTGACGTGTGTTGTCAAACTGTTATTATATATGTCAGAGCCACTGTACACCCTTCATTAAATATTGCACAACCATCACACGTTTTATCAGACTCAAATTTCTCTCAGTTTACATGGTGGAGGACATGGAAAATAGGAGGCAGTTATATAATTTTGTCATGTTGTAAACATATTTAAGGGTAATCCAAAGAATACCATGAGATTTTTCTTTTGAAAGGCTTTAGAAACTCTGAAATTCTCTGAATGACATCTACTGCTGTTACACTCACTGGTATATGATAATAGATTTTGCCTTCTCTCACCTTGTGTGCATCCAACACACACTATATGTTGGAATCCTCAAAAATAATAGAAATAAGCTGCTGCTCCTCTGCTGCACTGTGCACTTGACTGCTCTTTGAACCCTATGCCTTGATTCTCAAAAATACCACCCTCCCTCTGTCTTACTCCTGCTTCCTCACTCACTTCCCTTTTCACCTCTAAAAAAAGTCAGGAACAGAAGAGTAGAGGATAAAGAATAGTAGGAACAGCAGTTGGGAGTCAGATATCATGTCATCTCTGACCTTGAAGACACAAAGTGAAGAGAGAAAAAGAAACCACAGGCAGGCGCAGCAGACTGTAAAGTACGAACAGTGTGCTGCAGCTAAATAGGCAGAATGGAGGGGCATTTAGAGGCCTGCTCTAAATCACCAGTGGCTCTGACAGCATGGAATAAAAAGGGATATAAGAGAGCCAAAGGGCAAAGGAGAGAGAGGGAATGTATCCATGTTGACTGTGTGTATGCGTGTGGGTCTGGAATTAACTTTGTTATATATTGTTAAGTACTTACAACATAAAATTCTTCATATTGTAAAAATCTTCCAAACTTCTTGAGAAATCAAATGAAAATTGGAGCTTTAGGTTTGATTTGTACAAGTAAGAACACCCCAGTCATTCAGAAAATTACGTTTCCTGGTGGTTTAGACATTCATCATTAAACTAATGCAAAATAAATAAATAAAACGCCATTCCCCACTGACACTGTTCACAGTAGTCATCGCCATTAACACTGACAGACTAGAACTGGTAGAGTGGTGGGAGAACAGATTTATGGATTTAATCTTAATCCAGATATGACTGGAAACATAACTCTTTTTAGGCAGCAAGAAATGACTCTACAGCCACTTTGAGCGTGAAATCAGCTCCCTAAAATGCTTTTTAAAATTATGATGATGCTTCATATCTGTGTAGTCTCTTTGCATACTGGGAAACATCATGGGAAGGGTAGTTTTGGCAGACGTTTCTGCCTAACATGCATGCAGCAGTATTACAACAATACAGTGTTACTATGTACGTATATGTTAGCAATGAACACAACACAGACAGTCTAATCAGATATAATTATGTGTAAAAATATTAAGGCGATTAACTGCAATGGCCATTTGAGTAAAAAAAAATTCCACACATTTTTCAGAAAAATCTGTTGTAAATCGCCAGTTAAAACAGGCTGTCTGTGAGCTCAGACGTGCAAGCCCTCTCACTCTGTATCCTCATTGCGTGTGGTTGCAAGGTCACAGGGCGAGACAGCCAGCTACGCCGTCACACACACTCACACAAACACATTAACTGATCATGCCGCCACAGAGGGGATTAGGCTGAGAAGCCGACAGGGTTAGGAGGGTTAGGGTTAAAGTATGTTTGTGAGTGTGTGCGCACAGAAGGCGGGAGTACCACATACTGTCATGGCACGCAGAATTAGAATTAAAACTGATTTCCAAATTACTTTCTCAAGAGCGAGGCAGCAGCTGCACAGAGCAGCATGGGAGATGAGGTGATCTCAGCCATACACGGCCATGTTTAGATTGAACTTGACTTGGAAAGTTTCAATACATTGGAAAAGCACATCACAATAAAGCAGTCCAAATTAGTTGTGAAGTTTTCAACTATAGAATTTTGTTAGCCAAGAGTCATAATATACAGGAAGCATTCTTGAACTTTTGGTGATCCCAGAGGAAGTTATTTTCGTGTGTCTTCTTCCACATTAAGATTCAAGCGTAGGAGTGCACACAAAAGCAGCTGTAGGGGTTTGGTATCTCAAGAACCTTTCAGTGATGCTTGTAATTGTAAAAGCAGACTGCCCACACCCAAACCAATCGGCCTGTAAATGCTGATTTCTCTACAACATGAAATGATAGTAAATTTAGAGCAAGTCATGTAGTTAAGTTGTAATCTTTTCTTAGTTTACTTAACAATATGGCAGATATGGTGAGAAAACTGACTCTAGTGCTCTATCTCATTCCAGGGAGCAAAAGAGACAAAGTGAGCAACAGCTGTCCCAACAGGACGCCTCAGAGAAGGAGCAGGGAGAAAGGCTACTCAGGTATTGTCTTCTGTTTCCTCCACAATCCCTGTACCCATGTGTCTCATCCTCCTCGTCCTTTGCTTCATCACTCTTCTCCATCTCCTTCCGCCTAGAGACAAAGAGGTAGGGATATTAGTGTCAGCTGAGATCTGCTCTTGGATCAGTTGAGAAGATCTTAGGCTCCATAAAGTGCCAGTGACACAGCAGAGAGTCTCGTGTGAGGCGGGCGCAACAGATGGAAGCACTTCTTAGTTGGCGTGGAGTCATGTTTCTCACACACACTCATTTGTGCGCATGGGCTTGCACATAGATACACAGAGACCCAGCGTCACTTCAACTGGAGTGCATCACACTAATATGTAGGCAGACACATGTGTGCACACACCCAACCCACATGCGTCCAGCCACAGACAGACATATACACTCAGAGCCTCTCATCTTTCCACAAAGGCGTTGGGTGTATGTGGGGTGTGTATTTTTTCACATGGTATCTGCTGGTATTCTTTTTCTAAGCCACCGGCAGCCTGGTGTGTTCAATTACACTGTCGATTTATTTCCCTTCCCACACAGCAGTCTCTGATCTCACCCTCTGGCTCCTATAGAGCTCAACATATGATAGTACTCCACTGGGGGGGTGGAGGCTATTTCAGAACGGCTTAGAGGGGTAAGAATCACCCCCCAAAGCTCAGTGAAAAGGTAATGGGAGGCAACAATTTACCAAATTGTACAAGATTGGAGACCTTAGGTGCCCAAAGATAACATTTATCAAAATGTAAAAATGTATGTAATATTTATCCCATAAAGACCCAGTGTTACTTTTGTGTCAGTTTCCAAATGAATTTTTCTCTCTATTTCACCTTTCTTAAAGGATTTGTCCCCATTTATTATAATTTACCTTCTGTATTTTGCATTTTTCACTGTAAATCCTGTATGTTCCTATATTTAATTTACTATATATTAATCATTTAGATGTTCATGGAAACTCAAGAGTCAATTCAAATCTTATTATATTAAAACAGAGAAAACTGAAGAAAAAGAGACTTTTTTAGCAAAAATATCAATAACTGAACATAAACCCAGTGTGTTCATCCACTGTCATTGATTCAACTCCATGGGTTTTACAGGTGAATCAATGTTGTAGAAGATAATGGTGTTTCCATGTTCACTATAGAGCCTCTAAACAACCAAATGGGTCATCTCTGATGACCATGAAAAGATGACAAACTGTATTTTCCACCAATTATTTACATGTATTGGTAGGATTAGTGGATCAACAGGTTTTAAACAGTTTATATCAGTAGATGATTTTAGTCGCCGGTGGATGTTTGGGTCTTTATGGGTTAAATTTAAATCTAAATATGTATAAATACTTATATGAATAGCAGATTTTTCTTTCTTCTCTTTATATTTTCTATTACACAAGTGTGTGTTTCTGTTCTCTGTGTTTCCTGTACTTTTTTTTATTTGCACCTGTCAACTGTGCAATTTCCCCTTGGTAGAATCAAGAAAGTCTTATCTATCTTGTCTAAAACCTGCTGATATATATATATATATATATATATATATATATATATATCTTACATTTCTCTAACAGGTTAAAAGGGGAGTTGGAGAAGAAACACAAGAGGTTGTTGTCATGCCAACAAAAGTGTGACACTTTACATGAGGAGTTATCGTCCTGGCAACGGAGAGAGGAACAAATGAACCGGAGGTACTCTGCAGCTGAAGAGGAAGTGACACAACTCAGGAAAGCTTTGGAGAGAGTCCAGCAGGAAACTAGAGAACTGAGGAGAGAGAGGTGAGGATAGTACATCTGTTCTGTCTGATCTGACCCACTTTGTGTTCTGTTCTGGAAAAACAAACACTGTGTTGTAAATCACTCATTCATTCACCACTCCTTGTACAATAAACAGTAGTTCACTCAGTGGTCAATGGTAAACAGAGATTTGAGGAGTTTTGTGACAGAACTTAAAATATTTCCACACGAAATGTGTTTTATTGTGGACGCTACTTTGAGTTCACTACAGTATTTTTTCCTTTACATTAGGGACATTGTTACAAAATGGAAAAAAAAACACCATAAAATTAATTACATAGTGCATAGTAAGTGATATGGGACACAGCTGCTGTCATGTATTTAACCAGGTTTTATGTGAGTTTTGGTGAAACTGCTGACTGAACACCAGATTTAGTACAAGGCCTGCCAATGCTTTGCTTTTTTGCTTTTCTGTTCTATCGCAAGCACGGTCTGGTGGCTGTGTCTACCCCAGCTGGTGTAATAGATTGTTTTGTTCTAATGCTAAATATTTACAACCCTTTTGTGCCAGAGAGGACATGGGGTGAGTACAGTCAACAATCCTGTGTGAGCAATGTGTGTATGTCTACAAAGGCCTGCGTCCTTGGTCTGAATGCAGGGTGAGTAGATCCAATAGAGCATTTGGAGATTTGCCCAGCCTCTTACGTAAGGTGTTACCTTTCCCTGTGAGACTGGTGCATTCTATTTAGCACACTATTCAGTAACATTGTATTTGAGTCTATTTATGTCATTAATATTTGGTGCTGTAAGTGCTACTATTGCACTATTCAGTGGGATGAATCCACAAAAAACTGATTGCACTCGCTAACTGGGAACAATAAGTACTGCATTTGCAATAAGACCTTTACTTTGTATTGGGAGCTTCCAGTGTTTCAAGTGTTTTTCCATATTTCAACCATAAATAGATCCAAAATTCAAATTAAAAAACCTTTCAAACTCACACATACACATGCTTCTTTAATGAGCATAGATGTTTGCACACAGAACTCTCCACACTTAAACTAAAGTTCAAGCTTCTATAGTACTTCTGTACTGAATTGTACATCAAAAATGCTTCAGATGTTATTTCATGTATGTCTGAATTATGTTTTTAATTAATGTCTATTTCTTAAAATAGTGTTATATCTATGGTTTCACAAAAACATTTAAAAATGATTTTCTGTTTGGTGGCACAGCTGGATGTGTGTTCAAGCATCTTCCAACTCCAAAAGAGGCTGTAGACATTTATACATTATGCAGAAAGGATAATGTTTTTTACACCTATAAGTTGTGTGTTCTGCAACAGTGAGAAACCTGAAATGTGACAGTGAGGATGGATGTATCCATAGTGTAATCATCAGTGCTTTTTATGTGACTTCTTTCCTTTGCAGTACCTTCAATATCACCACGGACAGATTGCAGTTCCTCACAGAGCTGACATATGCTGAAAATCCTTCACGTTTACATTCATACTTAGAGGCAAATGAAAGCCACAAATGATCCAATTAAGGTGCATGTCTTTGGACTATGTAAAGCTGGAGTCCGTGGAGAAAAAAACTCCACACAGAAAGTCCCCAGTTGAATAGTTCTCTAAAAAGAACACATAGTTTGGAAGGCATGAAATTCTCTTAAGATTCTGTATTTGATTAAGGCCGTTCATTTTCCAGCAAGTATAGACTCTGTGTGGTTGAAGGCCAAAACAAAGTGGTAGATGTGGAAGCATAGTAGTGTTAAGTACGCCCCATTCAGGCTGAGAATAGAAATATCACTGGTTTGATGGGACTGTGTGCATGTGATTGGGAACACGTCCTAGAATAACCTCGGTTTCCAACCTTAGAATAAAACAAAGAGACACCAAAGCTACACTTTCCTACAATGTCCTTAGCTGAACTTGTTTCAGTTATGAGTGGCCTTGTGGGTAGTGTGAGAGGGTGAATGTCCTTCCTTCAGATGTGCAGAGAGTTTCAAAGTAGAACTGGCAGAATTACTATGTGTTCTACCACAGGCATTCATACATGTACACATACTGTATGTCCTGGCACACACAAGCACACAAGCCAAGATAGATTTAATTCAGTCCTTGCTATAAAGAGATTTTACCACTTCCACTGACCTCCAGTGGTCCATGAAATGATATGCTGTTCATACATCTGTGTGACATGAACACACACAGAGATCTATACTCCAGTTTATGCACCCTATCAACACTACTCCTTGGCTTCCATTTGAGACTTTATCCTTGTCATTGAAATCTTTTCCTGACCCTTCCCAGCACATGGGTCCCAACATACACATTCCCCATTTAAGCTCTGTGTCAGACCTGCTGTTACCTGATCTTAACAAAAACACATGAATTGAGATGTTATTTCTGCTGTGAAGGGTCTCTCAGTCCAACCAAAGACTTAGTTTGATGATGCCCTGAAGTATTGTGGTGGGATCAAGCTGTGATTTTCAACATCATGGCTGATGAAAATCTGTCTGATATTTACAGACAACCTAATGTACACTGCATGTATTGATATGACTGAGGTTAGAATTTAACCTAATTGTTAAATTAGATAAGTTTAGTTATGTAGAAATAAGTAAACCATTAATATTATGTTAGAGTATCTTGGTGAGTCGCATGAATAGATATGTATGTATATATTAATGCTGTCAAATGATTAAAATCTGTAATCAAATTAATCACAGGGTTGCTGTGGATTAATTTAGATTAATCACAGGTAAATATCATTCATTTTTAATCTATATTAATTACATTTCATTTTGCCTGAACAAACAGGTTCAAGAAAGAAGGGGATATATA
>JAPTYQ010000006.1:15780156-15803991 GCA_029814465.1 Ostorhinchus cyanosoma
TCTCTCTCTCTCTCTCTCTCTCTCTCTCTCTCTCTCTCTCACACACACACACACAGACACTCTGGAACTAACACATGCCTGCATAAACAACCGGGAAAGACACTCTCTCTACACGTATACACACACAGAAGTGGCCAGACACGTGTGTGCAAACTGTTATGCACACTTTTACAATAATTGCACACAGTGGCATGAGGTGTGATAAACTGCAAATGGACTTATTAACACGTACACATATGTTGATAATTACACTGACATCTAAAGAAGTACACACATCCGATTAGACACACACATGCAACAGTATGTACAGACCGATGACAAATTAATGGAAAAAAATCCTAATTGGAGTGGTTGATTCCAGGAGGGTAAGTATGTTTTTATACTTGAAAATAGTAGAAACACATACAAATTACCCAATGATCCGACAGCATACAAAGAATAGTCAGAAGAACAGAGAATCAGCGACGCCAGAGAATCGCTCAGCACATAGGTTAAGGCATATTTTGCACATGATGAAGGTAAAACACAGCAGTAGATGCTTTAACTCATCTCTTAACCTGTAATCATTCTGCACTTGGCTGAGCGGGAGCTGTTCACACAGTGTCACATATCACAGCGGACCCAAATTACACTCAAGAGTAGCTGATTGATGAATGTTGCATGTACCCTATAGCACGACCGAATGTTAAAGGATCCCATACATCATGTCCATTCCTTCTTTTAAATGACTGCGTCTCCAAAACCCTGTATTTACTGTGTTTCACTCAGGTTTCACCCATCTGGGAGATCTAAGTGTCTAAGTGAAAGGACTTTGTATTACACGTGGAAACTAAAGATTGATAGTAAATTCATCAAATGTGGGTAAATGCAGACGAACTATTCAAGTGTCATTTGTTGGGGATGATCAGGTGGTCTATTTATTCTTCAATATGTGCTTGTGGAGTTCGCTTAACCCTATCGCACGTACTGAATACAGTCATGGAAAAAATTATTAGACCACCCCTTGTTTTCTTTCACTTCTTTCCTGGTACAACTAAAGGTACATTTATTTGGACAAATATAATGATAACAGCAAAAGTAGCTCATAAGAGTTTTAATTTCAGAGCTTATATCTATCCATTTTTCATGTTTTCTTGATAATAACCAAAATCACTTCAGTTCTTACATCCACAGCTATGTCATTTTACTGATAAAAACGGCGCTTTTAGGTATTCCATGTTTTCTTTTCTGTCTGTTTTAGTCACATGATACACACAGGAGTTAGTACTTGATTGCATAACCACTGTTTTTGATGACTTTTGATGGTCTAATAATTTTTTCCTGTTACTGTATATACACTGACCCGCAAATACTTGTACTTTTTATAATCTGTCTTATTTGACTGCACTGTGTTTTAATCTGACTTCATATAATGGCATCATTTGTCTCCATCCACATTTCTTGCTTCTTTCTTTTACTCTCCCGGTTAGACTAAACCATTTAAGTGCTGTATAGCTATATATTTTGAGCGCTTTTTTCCCTGTCTAAACAACAAGCTATTAATACTGGATCACTGTGACTGTGTGAGGGTAACTTGCCTGTGAGGGTCTCGCTGACCGAGTCTCTTTGACTGTGTCACCGCTCAGTGTCATTGAGTTGCTCAGTGTGACCTTCTTTTTTCACATTACTTCTAAGACTCATGTATACAGTTGGGTTCCTTTGTTTGTCTTTGCCTCATTTCATTCTCTTTTATTTTATTTCTCTCCTGTTACTGTGCTCTCACCCATCATCCTCTGTTATACTATTACTCATTTTATCTAGTATATATGAGTTATATATCTTTTTTTTTGTAATGATGCACTTAATTCTGCCTTAACTTTGATTGATACGTGATGAGGAAGGGGGTTGAATTGTATATAAGCATCTATAATTTCATTGTATTTGAAATATTATGACAGCAAAGGCTTCTTATCTTGTATAACCATGACATATACTCTATATGGACAAAAGTGTTGGGACATGTTGAATACAGGTTTTGGGCTACAAACTAGAATGATAAATGTTATAATGTAGTTTTATATTGTAATAAATACAGTATGATAGTATTGCATTGGTTATGTTTGCTTCCAGAATGCCTGAGATGGTATGTATTTGATTTCTGTCAACATTGATTTTGTTTTTTGTTTTTCATCCATGACTATGATTTTAAATGTTCTAAAATATTTTTCATGCTCTGATTGATTTAGATCTCAATTCAGCATGAACAGGACGTCTTACAGCTGAAGTCTTGATATGTCCCAATATTTTTGTCCATATAGTTTATAAACATCAATATTTCTTAAATGAGACCTAGATGAGATAAAGAAAGTAGATGGTTAGTTGTGGTAGAAAATCATTATGTACAGTGAACGCATGAAACATATTTTAGAAATTTAGAAGTAGAACATTTAAAATCATAGTCATGGATATAAAAAAAAAAAAAAAAACTCAACAAAAAACAAAATCAGTGTGGAAAGAAATTACCGTAAGTAAAAACCATCTCTGAGGCATTTTGGAAGCAAAGCTAACAATTTAAACAAAAGAACCAATGCCATTCAATGATATTTATCCCAAAATTAAACTATATTATGACATTTGCCATTATTGTTTTACACCCCAGACCCCTGTTAGAACAGAACCCCCTGAAGTCAACATGTCCCAATACTTTTATCCATATAGTGTACATTCTATTTTATAATGGAACAAATGTGTTACATATTGAC
This sequence comes from Ostorhinchus cyanosoma, assembly GCA_029814465.1. Lineage (NCBI taxonomy): Eukaryota > Metazoa > Chordata > Actinopteri > Kurtiformes > Apogonidae > Ostorhinchus > Ostorhinchus cyanosoma. Next base: position 15,782,898 of record JAPTYQ010000006.1, read on the forward strand.
CTTTGTAGGTGCATGTTTGTTTTTATCTGCTTCTAGTCTTTATACTGATAGACACTCATGAAAAGGCTGATAGAAACATCATCTATATTAACTCTTTTTTGCTCTCTTGGTTACCCACCTCTAGGTGGCGTTACTCCATGAGACAGTGAGGAGGGAGTGTGAGGAGAGGGAGGAGCTGACCGCTGCTTTGTCTCAGGCTCAAGAGCAGCTCCGGGGGCTGCGACCCCCGGCGTCTGCTCAGAAGTCTGTTGGGTCTACGCCGTACCCCCAAGACAGACACACAACTTCACTCAACAAGCATCACAGTGTCTCTAGTCAAACCACAGCAGCTTTACCCCGCTCTGAAACTTTTCCCATCTCTCTCCATAACTCCCCATCCAGCACAGACAAAAGCAGAGATGGACCCACAGATGCAGAAGGAGCTGGGAGGAGTGTGGAGCTGTGGAATAGTGATGAGGTGTTCGCCGGAGACAAGAGGAGAAGGGGGGGTCTGAAAGCAGGTGGCAAAATGAATGACACTAAAAGAAAGGTTGATTTAGTGACGCGGATGAAAGAGAAACAGTCTCAGTTTACAGTATGAACAGAGCACATTTGATGTCATTTCTGCTCACAGTTTCAAACGCATGAATCCTCCTCAAATAGTTGTGTAACTCTAAGTGACACACTCTGCTGCTGAGTCCTGTTGGGAAGCCAGCGCACTCCCAGGACACACACTCTGACAAACATGCACTTGTTTTCTCACAACCCGACTCACGCAGTCTCGCTGGCACGCACAGGATTTTACAGGCAAACCCCCCACACCCACACACCCACACACACACACACACACACTGCATATACAGCACTGTGTACACAGACACACACAGCGTGTCACAAGGGCAGGGCTGAAGGGGCATGACAGCATGTCCCTTGCCACCCGTGGACACAAACAAAAGGCAGGCAAACACAAAAGAAACTGTACGGCAAGCACCCCAGACACACACATACATACACACACACACACACACAACAATTACACAGCCCTCTCCCCTCCGGCATTGTGTGTTATTGACATCATTCACTCCGTGCAAGGTCTCTCTCTGTCATTTCCTCTCCCTCTACGTTTGGGATGAATTGGCATGATAGGAGAAATGCGTGAAGTGTGTGTGGCAACTCATTTCCTTGGCACACATGGAAAGGTTTTGCTTTGACTTCCCCCGTGTCCCTCTTATTCAGACAATGCATGTGCAAGTTGTTCACACAGAAAGGTGGGATGATAATGACTTTGTCCTGCCAACATTTCCTCTGTTTGCCAAAACACACACATATGGTTTATCTGCAGAAAAAACCTTTGTCCGTGTGGAGAGGATGTTCACAAATACAGAACAATGAACCTGGTGTTCCATTAAAACATTTTATACCTTCTCTGTTTTTGTCAAAATAGACAACTTCACATTGGTTTTGTAAAACAAATATGAGCTATGAATGAATTTAATGCGGTTATTTTAATCTTTTTTTGTATATTTGGATGTATTTAATTCATTCATTCAGCTGTGGTGTGTTTTACATTCACATCAGTTTGATGAAAAGTTGAATTCCCTCTATTCTATGATTGAATATTTCATGATTAATGGTGCAGAAGTAGCTCTCACTTTGTACTTCGCAGCTGTTGCCTTCCTGTGTTTGAGTGTGGGATTGTGCCATGACCTTGTGTCAGTATAAAGACATTGCGTATGTGTGTGTGCGGATCCGGTGAGTGATTGTTTTCCATCCTAACACTTTCGTAATTACGTAAAGACAGTGAAGGACATTGATTGTATGGCGATTGTATCAGCATAGTGTGCGTGAGTAGAAGATTAGGACGCTGTTTATCAGTGACTGACGCTGTTATGAAGCTCCAAAGTGCAGGTGCGTGGAGCTCCACTTTTCTTCCGGCAGATGTTTGAACTGTTGAGTACCTCTGGGTGTCTATAAACGCTATCTTCAGACCTGAGGTTGACAGTTCATTCCTGACCTTGACAATAACAATGAGCGGGTGAACAGAGCCTGACTGCTGCTGGAGGGTAATTAGAGGAGTGGGACACAAACCCAGGTGGGTCGTCAGGAGCCAGGGTTGATTTACTCGGCTGTGGAGGGAGTTAAAAGAGCTAGATGTTCGCAAACTTCATCCATACAACGACGAAACACAGGATTACCACCAAACAGTATGGTCTGAACTTTAGACGTCCAAGTCAAGCATTTGTTGTATTAATAGAAAGACATGGAATATTGATAGTTGTGTGTAGACATGATCAGTGTTTATAACAGCCCACTCCAGTGGCTTGTACTGTTTAGAGCAGGGACGTCAAACATAAGGCTTTTGGGCCAAAACTGGTCTGTGGAATGAATTTGCAAACTGCAAAACTTACACTGAGGATGTTAACAATCAAGGGTGTCAAACTCATTTTAGTTCAGGTTCAACTTTCAGACGAATATCATCTCAAGTGAAATAACAGCATAATCTATAAATAATGACTCCATGTTTTCTTTTTAGTTTAATGTGTAAAAATGACATTACATTATGCCTATAAATAATGATAACTCCACTTTTTTCTCTTTATTTTAGTGCAAAAAATAACATTAAAGCAAGGAGAAATATGGATTTGAGGTAACCAAAAACAAGCTTAATGGGGAATATCTGGTACACAAGGAGGAGGAAAATTGATATATTACAAAGAAATAAATGACTTTTACTCTTGGTTGGTTTTGAGCTGGAGGATGAAGTCAGTTCAGAAAGAAACATTAGAACTCCAGCCTGTCAAACTTGAAATGAAGACGTGGATTATAATTTTTGTCTGGGTTTTTTTTTCCTCTCACATACAGAGCAGGGAAATTAGATGTGATCATTCAATACATGATTGCTCTAATTCTGGGTCTGAACATTTAGGATGCATGTCAATACAAGTTCTGAAAGGCCAAAGATCAGTAGAATAATAAGGTGATGTGTGAAATGTAGGAGGTATGATCCGTTTTTTTTAATTCCATTTTCATATTTGTAAATCTGTCATCAACTCTAAAAACACTGGCACTGATGTAATGGAAAAAAAAGATGATTACTATTTGTCACAAACTTGGTTGTATGTGTTTTAGTTGTCTCATAGCCCTATACACTTTTTAAATGTAAATCTGATATGAATAATTAGAATTTGCTGCTGTTCAACAGTTCTCACCAGTATGTGCTTTATGTTAGAGAGTTGATGCAGAAACCTATTCCACACTGCACCAGCCTTTGGACAACTGCTCACAGAACCAGCACAAGCTCTTTTGACATTTGACCTTTCCTTTTATCCCTTTTACATTGCCTTTCCTTCCACCGTGACCTGAATATCTTCCCTGTATTTGGAGAGACCCTCTCTGTCTGTGCAAAGTGTGTAGGACTAGCACACGTTCTCTTCTACTCCCACAACATCCCACAACACACAAACACACACACACACTCTCTCCTCAGACTACACACCCCCTCCTCGCTTTCTCAAAACACTGCCGTCTTTCTGTATCTGTCACACACACGCACACACACACACACACACACACAAATCTGTCTCTTTGTCAATATTCTTTTAATCTCTTTGGCCTTCTTTTGGTATTCAAACACTCTGACCCTGTTGCTTAAAAGCAATTCCATCTCAACTCCTCCACTATCTGTGCCTTCATTTCGTTTTCGGTGCTGTCAGCTCTTTCTTTTTACTCCCCTCTGCTCTTCCACTGAGGCTCTTTCCTTCGCTCGTGCCCTTGCTTTCTAGCCCTTGACCTGTTGTCCTTCCTGGTTTGTGTGTATTTCAGAAAAAAGGCCTTGGGGCATGTCTGTGAGTGTGATCCAACAAAGAACAGGTCTATAGATATAACTCATCCAAACTTTTTCTGCATCTCAGTATGTGCATAACGATAATACATCATCAGACCCCTATGTTTTGACAGTGATGAGGTTTTGGTCACTCTTAATCGTTTAATCACCCTTAACAAATGTCAACATACATGAGCATTCATATCCAGACACACACACACACATGCCATGCACTTTCGGACTGTGATCTACTCACAATGATTATCATAGCAGGGCAGGCATGCACACGTGTCCCTGGGGAATCTGAGCAAGTTGCTCGTAAACACACTTGTTTCAGGGAGTGGCGTGTGTGTATAACTAAGCCCTTGTTCGTCACTCGGCGTCCCTGAACGCCTCTCTCCTGGGTCGTTATGGTCGTTCCGGAATTCTGCCGTCCCGTGAGCCCTCCCACACCCTATAATTAGTGTCACCCAGGCAACCAGAGAAAGAATGCTCAGTATTCTTGTCGTCGTGGTAACTGCGTAAGTGCAGAGGCTGGAGGTGTTGGTTGTAGGTGTTGGTTAATGACATGTTAATGTGTGAGTGTGTGTGTGTGTGTGTGTGTGTGTGTGTGTGTGTGACAAACCTTTATACTGTACAGAGTTAAACAAGTAATAAATGAAGACTGAACATTACCCAGACTGTGTGCACATGTTCAGAGTGAATGGTTCTAGACGAATACACACACACACAAATGCAAAAGTCTATAACCTCAGCCAGGGAACCACTACAACCAATGCCAGACAGGCCCTTGGGTAATCATTCATTATCAGACCCCCACAGACCCTCCTTTTGTTATGGTTTTATGTACTGCCCTGCCAACTCCAGGTTCCCATTAGTGCATAATAGACAACTGCACTATACTTTGCATCAAGGAAAGGATCCAGGAAAAAAACATAGCTTTAGGACTACCTAGATCCAGGTTTACTAGCAATTTAATTCAATGATCTCAGCATATTAAAACCTGCATTCTAAACCTGAGTGCCACCAGCAAAGTTACAGCAAAGTCTTAAAACCAGATTTTATGTTATCTTCAAATGCATTGTCACCCATATGATATTATCTAAAAACTGTGTGAATACTAATTACACATTTTACTAAAGGATCATAATGTAGTGAAGTTTTGTTTTTTATTGAAATGCAACATCAGCCCTTTGATGGGGATTCTCAAACCCTGGGTTCACAGATTTACAGCTTGACATTTGAACTGATGGGGATCCGCCGTGGATGTATTAGTCTCTAGTTCCCTCTGCTGTCTGTTTACAGTTAATGCACGGTTTCTGGGAAAACTTTGATGACTAGTCAGTGAGTGAACAAAATGTTCCCAGAACTTGGTGCTCATGTCATCGAAGCTTCATCCTCTTTGACACAGTGAGTGTATAACAATGTTATGGCCATAAATGAGGGCCTATTTTACCAGTTTAGCACATCTACATAAGATTGTGGAATATTTATTTAATTAAATTATTAAATTCCTAGTTATATTTTTTAATGAAATAATGAATTTTTAGTGTCCAATGGTTGTGGAATGTGGTTAAATCGTGTCAACAAACTAAATAAATTCTTTTAAACTGCTGGTCAGATTTGTTTATTAGCGGATGGATATGTTCCGGAGGCCGTGGGTTGTGAAAAGTCTGGACTTTCCCGTAACATACGTCACTAAAAGCGTTGCTTCCTTCCGGTACTTCAGGTGATGTCGGAAACGAGAAAACTATCCTCATAGTTTACCATAAACGTGTGCAGTACGCTGTTAAGCCATGGACAGTACTTCTGAAATAGTTAGGGCCCTTATGGTTAGTAGAAGTTAAATTCCGCACAAAAATAGTGAGTATTTGTAACTGTTGACGGAAAGTCAGTTTTTTCCTAAATACATAGTTTCTGTGGTTTGCACTATGCCTATATTTGTCAAAAAAAGTGTATTTTAATAAGACATTATCATTATTTTGACTAACCAACATTTTGAGTGTGTTGATACTTGTCCTCTGAATCAATAATGGACTGAGAAACTGTACATAATGGAGGCTTTTGAAGGAAGCGTGAAGTCACATACTATTACTCATAGATAAGAAGTAGAGCCATTAATGTAAATAACCTGAAGTCACTGCAGGATTGACTCTTAAAGTTTAACTGAAAAACGTATAACTTTGTTCAGAATTTAGTTGAGTGTTTGGCTAAATAGGAAATGTAGGAAAAAGTTGTAAATGAAATTTGAACGTGTTTAATTAGTTCTATTATTGTGTACTATTTACCGCCGCGGACGCGCACTTTTTCTCCGGTGAATGACGTCACGTACTTTGTCAGTGACACTTCGCTGCCGTCGCTCCGTCGAGGCAGAGTCAGCCGTAATTGAAACCGCTGTTGTCCCGGTGAAGATGGCCGCAGGTCCTCTTTCTGTATCTTCCAACGCATCAACAAACAACGATGGCATCCTCATCGGTGACAAAGTTTACTCGGAAGTGTACCTTACAATCGACAACTCCCTTATTCCAGAAGAAAGGCTCTCTCCGACACCGTCGATGCTCGATGGCCTCGACCTGAGCACGGAGACCGACCTTCGCATCCTGGGATGTGAACTCATTCAATCGGCGGGAATTCTTCTCAGGTTACCCCAGGTACATCTTCACATTTAGTATGTATTCACCGGTGTCTAGACTTTGTAGTGTTTGAAATGTGTCAAACAAGCAGCAGTTGGTAGTGGCTTCTAATCTTCAACGCGATGAGGCCTAGTTAGCTACTAGCAATGAGCTAACGTTAGCTTTTTGACGCTGGCGTGGTAGAGGTAAAATGGCGCCGGTCTATTGTGCAAGGTTATGACAGTTATAATAAGAAAATACCCTAATGTCGTACTGTTGACTTTTCTGACAGGTCGCAATGGCAACAGGGCAAGTGCTCTTTCATCGGTTTTTCTACTCCAAATCCTTCGTGAAACACAGTTTTGAGGTAAGTCGATGTAACAGTCTGGCTCATTGTGGGGCCGCTGGTTGCTCCGTGATGTTAGCTTAGCATAACGTTATGGTTACGTTCGCGGCAGCCATATTGTCGATACGTTGTACAATAGAGCAGTGATGCAAAGAATTGTCGCATTGAAGATGTAGGAAAATAGCCATGTTAAAAGAACATACGTGACTGCTGCAACTCAACATTACTTTTTTTAGCTCATTGACGTGAAGATTTGGATTGCACAGCCTGGCTATTGTACAATGTGTCATTTACTAACTAGAGTTATACTGTCTCTGGTAGACTGTTACATAACATACACTGGTAAAGCACGAGGTGCACAAACGGATGCCTGATGGTTTTCAAAGGTTTCATCCTTTTTAACCATATTGAAATAGGTAGCTAGGGCAAATAGGGCAGCGAATAGATCATTCTTATGAAGGTTATTTATAATATTGAGTTAGATTTCACTGGTAGAAGTATGTCAGGGGGGATCTAAAACTATAAGGGACAAACTTTTCCTGCCAACTTTTGCTCTGGTTTCCTTCTGTGCAGATTGTGGCTATGGCTTGTATTAACTTGGCCTCCAAGATTGAAGAAGCACCACGTCGAATAAGAGATGTCATCAATGTTTTCCACCATTTGAGACAGATCAGAGGAAAAAAGTAAGTATCAATTAAAAAACTACATTAAAGTTTACGAGTAATGTATTTATTGTTAACAGTGCATTGTTTGTTTTTCTGTTTGATCCAGTTTTGAATGATTGTTTTTGCTGTGAAAGTGCTCCTCTGTTCACCCATGTACCCTAAACCATTTTAAAACTTTTCAGTTTCCGCTTCACTGGTAGTTTCAGAAGTGTAAATGTTTACACATAACATCTAAATTTGAAACTACATTTACATTGGTATTGCAACAAACATGTCACTCAAACGTTTGAAGTCCATTTTGGGCTTTCCAAGACAGGCACAACTACTTCATCTGTGTGTGCCTTTGTCTTGATAGAATTCTGTTCATGTTTATAGTCCAGACGTTGGCATTAACTTGGATTCTTTTTTCCCTTGCAACCAACTAACAGCGACCAGCTACATTTACCAAAGCCTGGGTGATGTGGAATGGTACGTAAGATGAAGCAGTCGGCATGACAACCATGATGTGAGGGGGGTCTCCCTCCTCCCCCAGGCCCAACCCACCCCCTTCCTGTGGGAGACGCCCGTGGTCTGAGCCACCGCGGGGCACTGGGATCGGGGATGACAGGTTGGCCGAAGGTCCTAGGCCTCCGGGGCACCTTGAGGACTCCTGTGGTTCAGTCATAAGCTTTGGGTATCTGTACAGCAGTCTGCGGACCTTTTGGGTAATGTAGTCTTTCATCTGGCTGCTCCTCACCATGCATTTTGTTTGTGCTTATTGAGCAGAGTGCCATTCACAAACTTACCAATGGCTTTTACAGAAATGTCACTTTGTTTGGTGAGTGTAGAATAAGGAGCAGAAGTCATGGTGGGATGTTTGCTGTGAGTTTAGTGCATGCTCCATAGCTGTGATTGTTTGGTTTTGTCAGTCGGTTGTTTAAGATTCAATCAGTGCAGTAATTGTTTTGCTCTTGTAGTGAGTCTGATTTTTATTTTTTTAAGTAGAAAGTTAAATATTTTGTAATAGAATTTGTGTATCCTTTGTTTTTCATGCATACAGTTATACAGTTGACGGTCATCTTTTTTTTTTGTAAATTATTAGATCTCTAAAATCTGAAAGGCAGCATTCAGTGTGTGTAGAATGACTTAAGTTGAGATTTCTTCCACTACTGTGTAAGCTTAAAAATGTGTATTAATGTTTAGAAACATGTTTTCCTTTAAAAGCCTGTTGGTGGAATTTTGATAAAATACTTTGATATGTGGATGTTCACGTAATCTATTTGTAGAATTTTTTTCCATTTCAGTAATCCTTGGGTGTGTTCAAATGTAGATTGTGCTATATACATGGGACTGAGGTGCTGTAAATGCAGTACTGTGTTTTCAGGAAAGAAAGTTGGTGTAATTTGTCAGGTATATTTTGTTTGCCGTTACTGTTTTGATGGATTGATTTTAGAAAAATTTTTGTGCTTTCTAATTAACACATTTGTTTTGGTGATTATGGTCTCTAGTGGTGTCCTGTAGTAACTTAGTGTTTTGTTTGACTATGGTGCCAGTATGGAAGTAGGTGTAGTTGTTTACCTAAATAATGATGCAGGTTTTAACTTTAGTATTTCTGTTCGTTCTGCGATAAACTGGCTAATGATAAACCGATAAATGTCTGGGGTGTACCCCGCATTGGCCCATAGGTAGCTGAGATAGGCTCTAGAACCCCACAGCCCTCTCAAGGATAAAGCGGTTTAGAAAATGAATGAATCAATACATTTCTGTCAAAGCTGTGCCACATGGTGATGGAGGTAAAGGTCTGGCTTTAGTTGTTTAAGTTTGCGCTGCAACCACAGGAGTCCACAACCCCCAACAAACTGTCAGGCATGCAAATGGATAAATCTCATGCTTTGAGTTGGTTGAAAGGGGAAAAACATACAAGATTACCAGAATCAGAAGGGCACTTTCTTTTTATTTCATTTTGAAAGGGGGGAAATATTATTTTATTTCGATTCCTTTACAAACCAGGACTCCAACTTCATTGATACTTGATCAGAACTACATAAATACCAAAAACCTTGTCATCAAAGCGGAACGGCGGGTCCTGAAGGAGCTGGGTTTCTGTGTACATGTCAAGCATCCACACAAGGTAGGTCTAAGTCTCATTGTTTGCTACTTACTGTTTAAACTACATTAGTTTAGCAAACTGTTGTTTTGCTCTTTGAGCAGATGTGGTTTTTGTGTAGCCGCAAAACCTGGCTGAATAGGAAACAAATTAAGTCAATTCTTGCAATTTCACAGAACAGACTTAAACTTGACTTGTGTTTATTCCTGTGTAACATTAAGCCATTTTTCTGTCGCAGATTATTGTCATGCACCTCCAAGTCCTGGACTGTGAAAAGAACCAAACGCTGGTCCAGACCGCCTGGTAAGTTTCTGTTTGTTCTCAACTGACCACCCCCCCACAGCAGCAACCTGTGTCATGTCTGCAAGAAGTGCCACCAGACCTGGGCTAAAGATGAAGTTGAACGGGTTTCAAATCGTTGAATGAGTTACTTGAGGAGCACTTGATTTTATCTGCCAGGGACTTGGAACAGACAAAAATGTGGACAACACCTGTCGGATAAGTAATATGCTCAAGTGCCCATCAGGCTTAAGTACATATTTGAAAGGCATTCAACCAGCATTTTGCCCAGGTCTGACTGCGACATTCCCTCACTTCATCTTAACCCTTCCATCTCTTTTTTTCTGATGGAGCAATTTGTTTTATTGAAAACCTGTTACATGTCTCACACTCTTGTCTGCCCTTACATGGCTTGACTTGTTATAAAGTCTTTTTGTTTGCACAATTTAGGGAACTTGGTTTAACTTTGTCCTTTCTCTCTACTCTTTGATTAAAGGGTAGTCCATGCTGGTAAGTCACATAAAGAACCTCTGAACTCTGCCTCCTCCAACCACATGACCTCAGGAAGCTCCCCCCTTTGGCTGGCTGCCCCTCTCCAGACAGCCAATCCCAATGCCGAGATTCACTGAAGGGGGCGGGCGGGCCTTTCCCAACAGCCAACATCGTCTTGTTTTCTCTTGGGTGTCCAAAAGGATTTGTATTTTTTGGTCTTGCTACCAAGGTTTTAAATGTAATGCCTAATTTTGCCAAGTAGCTACAGATAAACATATATTCTAACTTTTTTTAGCTAACGTGACTTTAGCATTGAAGTAAACTTAGCCAGAATATAATTTTTTGACGAGTTTACCTGCCTAATTTTTAATATACAGTGGAATACTGTGTCCTGTCCCCAACTGACGTGGTGTCCAGACATGTCTGTTTTACAGGCTGATCCGGTTCTCAGGTTTTGCCTCCAAGGACCTGTCTCGCCCACGCAGCAGTCAGAATTCAACGACCACATGTTATCTTTCGTGATATTAGCATAGGATATCGACACTGACCTGCCAAAGTGCAGGTCAGGATCATTTGTTAAAGGCAGGATAGACTGAAAGTAATTCCCGTCAAGTAGATTTACAACACTTGTTTGCGCCCAAACCTCTGCTGGAGCCATAAAATTGTGTTTGCCAGATGAAATTGAATGGACACTGCGTATGCATGGAGAAATATTGCCACTATGGGAAGGAGCCTCATTACTATGGACTATTGCTTTGATGTTTCGCTTTAAGCAATCACCATGGGTGGGATCAGTGTGGTGTTTGGGGGGTTCAATCATGTTTCTGTTATTGCACATTTTGTCCTTGTGACTCCAATGTCTCTAATGGACAATGTCTTTAAGGGCATAGATGCGCACGTCACCCTTGCACTTGCCTGATTAGCAAGCCATTTTGTCTCTGCTAATGCTCTCCCAATGGCTAATCTCATTTACACATCCTTCTGCAGTAGTTTCACTGAGCCATAGCAAGGCAGGAGATTTCCATCTGATGCCTTTTCTAACATGCCAAAACAAAGTTCTGCTTTAACAGAAGGCAGCGTAATGGATGTAAAGCATTTATTTTAAACTATACAATTACATTTTTTTTTTGTTTATTTAAAGGTTGTAGTCCTAAAAAGTTAAACATGTAATATATAGCAACAATTAATGTTGGTATGTTAGACCAGTGTTTGCATTATTGTACAACATCAATGTGCAATCGACTTGGAAAACCTTTTGCTAGTAGTGCAACCAATCATGCATGCCACCACACGTTGCCTTTCTCCGTCCCTTCAGATCCTCCAGTGGCCACTGCATCATAGTTGAATGTTGTACTTCTGTGTGCATGCATGCTCCCCCCTTATAAGGCACGTGTCATTGTCTTGGTCATCACTGGTATTAATTTGCTACTTTAAGGCCATAGTGTGCTTTAAAAGTCTTGGCAGGTCTTCAGGACTGTCAGTCATTTGTGTCTACATGCTTTACTTGTCAAATATGACACTTCCATGGATACCCCAGAGAGAAATGGACAAAGTTAAACCTACTAGATTTAAGTACACATATAGAATTCCATGATTATCAGTTTAGGGAAAAATGCAATCATGGATTCAGGGTGAGACTACTGTTTTTGCTAAATTTTAGTGTTAATGACTAAAGTTTTTAAACACTAGCTTCTGTTTGGGGATGAGTTCTAAGAATAAGTGAGTTAGATGGAAAATGTCCTCGACAGTTGATTCTCAGTAATAACTTCGGTTCAAAGTTGACAAGAGGTGTGTGCCTGAGTGACATTAGACTTTGTGTAGAGAAGATGCTATGTTTTGTTTCTATGTATGTGTTTTTTTAATTGTAGGAACTACATGAATGACAGCCTGAGGACAAACGTCTTTGTACGGTTCCAAGCAGAGACGATTGCCTGTGCCTGTATATACCTCGCTGCCCGGGCGCTGCAGGTAAGAAAACAGGACCTGACATATTCATAAACTTTCAGTATACAAAAGCTTATGACATCCAAAGATTTAGAACACAGTTTATTTGAAACCTGTTTTTTTTCCCCTCAGATACCGCTGCCCTCCAGACCTCACTGGTACCTGCTGTTTGGAGTCAGTGAAGATGAAATCAAGGAGATCTGCATCACCACACTGAGACTCTACTCCAGGAAGAAGGTAAAGCACACACAGAGCTGCAGACTGAGTTCAATGATAAGCTTCCGTTGTACAACTGAATTAACTTTTATTCAAATTTTGTTGAGTGTTGATCTAGGTGTTACCTCAGAATCCTCTGGGCATTTTTATTTAAGTTCTTGCTCATACACAACACCATCTCACAGTTTGGATACAAGATGAATTTACAAGTTGAATTTCTCCACAGCCCAACTATGAGCAGTTAGAAAAAGAAGTGGAAAGGAGGAAGATGTTCTTGGCTGAGGCAAAGTTGAAGGCTAAAGGCTTGAATCCAGACGGAACTCCCGCTCTATCCACGCTCGGTGGCTTTTCTCCTGCTTCTAAGCCTTCATCTCCAAATGTCGTCAAGGTGGAAGAGAAATCGCCCAACCCCCAGACCCTCAAACTGGTCAAAAAGGAGCCCGACAGTCGCACACAGGTCTCCAAGAGTCCTCACAATGGGTAAGGAAATTAACACACACCTTGCCTATAAAAGTTGGCATTGATTATGAAAAGTTCAACTATTTAACTACTAATGTTGCAACAATGTAAAATGAACTACAGGTGAACACGTCACACTTAAATCCAATAGTTAAAAGTAAAAAAAAAAAAGTTCCATAAACCTGTCTATCATACAGAACATGTCTTAAAGTGGGTTGGTTCTGTATATTCCATAGTCTTTGGATTTATAATAGAGCGCACTTAGGATCTGATGAAAAACAAATGCAACAGCATGTTAATGGCCACTGTTTTAATATTGACCCATTTTCTAGTATCAGTCAATCGTATTAATATAGTTTTCTGGGACAGAGTCAAACTAGGAATATGTGTGATAGGAGGAACATAATAGTCTTTTGTATCCAACCCACGTCTCTGTTGTATATATTTACAATTGTGTTTGTGTCCTTACAGATTGAGGAAAGAGGTCAAGATCGGAAGAAACAGTAGGAGTGGAAGTCGATCTCGTTCAAGAACGCGTTCTAGATCTAGATCCCGATCTCCTCGCAGACAGTAAGAGCACTAAAATATGTCAGATTTGCACAGCACACAGTTTGGATGTGTTCATTGTCTAATGCCGACTTCTGTTTTCAGTTACAACAGCAGACGCAGCCGCTCAGGGACCTACAGTTCTCGTTCACGTTCTCGCTCTCACAGTCGCAGTCCATCACCACGGCGGCATCAGCCTTCCCCTCTCCTTCCCCATCTGAAGTCCAAGAGCAGTCACCACGGCAATAGTGACTCGAAGGCCAGCGGTCGGCACAGCAACAGCGGAGGCGGAGGTTCGAGCCACAAGAGGAAACGGTCTCGCTCTCGAACGCGGTCCCGCACTCCGATCAAAATGGACCGCGACCGGGAACGAGAGAGGGAGCGGGAGAGGGACAGAGACCGCGGCTCCTTCGACATATCCTCAAAGAAACACAAACACGAGCGAGGTGGCGGTCACCGAGGCGACAGAAGGGACAGGGAAAGGTCTCGATCCTACGACAGGGACAGAGACAGGGAGCGCAGCCACAAGAGCAAACACCACAGCAGCGGCGGCCACTCAGGACACAGCCGCCACCGGCGCTGAGTCACACCAGTAGACGAGCTCTGGGGCTGATGGTCATCAGGCATTAACAGAAGCCGCACAGAATCACATCTGGTACCTTCACTGTAGGGAAAAAAATACACATCACTGTCAGCAAATACCAACACAGCCTGTAACCGCCGCCTGTCAGGTGGCATCTATGGGCAAAGAATTGATCTGATTAAATCTGGCACATGAGCGTGTCAACGCCAACTTCAGCCACGTTTCATCAATACACACCAGTAAAACAGTTCCCCACATGCACCAGTCACTCTTGAACCTGCCTCTGACCTCCAGTTGTGTTGTTTCTAGACATATAATGTTTGAAATAAACATTTGTCCCTTTAAAGATTTTTGACAGAAATCCTGACATTTATGGCACCGTTATAGGAAAAAAAAAGATGAATTTGCCAGATTTGACTAGTTTGTAGCTTCACTGGTACAGGTGTCAGTGATAGAAGTGAGTGGAGTGTTTTGGGTCAGTTGGGGGTGTTCAGTGGTGAGGTGGTCTGTGAAGTAACAGGCCTGCAGAGTACTTTTCCACACTGGGGGTCAGATGTGATGAGCGGTGTGGGAGGGCAGGTTTAACTCCTACAAAAACTGAAACATCAGCTCCAGACTGGTCAATATCCTCAACCCTTTCCCTTTTTTTTCTCTTTTCTTTTCCATCATACCATCCTTTCCAAATCCACAGACTACCCCTCTAGCCCACCCTTATACTCCTGGTTTTACATATAAAGTAATGGACTTGGAGGAGAAAAAGAAACTTATTTACAGTGTAAAGACGGATCGATATCCACTGACATAATGTGAACGCTTTGATTTATAAAAGCAAACTGTTCAGTGGAAAGGTTGAATGGATAAATGTAAAATAAAAACGGACATTCAGGAAAGATCTATGTTTGCACATTAAGGGATTGTCGGGCGAGTGGTTTATCATCTTTTTTGTTTTTGTTTTGGACAGTGTACGTAACTAAAGCTGTGTTTTGTACAGTTTCAAGAGAACAAACTGGTTAGACTTTTTTTTTTACAGCAGGGGATGCAGACTTGATTGAAAAATATTTTAGGGTTGTCAATTTGTTACACTGGTTTTTAGTCTGCACGTGTTCATGTCCAATTTTTATTGAGTAATAAAGGAGTTATGCCACTGAACTGTGTTTTCGCAATTGAACTGTGATTATGAAGTAAATGAATAACCGCTTTTATAAGGGTGTGTTACTGTCACATGGATTTCACCAGAATTTACTGAATAAAATACATGAATAAGGTCTTTATGAAAAATGATCCCAAATACCCAGATAAAGAAGGTGCAGTGTCACATTATCTGAGGCACTATAATTTTCTTCAGGAAATGGTGTTGGCATTAGTGTCAAATATTCAATATGTTTCATGGCCACTAGAGGGAGCTGTTGGTCTTAGTAAAGCCAGTCTGTTTTTGAGGGGCTGTTAAAATATTCCTGTTGGTATTAAGTTTTAATGAGAAATAATCTATAATGCAGTTGGAGTTTAAACTAATAAATCCAATGTAAATGTGTGTCAGAGGAGTCATGTAATGGCCCCCGGCCTGTTGTAGAGTTAAGCTCCAACTTTAAAGTACATTCTAAACTAATTAAAAGGAAATTGACACTTGGTGTTGTATGTTCTGGCCCATAAAGTAAAAATATATAACTTGACAGCCAACTTTGTTTTAACCCATAAAGACCCAGTGCTATTTTTGTGGCAGTTACAAGCATTTTTTTTTCTCTCTAACTTTTCTTAACATTTATGATATTATTCTCTGTATTTTGTGTTTTGTTTTGTTTTTTCAGTGAACATCAGGTATTTTACTATATTTAATTTACTGATGACGTAGATGTTCATTAAAGCTCAGACTAAAGTTGAGGGTTATTAGAACAAAAACAGAAAACGGAAGAAAAAGTGAGTTTTTCAGCAAAGCTATCATTAACTAAATATAAATCAAGTGTCTCCTTTCACTGTCATTGATCCAACTCCATGAGTTTTACTGGTGAATTCATGGTGTAGAAGATGACGGTGTTTCCACGGTAACTACGGAGCCTCTGAACGTCCAAATGGGTCATATTTGATGACCATGAAAAGACACCAAACTGTATTTTACACCAATTATTTACATGCATTGATAGGATTAATGAATCAACAGGTATTAAACAGTTTAGATTAGTATATGGATTTGGTCGTCAGCGGCTGTTTGGGTGTTTAGGGGTTAATTCAAACATAATAAAGAAACGTTTACATCCTCAGTGGAGTCACATCAGATGAATAAGAGGAGCCTATTGAATAACTCACTGTCCTGTAATCCATGTAAACCAGTCCCAGGTCCAGTGAGTGTCACATGACCTGACAGGTAGAGCAGAAGAGTTTAGAGGTCAGTCATTACCAGGTGACAGACGGCTTTAAAGTAACACTTAAGACTCATTTTACCCAGTATATATATATCAAAAAAAAAAAAAATAGTCACAATTCTTATCTGAAACACATGACATGATTCACACCAGTTTCCACGGTGACGGCTGGTCTGGATAATGAAAGGCTTGGAGACAAAGGCAACACAGCAATTAGGAAATAACAGTAGTTTATGTACGTAGTTTAATCAAGTATCCAACAGAAATAGAAATACACATCACAAAAATAATAATTTACTCCAAAGTGCGTCATGAGTCCAGTGAATGTGAAAGAAAAGTCTCATATCAAACATTCAGCTGCATTAAACCCTAAACCCACAGTTAATCACTCATTATAATATTTTAATAATGCAAAAAAATAAGAATAGTGTGTTATTTTTCTCTACAACGTTTAAAAAAAAAAGGTGCAATTGTCAAAGTTATCAGCGTTTCTGTATAAAAATGTCAAACACACACATTTATACAATGATTTCACTCTGCAGGTATATTCTTGTTTTTACATTTTCCTTCTCCCTGGGAAAGGTTTTTTTTTTTTTTTTCTTAACACTGTTGGAAATAAAAAAAAATGCTTTACTTTATTGGAAAAAATAAATAACTGATTTTGAACTGACAATAAACACATAAATAAATGAATACATCTGGATCTAAACGTTGAAATATTGGTGATGCTAGGTATGATTTTTAGTTTTTTAGCTGGGGTTCCAGTTGACAATCCTCATGTTAACTATCAGCTGTTATCAGAACCATATTCTGCTAATAGATATAGTTTGTAAAATGTGTTATTGGTTCAGATTTAAGGCAAAACCTTTCTGCGATACCCACATATTCCAGTAAATGCAGGTCGTATGTATTAAGACAATCCAGGGTTCCTGTAGGGTCTTAAAAGCCTTGAATTTACAAATTTCCATTTAATACCTTAAAAAAAAGTCTTTAAATTTGATATTATAGGTCTTAAGTTACAGTGCCAAAAATTGGTTGGTTGTATTGTTTTAATATGTTTGTTAAATATCCAAGCTGCAAAGAAAGTAACATTAATCTACTTAGTTCCACCCTGACTATTTATATCAAAATTAGGAAATAATCGCTAACTTTGCAGGTGAGAAATAATCCCAGAACATTCAGTCCAACACACATTAAACCATTAGTCACACATATGTCACATAAGAGACAGCTCATAGGCAAAAACTAAGCATGCGGAAGTGCAAATTTAATGTTCGGTTCTTCCAGGAGTCACCAATTTTTGCCAGCATAGCCATGAAAAAGGCTCTGAAATGGGCATTATGTTCTGTTCTATTTACTCTTAAAAAGACTTCAATTGAACCTGTAGAAACCTGTAGGAACCCTGTCAATCAATGATGTGCATTAGATATTTATATTGGTCAACAAAACCATATTTCCAGATCGATTTGATGTTTATTGTATTAAAGTGATTCCAAGTTGAGCATGATCTGATTTTATTTAACCTGCAGTTCTGGAAAAAAAAAGAATTTCCTGTGAAATTTGCATGACAGTCATTCCATTCCTGTGTCTGTTGGATTTCAACACAAACACACTTTATTCACCTGATCCATGTCTGATTTAAGAAGGAGAAGCATAAACACCACTACTGTGGCCAAAACTATCTTCTCACAATAGACAAAAACAGTGATATTAGTTCCGCAAAAGTAACTGGAATAAAATATAACTATTGAAAACTACTGGACTTCTGCTCTGACACTGTTCCCAAACTCTGAGGGCTGGTTCTTCTATCAGGTTAATGCTCCTGGACTCAGCTACTGTAGGTCCATAAAGGTGTGGGTGACGGACCACCAGTCATGTCCAGTCCAGTCTCCAGACCTGAACCCACTTTGAAAACTTCTGAAGGAACATACATGGACACAAACCATCGAACATCACTGAACTTCTTGAATTTCTGTTCCAGGAGCTGCATAAAATCATCCAACAGCAACGGAGGAAAACCATGACATGTGAAAGCTGTCACTGAAAACCAGGGTTATTCCACCAAATACTGATGTCTGAACTTTTCCCAAGTTACAACATTAGTTTTGTGTTGTTTAGAAAAGAATACGAACTGGTTTTCTTTGCATTATTTGAGGTCTGAAAATTTTAAAAAACATTTTATGTAAATACTCGCTCTTAAATAACAATATTTTTATTTGGTGATTGGGAGGAACGTTGATAGTTTAGAGAATAAAGCAAAAATGTTCCTTTTTCTCAAACGCATCGCTATAAAAAATCGGATCATTTTGCAGTGGTCTCTTCTGTCTGTATTTCTACACAGATGTATCCACATATGCTGAATATCACACAGTACAAACAAAACCAAACATAAACAGCTCTAAAAATCCCCATATTCTGCAGATTGACTGAGTCATCCGTATTTTTTTTTTTTTTTTCCATCTCTGCCAGTCGTATCTGTCTCTGTAAGTGCTTTTAAATGCCTGAAATGGGAATGTAATGACAGCTTGGCAGTGTCAGGTCATTCGCTCTGCCAGCCTCGCTTCAGCTGATGTGTGAAACTGGTTTTGTGGACCAGATCGACCAGGACAGACTGTGGGAAAACAGATCCGGGGGGTTCCACAAGTACCAAACTGCACGCATAAAACAAGGAATGCTTTGGTTTAATCTGTCCTGGCATATGGAATAATTTCTCTCTTTGCATGTGTGTGTGTTTGTGTGTTTACTGTGGGGTTTGTAATGTAATGATGCAGCTCATATGTGCATCATTTCAAGAGTTTGGCCTTTTTATTCTGACTTTTTGTGAGAATCCAGGGAAAAATAACTCATTTACCCTCTTATTCTAACACCCTAAGTATCAAAACACACACAACTCTTGCACCAAACTGACATTAATTTGACTTATATAGATTTATTGTACATTTCTGCCAGTAAAAAATAACACAATAAGACAGTGTCAGACATGCAAAAGGTGCAACAAGCAAATATACAGTCTATATCAATACTATTTTCATTTTTGATAAAATACATCATTCATTTGTTTGTCGTGTTAATTAAAAAAAAAAAAAAACAAGAAGAAAGAAAGAAATAGAAGACAGTCACAAGAAGGTAAAAAAAAAAGTAATCTAGTATTTCAGGAGTTCTTTGAGATATGACTGAAGTGTTAAACAGTACTTGTAAAAATAAATATTGACCTTGTATACTGTAAATATGTATAAAAATCAAGCATTAAATCAAATATCATCTAAAAGCACCTAGGATTCTTTTACACAAAGGTGAGATTTTTGCTCTGAATGGTTTTTATTCATTCAGAAATAAGAATAAAAATAATAATACTATTGTCAGTCTGTGCCTCCTGACAGACTGTATCGGATTCACTGCTTTTTTCCTTTTTTTTTTTTGTGAGAGAGAATAATGTTATTAGTCACAGTAAATGTTGCACAAATTCAGCCTTATATCTTCAATAGCATTTGAGATACTGTGACTATAAAAACAAAAGGGACTGAAAAAGACGGTAAGTTCAAGAGGTCATTACAATTCATCTATTCATGACAAATACATGACATTTTATATTCATATTATTTATTTATATTTTACATATTTATTTCCCATGTTGTAATTGTGGTGAAAAGCTGAAAATGTTGCATCTTTGTTTAAAATTTGACTTTATTTTTCTATTTTTCTTAAAGGTTTTCCCACCGTTTGCTTTCATTAGTTTTCTGTCCCTTTCTTTTTTTTTTATTTCTACTTATACTTTCACTATATTTATGATGTGATTTAGTCTCTTTTCAACATTTTATCCTACTTTTATTAGGACTGAGTGTTGATCTTGCTAATTTGTTGTTTTCTTTCCTTTGTAAAAATGTCTGAGTGAATTATTTCTGGTGTAATTCTATATTTGTTTGTATTATTTTTTTTTTTTTTAATTATCTCCATTCATTACTCTTTGGTTAATTGGTGATGCTGTTGCACTGATGCAGTTCAAAGCACTAGTTTTACAAGTATTTTTTTCATATTATTATAGCCTCATCCCCTTTACTAAAACCATAAATATTATAATAATCTTAAAAACTCATGAAGATATAAGGCTGGATTTTTACACGATATTTACTAGAACCAATAACATTATTTTTTGTAACTATGAAGTAAATCGGAGGTGGCCACCGGGGAATGTTTTATGAAATCCTGTGATTTAAGGTGGAATTTCCACATGTAGTGTATGTAGCAACAGGGTCTGATGGTTAAAATTACAGCTGTACAACACATTCCCATCATGATATATTTAGACATTTTTATTTACATGGTTCTCTGTGTGCTTTTATAGAATTACAGTTAACACCTTACAATTCACCAGTGATACAGTTGTGCTCATAAGTTTACATACCCTGACTGAATGCACACGGGATGGTCTTGAATGTTCCAACACGACAATGACCCAAAACTTAAGGCCAAGTCGACCTGTCATTGGCTACAGCAGAAAAAAAACTAAAGCTGAAGGAGTGTCCATCTCAGTTTCCTGACCTCAGTATCATTGATCCACTTTGGGGAGGAGTCAAACATGCAGCTTATGTAAGAAAACCCCAAAATCTGAAAAGAACTGAAGGTGTTTTAGCAAGAAGAATGGGCAGCTTTAGCATCTGAGAAAATAAAATGTCTCATCCACAACTACCACAAAAGACTTCCATCTGT
>JAPTYQ010000006.1:15951560-15963228 GCA_029814465.1 Ostorhinchus cyanosoma
TTTTTATGGATATTTCACATTCTCACTTGTTCTTTTTTGTGGTCTATGTGAACTTTAGGCAAAAGTGTGAATCATAAAAAGTTTTCTTTATTAAAACAGTAGGCCTTAGAGGTCAAAGTCAAGGTCAAGTTTATTTATATAGCACATTTAAAGCAATAAGATGTAAGTAAAATACATGACATAGTAAACTAGTAAGAATAGCAATACAATATACTAAAACAGATAAGAACAGAAACAACATAAATAGGATAGAACATCTAAAACACAACCTGTAGATAAAATACATAACACCACAAGTCACACACTTAAAGTTTTAATTTGCTCAATGGACTGTGCTCTTGTGATTTGTTGGGGCAGAGTGTTCCAGAGCCTCGCACCTGCCACAGAAAAGGCTCTGTCTCCTTTAGTTTGTTGTATAGAAGTAACATACAACAAACAGCAATAACCTAAAACTGCTGCTGAAACATGGTCAGTATGCATTTTTTTAACAATGTAAATGTAAGTTGTTGGTAAAATAATCACTGCCCTTCTATCTGTCATATTATTTGGTTGTCTTAGACTGTGGCTGCTGTTACTCAGGTTTGTTGTTTATCAGCAAAGCTCAGAGGAAAACGGCAAAGTCTGAAGTTACTCTATTAACTATGGTGATGATTAACTCCTGGTGCTTGACTGACAAGCGATGAAGCACTAATGTGGATTTTTATAACTTTGACTTGAATTAAATTGATCTATCACCCAGCCCCAGAAGAAATTCTTCATGTTGCTTCCTTTTAGGTCCAAGTTGATGAGTACAAGAAGCTCAGAGAGTCCATGGACAGGATGCAGAGTCAGAGACAGTCTGAGCAGAACACCGCGACCCATCAGCAGGCAGCGGTCGTCGCACACGAGAACCATGAACATCCGCCTTTGACACAAAAAGAAGAGCACGCCGATGAAGATCACCATGACACCGAGTCCAGGGTAATGTCAGAGATGGAAGTTTTTTGCTGTTTGTAGAGTCAACATATCTACATGTGCTTTGAGCTTAAAGGAGTGCGTTGCCATTTGTCAGTTGGAGCACCAAATGGAGGAGGTTCACGCCCACTCTGAGGTCAAGTCACATCCCACCACGTCAGACAAAGAAGAGGACAGAGAAGGAGAGGCAGAGAGGAGGAGGGAGCTGGCAGAGGAGGAGATGGCGCAGGCAGGACAGCCTCAGAAGCTGGAGGAGGAGGATCCAGATCAACCACAGGATGAGCAACAGCAGGAGGAGGAGGAGCCAGAGCAGGAACAGCCAGATGAGAACGCCTTGGACCACCAGAGACATCAGCTTCAACAGGTCACAACTCATTTAGACAACGTTTTACACTCCTGTCATTGCACAGCCCAAGTATGTGTACCCCACATAATATGAAGGAAAGTACCACATAGACTTATAAACCACTTATTAGTTTAGCACAGAAACACTAGTCAGTTGGCTAGCAGAGAAGTCAAAAAGGTTATCTAAATGGAATGTAGAAACATTTCAGATAGCTAATTTAAGCTAACAGAGAAATAAAAGGGTTAAACTAATAAACTGTTAAGCAAATTATAAAACTGATAAATAATAGGTAAAAGGATGGATAAACTGCTGATATGGAAGGAATATGAAGGAGAAGGAGAAGAAGATTAATAATAGTAATAATTCTTAGAATGCAACACTTTTTATAATTATAGTGTTAAAAACACCCATCCACAAGTGCAGAATGAGTCACTTTAAATGTCTTGATATAATGGTATTGATTGAATGTGTCCTCAAATCAAGGTCGGATCAATTACTTGAGTTGAATTGCTCATCATTTATCTTTAATCCCAGAGAAACTGTGATAAATGACACCCTTTCCTCTGTGTTCATTAGTTTAAATTAGAGCTTGTATTGTACTTAACGTGCTCATTTTAATCTTCTAAAGTTTTCTGAAGTGTTAGTGCCATTCTTGTCTTTGTCTATGCGATTTTAGTCCCTTTGTTTTTCTTCTCATGCTCAACATGTTGTTGTTTTTGTCTTGTTCAGAGTCCTCATTTGGACGCCCAGCTGCTGCATGCGGGACATGCCCAGGTGGAACGAGTGAAGTCTGCCTACGAGCAGCAGCAGGAGCAGCAGCGCTTGGAGGCTCAAAGGGCCGAGGAGCGCAGGCACATCCAGATGCGACAGGGGGCTCTGCAAGCCGAAAGAGAGAGGATACTGAAGGAGAGGGAGCAGAAGCTGAGGGAGGAGAAGGAGAGGGAGGAACAACAGCACAGGGAGGCCGACAGACGGGAGCAGCTGCTGAGAGAGGAGCACCAAAGGTCAGATATCATTAACGTAAAGATCAGAGCGGACATCACTTAAAGGCTCAATATGTAACATGTGACTGGACCATAATGGGACCCCTCCCCAACTGTGTTAGTTACCTCCCTAACAACCACCTGTTGACTGATGTCTGTGCAGAGGATGTGGGATGAATGTTTCTCACAAAGTGTCTCTGTGTTTCCTGCTCTTCATTGCTGCCTTTGAGCTTAGAAATGGAGTCAGTTAATACAATAGTGGAAAAACGTTTCTCCACACCTTTAACATTTTACACAACCTCAAATATTATCATGGAATATTTGCTGAAAAAGCTTATATGCATTTCAAAAGGTGCAATAGAAACAAATAAATGCAAATGACTTCTTTGCTTATTGTTAACTAGAAAAAATAGTCAAACTAAATTCATGACAGTTTGGACATGTCATGCTTTGGATGCATTTTATTACGTTACTGAAACATCCATTTTAGACCTTGATGGAACAGAGTACGTGCAGAAGGAGCATGTGGGTTTCAAGGATGGTGCAATATTTGGAAGTTCAATGACTTAAGACTAAATCTTAATATATCACAAATGCATAGGGCGTCCAGAAACATTTTTCCACCAGACAGATACAGATAAACTTTATTTATCCCCAGGAGGAAGTTCAGTTTCCATCAGTTCAAGGAAAGTTAAATAAAAATAAAATGAAATAAGTAATCGTCAGTCTGTCAGTCATCAGCTGTGCACCATGTGACGGATAAGAAGGATCTTCTGTAATGTTCAGTTCTTCATCGTAGTGATGTGAGTCATCTGCAGTTGTTTTACTGGTTTGTTAAATTGTGGAGAAGAGGATGATCTGGATCGTCCAAGACACCCTCGGCTTTAATCAGACTCCAACACAAACAGGCACATGATAAATGTCACATATTGTACATTTAACTGTTGTGAGTTAAAACATTTATAAACACATCATGGTATTTATTTAGTCTCATTTAGCCAGATGATTTCTCACACCGCTCTCTGTGCTGGGCCGGTGGCGATACAGCAGGCACCGTTCACAGTCATTATGGAAATTGGAATAAACACTCTGTGGTGTTTGCTCTTCTCATAGGTCTTTAGACAAATTACACTTGAGACAGTGCCTTTCCCAAATGGTCCTCAAGTAAAATTTTCATGTGGAGAAGCGAGTCATGGCGTATAAATGACTAAATCCCTACCAGAAAGTCACATAAACAGATTTGCGTTTTGATAAATTTGTCTTTTTCAGTGTGTAGTTTTTGTACAGATGTTCAGCTTTAACAAGGGGACAAACTGTAACATACAGCTTTAGGGACGACTTAGCATTATTTTAACATATGACACCTCTGAGCAACACTTGTGTTCCTACATATTTGTTGACATTTATGACTGACCTGCTCTGTTGTTGTTATTAGGAAAAGGTCTGAATATGAAAACATGGACAATGATATCGTCCAAGGAGACGAGGATCATCACAACGACGATGATGAAGGTGAGACCGAAAGATAAAATCACTTTAACCAGAGAATCTCGGTTTCTATACCCGTTCAGTAAAGAACTCAAGTAGCAGCTGTTTCTTAGTTTGTGTTGTGTGTTTTAGCAGAGAGAGATGATCATATGTTACATGAAGACGAGGAGCAAGAAGGGGATCACAGAGTCCCACCACATCAGCAGGTCTGTCCATCTGTCTGCCCTCACCTATTCACAACTGTCTTAAGGAGCTCATTTAACCATTAAATGGACATGGATGCATCATGGTTCTCATCCATTTAGGACAAACAGTCCACTTTTTTTTCCTGCATTCTCAACGTCTTTACTCTTGTTATTTTCACTGTGTGTCGCCATCTACTTTAGGCCGCATTAGACGGAGAACCGGACCCCGAGGACGACCCCAACAACCAGGGTGAGGATGAGTTCGAGGAGGCTGAAGATGAGCGGGTGCATCACAGGGTCGCTGAGGAGGTGGTGGAGGAGGAGGAAGAGCCAGCAGGACACGCCCAGCATATCAACACACACCAAGGACCCGAACAACCCGCTGTGGAGGAGGAACTAGTGGTGAGTAAGGGTCCACGGAAGATGGAGAGAAGAATGAAGTTAATGATATAGATGGATGACGACTCGAATAATCTGTACGCCATTTGTGTTCAGATGGCCGGAAACCCCGATCAACAGGAAGACACACTGGACGACCAGTACCAGGAGGAAGGAGAGGATGAGGTGTGTAGTGCACGCTGTCAAACATGGAGCACAAAACTGATCTGGGTTAATGCGCAAGAGATGAAAAGAAAAAAATGGTTTTGTACTTAAACGACATAAATATGCACTTAACTGGAAGGCCACTACACTATTAGACTGTAGGCTAATCTGTGTAAATGCATGTGTGTTTGTACCTGGTTGCTGGTGTCTTGAAGGCCCAGGAGGACTTAGTGGGTGAGCAGAAGAGACAGGAGGAGGAGGAGGTGGAGGAGGAAGGAGAGGATCCATATAATGAGGAGAACATAGATCAGGTGAGTTTATCTTTTCCTCTACATGCACTAGACCACACGCCAAATAGGTTACTGTAATTTCCCAAAGGCCGTTCTGATTTTATTTGAAGATGCATTAAGTTTATTTGTGATAATACGAGAAAGATAAGATACAGCAGCAAACAGACGGATAATATAAGACGGTGTTTGAAGCCTGCATTTGTACTCTGGGAGGAACTCCTGCAGTACGTTGAAGCTTTGGAGATCAGTGAAGATTACATATGTTGAGAATCCTTTTATTTTTACTGGGTGTGTGTTTGTCAGTGTTTGGCCCTCGTAACCCGAGTCTGGTCAGTGTGTGCTGGTAAATGAAGCAGATCAGGTGGTCTCTCATGGTGTCAGGTGACCACCGGGGTTCACTGAGGTTAATTCAGCCTGAAACAATCACTGAATGTACAAACTCCATTATGACATATGTTTTACTTAATTATATAATGTTCAAATGTTACTGTTTTTTTTAGTAGTGCAGAGTCTTAATAGATGACAACTGTTAGAATAAACTAAAGTGTGTTGGAACAAAATGTGCTGCTATTTGCAGTTTTGTAACTGGCTCTGACTCGATCTATTTCTAATTTACTCTTTATGCCACTGATATTGTTCAGTGTTCAAGACAAAACAGGTTTGTCTACACTTCCTGCAGCAGAAACCATCAAAATCACATGCATTACACTTAGGACATTAGACATGGAGGAAAGCAAAGGCAGCAGCACCTCACTGATCATCTCAGAGCCTTTAAATGGTACAAAAACACCGTCTTTCACAGAGTTGAGTTCCTTTTTCTTTCTCCCAAGTAGATGAGGATACGTTTGAGATATTTTCATACAGTCACTACAATACAATACAATACCATGGTCTATCTATAAGGTCCTCTTACCCTCTCTGACTGTTTCATACTGGGCTTGTCGCCTAATGAGTGACCATACTCAGTAATTTGAGCTTAGTGGACATCCACACTGGCTTCTGTGTACATCACCTGTTGTGGTTTGTTCAGTGGAACAGTTCATATACTGTCCTATATTACCTGTGTATATCCTTATTTGTTGTACTGTATATCCCATCTGTAGTATAGAGTTAGCTTTTGTATCTTTCAGTAGTTCTAGTAGTTCTTCAGTACAATATGTGTATTTGATTGTTTATTCCGGAACTTTTTGCACATGCCGTCATTTTTTCATAGTATTTTGTTGTGTTTTTGCTTCTTAACTGAACAGAACTGCTAAACTGATTTTCATTTTTCCTGTGAAAGTGACAATAAACATCTAATCTATTCTATTCTACATTAACCTAAAGCTGTGTATGACTTTTGACACCAATTTTTTATCAAATCTGTAAAACCTGAGTCACAGCCTGAACATCACAAATCCGTTAGTCTTTCCGTGATTACACAACTAAATCTCTTCCCTCACGGTGAACAATTTTGAAGTGTACTCGACCATAAACAATCCATTTGTTTACAAACAGAGCCGGTAGGTCACTCGGGCATTTTCGGAAATGTGTTGCAATGTGCCTTGTGGGAATCAGAGCTCTATGCAGTCGCAGTAGCAGGAGGCAATGAAGCCGTTTCCGTGTTTGTTGCCAATGCAGCCATAATGCAGCTGCGTCAACCTCCGCTTCCCATGGAAAGACTAATGGATTTGCGATACTTTGGCTGTGACTCAGGTTTTACAGATTTGATGAAAAATTGGTGATAAAAGTCATTTGCAGCTTTAAAGCAGACATCTCATTTCCTCTAACTGCCACATCAGTGTAAGTGTAAACATGATAAACGAGCATTTCAGCAGCATTGGAACTGACGGGTTTACAAGTACATTTAATGGGAATTAATTAGTTTTATTTTGTGCTTACGATTTGCTCCAGGATGAAGAAAAAAATGAGGAAGGTCCAAGAAAAGAGCAGGATCATAGGCATAATGAGGAAGAAAATTATGAAGAGGAGGTAGATGAGGATACTGCTGGTCAAGACAGACGAACCAATCGGAGAGCGGAGATGTAGAAGAGGGCGTTGACCAGTTACAGTGCCTTTCTGGCTGCCCATGAAGCCTATCAGGTCCTTCTTTTTTCCTTGTTTCCCAAAGGAATAAAATCAGCCATCCACTCAGAATTCTACATAGGAAAACTGGGGTATTTCTGCCTGAAGATGGGAGACTTTTACCAAACACTGGGGGTTGGGACTGATCTGCATACACTGTGGAAATGGACAGAATTTATACAGAGAAAATAGGATCTATATATATTGTAATGTGTTTAATTAATTTGCTTTTCTGTCTCCACGCACGTCTGCCTGATAGCTTGTCTGGTTCAGTTGTCCAAAACGCAGACAGGCAGCGAATGTATTTCTATTTTGTGCTGTCTTTGAGTATTTGTTAAAAAAAACAAAGCAAAAAACAAGCAAAGATAAATTATGTTAGCCTCACATTGTCCTAATGTTTAAGTCTGACTTTTGTTTTCTATGTAGTGCTCGACTTTAACTTTCATTGTGCATTCCAATCAATCAAGTCTTTTATCTTATTTATTGTTGATTGTTACAACTCTGACAATCGGAAAAGGTGCAACACTAATCTTTCTCATGACTTGAAGTAGTTTGTGTCATCATGTCTTTTTAGTTTTTTAACTTTTTAAAGTATGCACCATTCTCACTGGAAATTTCTGGAAATGCCAATCAGAAGATGTGTGGCAAAGCCTTTACATGTGAGTGTCTGCCTGACATTTCATTCTATTTTCAGAAACCTCCTCTTGGTCGTAGTCCTTTCATTTAATATCAATAGAACAGAGTAAGTCTGTTAGTGCTGAACCTCTTGCATATTGCTAAGTAAGTACTATAAGTGTAGCCTTAAACGGAGGCCAGTCACCAGTCGACTGCTTGTGTGAATTAAATTCACAATACCTAATGCAATTTTCTGCCAACCTCTGTAGTCTACTGTACAATGTATAGTAAAAGAAATGCTGAAAATATGTACATTTTTCCAACAGTTATATTTGATACAAAAGAAGTGGGATTTCAATTGAACCATGTTTGTTACTGGAATTGTGTGTGTAATAAAAGTGAGGAAGGATATTTGATGGTCTTGTATGTTGATTTGAGGTGAGAAATACATCTCTGGATGCACTATGGAGTAAGAATGATGACCATGTCTTTGACAAATATCTCTGCATACCCCCATTAGTGACACAAAGGCTGGAACTCGAAAACAATGAGAACCAAGACACTGTTAACACATTGAAACAGACATGCTTGGCCCCTCCATCACCTTCACCCTCAGCTTCTTCACCAGGGCAGTGGTGGTCTCTGAGGTGTGTTTGGGGTCTGTATCATGTTGGAATACTGCTCTGTGGTCCAGTTTACAAAGGGAGGGGCTCATGCTCTGCTTCAGTCTGGCACAGCTCGTGTTGGCGTTCATGGTTCCCTCAGTGAACTGGAGCTCCCCAGACACTCACACAGCCCCAGACCATGACCCCCCCCCACCACCATGTTTGACTCTAGGAAAGACACACCTGCCTTTCTACTCCTACCTGGATGACACCACACATGCTTGACACCATCTGAAGCAATTAAGTTTATTTTGGTCTCATCAGACCACAGGACATGGTTCCAGTAATCCACATGCTCAGTCTGCTTGTCAAACTTTGTCTTTTTTGTGCATCATGTTTGGGTCAGATGGTATTTGCAGAAATGTGAGGGGTGGACTCACTTTTATGAGATACTGTAAAAGTGCTTATAGGTGCCTACTCAAATATGTATAATACATGCATATAAGCTACTCTACTTACATAATACAGACTGTTGAACACTAAATGTGTCTATGTGTTACCACTTGAACCATCTGTGGATGTTTGGGTCTTTATGGGTTAAATCCCTCCTCAGTTTCCCCCTCAGGCCAATCGAAAGTCTGAATAACTCAGAAGTTTGTAGTGAAAAGTTTAACTACAATGACAAACCAGTAGACAATTTGAACTCCATAGTTTTCCCATAAATATTCATCAGAGTGTAAAGGAGGCTCAATGAATCACAGAAATGAGCCGCGTCTCTGACTGATCTGATGCGGATGCTGAACGCAGCGCCTGCCTGAGAGCACCTGATGATCCTGCACAGGCCGGCGCTGGGACGCTTCACCGCTGAGACTGTCATGTTGCCTGACACGACTGATAAAACATATAGACGGATGTATGGTGAACTGGCAGCTGGCCCGTATCTCAACGAAAGCTGCATCGCAATTCTTCTGTCAAGTCTGTTTCCAAATGAAAACAAGTAGATCATAAATATGTATCAAGCAGAAGGAGAAAACCATAAATATTCATGGTGAGTTTACATATCATGGTCTGCACTACAAGTTATGTTCCCAAGAGTCAATCCTGCCAAGTCCTGTTCCTTATCTGTCCTCCTGGGTCTAGGATGGAGACATGAAGGTGACGACTATGTGTGTGTGTGTGTGTGTGTGTGTGTGAACTTGCTCACATGGGAAATGAACTGACAAATCAGGATGAAATGAATATCAAACAAGTGGGGGTTGACCAAGAAAAGCAATTACCTCTAATGAACAACATTTGTCCCCAGAACACTTTCAATCCCATCATCCCTCCTCCTCTCATTCTTTATTCTTCTGCCACCTCTTTCCTGTCATCATCCCGTGCTTTGTCATCCCTCCCTTTTCTTCCTCCTGCTGTCTCTCTCCTCTCTATTTCTGTCTCCTCCCTGTCTTGCTGTCATCATGCTGTTGTGAGATTGTTGATCTCCCCAGAGGGACCGCGGGATGCTGGAGGAGTACGAGAGTAACAGGTGTCTCATTACTGTGCTAATAGTGAGCCACGGGGAGACACACACACACACACACACATACACACATATATATTTTTACACTGACAAGCCATGGTGGCAATGATAACTCCTCCACACTCCTCACATTCTGGCACTCTCTCAGTCATCATTTCATGGGTGAATTACCAGGCATGAATAATTTTAAAGTGTCAACTGCCTAGAGCCGGAGTCTATCTTATGATACGTGTTCGCACGGCTACCACAAATTCCCAAACCTTCCATTTAGCACCATTGCAAGATTTACTTGAAAGCTGCAGCTCTAAGCTACGAATCGTTATTTTTCACCCACAACGTTTAGAAAATCAACTCAAATTCCTTTAGCTCTTTTTTTTTTTTTTTTACTGCCACACCAGAAGCGATTGCAACATTAAAACGTGCCGCAGAAATAACTGATAACATCATAAAACTGTTAGTCAAAGACACCGCCTTGTGTTCTTGACCTGGATCCTGTTTGCAGTATACGAAGATCCAATGTGCTCATTATACTGTTTATCTGCAGCAGTAATGATGTCTCATTCATCAGCTGGAGCCTTAGCTCTGTCTCTATCTCCACACAGCCATAACACACAATTGCACAAACAATCCTCCACACTTTAATGAATCCCAATGAGGCATGTAACTGGTAGTTTGTGCCTGGCTGTATGCTTGTTAGAGAGATATTGGCTGCTTAAACTGCCTTTCTCTGCACTATGAGTGGAAGAAAAGGCATATACGGTGTGTTTGTGTATTTGTATTTGTGTGTCTACACTATGTGCCCCAGCATGTATAAGGTTGTGCATGTGTACACTAGATACATACAGAATGCATGCATGGGTGCTCGCTCCAGTGCATGTGTGTGTGTGTCAGTATTCATACTTGGCTTCTGCAGTATCAGATAACAAAGTGTGTTTATGTTTCAGGTGCGGGCTGGAAATGAAACCATTATTAAAGGAGAATATGCTTGTATAAATAAATCATAGTAAGGGGTGGAGTGCATCACCTCTGCACCGTTACCATATATGTGTGTGTGTGTGTGTGAGTCTGTGACGCAACATGTATGTATATATGGAAGCTTTCTATTTTTTTTTTTTTTTTTTTTTTTAAGAGATACTTCAGCGTAATAAAAGCAGACACACTTTTGATGGGATTTAATCCATAACTCACCAGTGACAGCGCTGTGGAGGATTACTCTTTCTGCATCTGTGTGTGTATCTGTGTGTATTTGTGTGACCTACTGCATGTGACTCATGGGTCATTACCCAGTCAGTCAGAGGACACAAGAGGCCATTATCCAAGGGAGTCTGGACTCTAAATGTTTGATAAGCCCTGAAAGCGGACATCCTGTTTCTCTTCTCAGATATTACAGATGTGCAACAAACTGTCCCAGCTAGTGCTTCACAACATGGAAACATATTAAAGAAGCATAGTATGGGTGATTATAAGGATGCTTCCACTGCGATAGGATGAATTGTGTTAAATTTAGCATAAAAAAAAAGTATTGAATAGATAGCTGAGCGGATCCAACTGCAGTCTGGGGTATTGATATGATAATTTAAGGGACTGGTGGTAAATGTTTTATTGTTGTGGCCTAAGCCTCATCTCATCTGGAAAGATTTATAATGTAACAACATATTCTGGATAACAAAACTGACACTACTCTATTGTTTTTGTATTTTTTTTTTGTGTGTATGAGTGTGTTTTTGTTTTTTTAAATTAGATTTTCATATTTTTATTGATATATTTTCTTATAATTTCAGCCTGGTATATCGCTAGAAAATGTTGAATGGGTGAAAAGAAAAAAAAAACAATAAAAAGTGAGTTACAAAAAAATAAAAGCATTTGCTTAGTGATGGTATTTCTTGAAATTCTTTTACAAAACAATGAAATCTCTGCCTGTTTGTTGCAGACAGAGCAGTGTGAAAGTGTTGGCTCAGCAAAGTCCTGAGAGATGTCGACTTGTGGAGATGAGTCATGAACCAATCTGATTAGTTTTCTTTCTCTATTTCCCTCCATCACAGTCCAAATTCAGCATAACTGCAGTAATGATTCAGT
>JAPTYQ010000006.1:16035963-16046363 GCA_029814465.1 Ostorhinchus cyanosoma
CATTTGGATAGTTTCTGTTGTCAGTATGATTTAAAAAGAGCAAACACATTTGTTTGATGATAAATGGATTCACCAAAACACTAACCACAAGTGAAAGAAAAGTTTTTGTATTATCATTCATATTCTCTGACAAATGTCCAAAGAATCATAAATTCTGCTAGGGTATGTAAACTTATGAGCACAACTGTACATATACATGTTAAAAACATAGTGGATGTTTCCAGTGTCCATCATCAGCTGTCAGTCAAAAATATTGTCTGTAAATATGATGTTGTGGTGATTAGTTCTAGTATTTTCATTTTATTCATTTCCTGTTTTCCCCTTTTACAGATGGCTGTGTCATTCACAAGCAAAGAGGTGTGTTTTTATGATATAATCTCAAAACAGGACTTCATCTGCAAGTATAAACTCCAGGTAACTCTGCGTATTATTGTTTTGCTACATTATCACATCTGCCTCATACTGTTGCATTGTATTTTGTTGACTTTATTCTCACAGACATAAAGTGTACACAGCTGCTTTGTCTTTTTTTTTTTTTTTTTTAGGGTTTAAAGTTTACTCCCTGGTGTCTGGACTACTGGGTAGATCCTTCACACCCGGATCAGGCTATCTTCACTATAGGAGACACTGGAGGACAGGTGATACGAATACCAAATAAAAGACAAAACCAACAGCCTGCAGTGAACCTCGGTTATCCTGCATCAGCTGTGTGTACTCTGGTTTACAGACTCTGAATATGTGTCTGTGTGTTTTCCCAGGTTTGTGTTTTATACTTCACCTCAGCCCACATCTGTCTATTTGAGAGACTCAGTCAGCGGACAGACCCAGACTCAGCAGACATCGTCCTTTGGGATGAACTGGCCAAAGGAAAACATCGTTGCTGTTGCACTGTGACGCATCAGGCACATGAACCAGCCTGGGTTAGAAAAGGTGGGAAGTCATTTTTATGCCCCTTTTGCACAGAAACACAAATACAGTCAAGCAATTCAACATTTATAAGTTATGGAATATGAAAACCAAGTACCTGAGGATAGGAAACTACAAATTTAATGTCTGTTGTGTATGTTTACATGGATTTAATTTAAACTTATTTAATCTGCAACTTCTCAAGTGAATATTTCCCTTTTCTTGCACATTAAATTTTCCATTAGCCGCACAGCATTTTGTTTTGAGAATAACCCTTGACAGCACCAATCAGACTAATTAAATCTAAAACTTTATAAATAAATGGGGGGAAAAAAAGTCTGTGCAACATCTTATATTTCGAGTCAAAATTCTCTGCTAATCAGCTGTTTGATCAACAGACGGCAAGACATTTCCCATCAAGCTCTGAGCTCTTGCAGTCACTGGAGAGCATCCATGGTGTCTGTCTGCAACTGTTGCAGCCTTGATCACAGGATTATTGCTGAATTCATTGGGATGC
Source organism: Ostorhinchus cyanosoma (assembly GCA_029814465.1). Classification (NCBI taxonomy): domain Eukaryota; kingdom Metazoa; phylum Chordata; class Actinopteri; order Kurtiformes; family Apogonidae; genus Ostorhinchus; species Ostorhinchus cyanosoma. The sequence goes on from JAPTYQ010000006.1 coordinate 16,037,387, forward strand.
AGAAATATACATGAGGACTGATTAAATTGACTGTAACATTTTAGTCATTCCTTTGAAATACCTCAACTTTCACACCATGTCACCAGATCATAGTCAGTATTACTGTGAACTCAAAAGTACTCATGAATTGTTAACTACATGGTTATAAGCTTAGCTGTGCACACAAGCAAACAAAGGGGGTGTTTCCTGTGATTTAGCTGAGTGACATTAATGCCTTTATTCACAACATGCCATTTATATTACGGATGCATCAAGTAAATACAGTAATGTCTTTAGTAGTGGTTTGTCATCATCTTTCCTTAGTTTCATTCCCAACATGTATGAGTTTGTCTACAATAATAGTGGATATGTCGGTTATTTTCATACACCGTTGCATTCACTTGGATCGTAAGGGCTAATATAGTTGGATCAATACAATAAATGGCACAGATGAAACAAAATATAGACTCATACCCACACACACACACACACACACACACACACACACACACTTTAACTCGACACCTGTGAGGAGTGCCACAGCTTGCTCACTTTACCAGTATCATAAAAGCTTACGCAACACCATGGAAATGCTTGTCTCTGCCACTTATGCACACACACACACACACACACACACACACACACACACACACACACACACTGAATCCTGAGTCATCCACTTTATAGTCTTGCATAGCCACTCTTTTGACTATTGGCATAAAGTCACAGGCTTAAGGTCTCGTCCCATGAGACTCCCCACTTCAGCTCAGCGCGGGTAACAAAGAGGTCGCATGGTTGTATCTTGATTGCATCATTCGGTTAGAGCTCCTCTGAAGAGTCATTGGGTTGTTTGATAATGATTCGGAAGAGGCAGCGCTCGGAGACTCTGTTGGCTGAATGGAGAAATACTTATGAAGGGGAAAACAAGAATAAAGTCCACATAAATAAGCACAACAAATGGGAAAACAAAGGGAAAAACAAGAAAGGGGAAACAGAGGAGACTATGGCAAAACATTAAAAAGTGCTGGTTAATTGAAATTTTCCAGGCTGTGTGCACACGTGAAACCGCATGAGACAGTGTATGTTAATGCTCACTGAGTGTACGTGCACCTCTGTGGTGTTTTGAGAGTATGAGAAAAGGAAAAGAGGGAATGTATATGTGTGTTTGCATACCTCTGGGGTGCTGCTGCTGTTCTTTTGAAGTTGCCCACCCTGCAGTATGAGTGGGCTGTGTACCATTAGACATGGCTGGTTATCCAGACCTCCAAACCTTCAGGCTCATGGGCCACCAGAGAGAGAAAGAGAGAGAGAGAGAAGGGCGGGAGGGAGGAGGCTGGTTGTGGAACAGAGAAGGAAAATTGAGAGGAAATTAGGAGGAAATTGGGATGGACACAGAGCTGAAAGGACAAGAAGGAGAGCAGTCAGACGTATGTGTTTGTTAGGGAGAAATGTATTTGCATAAGCGCATATTATTATGATCAAAGAAAATGAACATGAAGAATGAACCAAGTGTCGAGGTGATATAGAACCTCCCAAAACACCAAGCCGTTTGTTGCAGAACAAATGTGCTTAGCATTGATGTAGATTTACGGTGACTCCTGCTGTTCCTTCCAGATCGCAGCAGTTAAAGTGCAACACTGTCCTAAAACAGACCCAAGCAGATGCTCTATATCTGCGTCTGCATTATTACCAGTTTGATTTATGATTGATTTGTAAGTGCCAGGAAATTAGAAGAGGACTCATTAATCAGCAACGAATCATGCAACACTATCTGAAAATCCACTGATGTTTTTAATTTCTGCTGCTTGGACAGACATATGATGTATGAAACGTAATCAGACGTAATTATTTGCCCTAGCTTTATGACTGATCTTTGACCTAAGACTGTCACATGCCATCTCACAACCCACACTTATTTGTACCGCCTTTGAAAGCTAAGCAGACTTTAATAGAGACGTGTGGCATCCAATTTAGCCGTTCTCAACCGTGGTGTTAATTGAGATAGATGATGATGCAAGATCCATTACATTTTCTGTAATACCACTGAGCAAATCAAACCCATCTAATTCTATGCTGCGCTGAGTGCCCGTGAATTGGTTGGTTTGCTATACAGGACGGTTGCGGTCAGTGCACATTTAGCACAGTCATTTCAGAAAGAGAGATGTCCTTTAAAATTCTGTTAGTATTTTGGCATCGGCAGAGAGAAGTATGTATTTAAAGAAATGAAATATAACGAAGAGTGTGTCATCATCGAAATATGGTGCAATGTTGTTTTACGTCAAATTTGTTGAAGTTAAACTAATTTGTCCACCCTGACAGTAACTTCTGCTGCAGTACTGCTCCACACAGACGGGCTGCTCTGGAAACTAATGACACTTGAATATTTCTTTGACATACTTTTGTTTATTTAGAGTAAATGTTGCTGAATTAGGCTTTGTCACTGCATAGAAAAACACAGCAGATGTGTATTTGAAACCACAGACAGAACCAAAACTACAGTGAAAGCAGGTGTATATATATTTTTTTTGTAAATTTCAATTAAAAATGCCTTTATTTGCAGACTTACAAGAAAGTTCTGCTTCTAATACCATCTGTCTCACTAGTGCCTGCTAGTGTAGTGCTGATGCATTATGAACAGATGAGATGAATTTACAATTGTAATACTGAGCAGAGTAAACAGGAGCAGCATTGTAGTTAAAAGAAATTACAGAAAATAGAGACGGAGCTTTCATTTAATTGTCTAATTGTCTGTGTTTGTATTTTATCTTAGCTCATGAGCAGGATTGTTCATTTTTACTATTAGTCAGTGTGTTTCAGATGTCGAAATGTTCATTATGGTGTTGTTTTCTCTCGTGTTTGACTCCCTTGCAGTTCGTTATCTGGGCTCTCTGGACGCCTTTGTGTCATGCAGCACCAGCCCACATAGCAGCGTGGTGATTGGCTGGAGGGGAAAAGAAAGCAAGAATTTACGAATCACCTCTTGTTTTACAAAGAGGGGAGTGTGGGACGTGGACCATCATCATGAACTCAATCTCATAGGTGAACATCAATGTGCATTGGATGGGTAGCTGCGTACAGTATCTTGAAATTGGCTGGAAATGTATTCTGTCTGATGATCAACTGATTTGCACAAGAAGATGCTTTTTATCCCCACGTATAAATGAACTAAGACACATCAAAACCGTAGGATTATTAAAAGAACAGCAGTTTCCTGTGATGAATCCTCTAATGTGAGTCTATGTATCTGGTTGTAGCCACAGCAGGTGCAGATCATCAGGTCCTGCTTTGGAATCCTTATATGACCTCCAAGCCAGTAGGCGTGCTCAGTGGGCACGACGGCCCTGTCATCGCTGTTTGCTTCATGCAGAACAAGCCACAATTGCTCAGTTATTCCAAAGATAAGGTGGGAGTTTGAGTGCGGGAGCAGCGCATTAAAATACAGTGTAATAGACAATTATCATCACCACAAAAACCATAATACTTTGTGAATATTACAACAAAAGCAGGAGGCCGTAATGCTGATAATTCATAGCCTGGTTCTATTGTAAAAGCTGATGTTTCTGTAAATTATGGCCACGTTTTATTTAAGTTGCTTCCTTCTGTTTCAAAGAGGATGTTGGAGCTTTTGCTGCATCTCCTCTTCCCTGTTGTAGAGCTGTGCATGTTTGCCTTCTCTTTGGCTTTTCTGAAGAGAATGAATATTTTAGAAGTGATTTATGTTCCATCTGCCTTCTGCTCAAACACCATCTGCCATTGCAAGAAACTCTGAAAGCTTTACCTCAGTTTCCTGTGGAAGTGTTGGAATGGCAGGAGTCATCTTGTTTAGTGCTGAAAAGCAATATGGCAGAGTTCTTGTGAATTCTGCCTAAGTGCCAGTCACACACGGAGCCTAGAGGCCGCTTCAGAGCAGTCAGTCTTTTTCCAAATGGTCTTGTTTGGTGTTATTAGTTAGAATGAATCAACAACAGTTATGTTTGAGTTTTATAGGAGTTTACAGGCCTATTTTCTTCCACTGTCCTTTTCTTTTTTCCAGGTGTTGTGTCTATGGGATGTGTCCACTGAGCAGTGTGTGCAGCGTTTGACTGGTGTGTTTCCAAACACACAAGAGGACACACGAACGCTTCTGTTTCTCCACGAGGAGAGTCAGCTCCTCCTCATTTCTTTCAACAGCCTGCTCCTCCTGCTGGAGACCAGACAAGAGGAGAAGAGGACCAACAGCCACGAGCACCCGGTTACCTGTGTGCTCTATAATGGTCTGTTCAGACAGGTATTCAGCTCAAACGGCTCCCTGTGGCTTTGCAAATTTGACTTTTCACATTGCGTTTATCTTCCTTGACAGAGGGAAGACGATAGACCTGAGAAATGATGAGTAGTAGGAATTTACTGCACAGACAGAGTTTACTAGACTTTTACTGCAGTGGGGCTTATGCTTGTTTTGATGTTATTGACTGGTAATTGTAACTGTAATATTAAACTCTAATTAGATGATATAGATTGTCTTGGTTTGTTTAACATTATACAAATACTTTTGTTTGAAATTCCTTTTAATAGACATTCAAACTCTTATTTTTATGCCTTTATGAAGATTCAATATTAGAGACTTGAAGGAAGGGAAATGACATGGAATACAGACTCTGAAATCTAAATAGGAGATATTGTAATTTAGGGTAATAACCCTTTTGTGACTAGTCTTTGATTCCAAGATTAATATAACGGTATATGATAGTAAAAAGTGAAATTCAGCAGAGGCTTAAGCAATAAATATTAATTAACATATGTTTTGTTCTCTCTGCCTCACTCCTTGACATACCAAAACAATTTCTCAACAAAACTAGCTAATGCAGTTTCTATTATTAAAATTCCACTTAGAGAAATAAAAATGCAGCCACAACAGTTTTTACCATTTTGACAGCAGTATTAATTGCAGGTTTTCTTCTGTGGTTGTGTAGCTTAAAAATGAACTGAGACAAAAGCACGGAGAATGGTCAGGTTATGTCATTAAAAAAAATACAGAAGCGGAACCTGACTTTGTCGTGGCACAAAACCTATCAAACTCTTTTGATGATTGATATCCTCTCCCTCCCTCGGCCTCCCTCCAGGTAGTCAGCAGCGACTCTGCCTCCTCTGTGATCTGTTGGCAGGCTGACACAGGCCAAAAGGTCAAGCAGTTCCACCGTTGCCATGGCAACACCGAGATCTCCACCATGGCCCTGGATGGTACTCAGACCCGTCTGTTTACTGCGGGCGCTGACGGAGAGGTCAAAGTAGGTGTAGACGCACAAACACACACAGGCGGACACACACATATCCGCTCCGCTGTGAACTATACAGCTAAAGGTCAGTCCTCATAGAGATGCAAACTGTGAGTGAAATGCAAAGCAGGCTGGGAAAAGGACTGACAGTAACGTGAAGAGGAAGGTGAAGTGGTAGACATATAAATGTTTCTAAGTCAGAAATGTGAACTACTTTGAAAAAAATACTATTGAAAACAGATATGCAGTTCTATATTTAACATCAAAACGTGCCGTTCAACTAGAACAACCTATTATGTTTGATTATATTTGGTAAGTTTCACATCCTACATTATTCTGTCTCTTGCAACTACATTTCCGAGACTTGATCATGTTAGTTTTTACCCCTTCAGTCTACTGAAGGGGGTGTTGTCTTCAGCATATCTGTGACACATCTTTACCGTACATACATCATGTATACAGTTTAGACAAGTTCTGAAATGGTTGGCCTTGACCTAATTTGTGCCCTACTTTTCTAAGGTCAAATGTCTGAAAACACTATAACTCAGTGTTTTTCAACTGCGGGGTCACCTGGAATTCAAATGGGGTCACCTGACATTTCTAGTAATTGACAAAAACAAAAAAACCAAAAACAACTTACGAATAAAAACATGTGGTGAGCTGAAAGACAATCCCAATCCATTAAAGACATGCCAAAGTGTGAAGCTGAAACTGAAGCACTGTGGTTCTGTCTATCTGTCAAATGTTCATTGTGGTCATTTTCAGATCCTGCAGCTCTTTCAGAAGTCATAGTTTGAGTTATTGTTGGTTCAGTGTTAATTGTCAACCAAGGAAAATAGAATTCTCCCTTTGTGCAGTAATCTACACCTGGCTTTTCTGCCTCCGTCCATAATAGTATACATTATATAGACTAAATGTCATCTAAAATTAATGTTTATTTGCAACATAGCTTAGCAAACTATTACATGAGCAAAAACAAATTAATTTTAGCAAAAAAAAAAAAAGGCTCCATTTTGAAAGTCTGGGGTCGCCAGAAATGCGATGTTAAAATAGGGTCACAAGCCAAAAAAGGTTGAAGCCACTGACTTAACTGAGGCGCTCCACTCTGTGTGACTCAGCAGATTCAGGTAAAATGCGTGAAAATCAACTTCTCCCTTCATTCCAAGTTCTGACCATATCTTTGCCTGATTTTCAGACTGAGAGGGTCTTGGTATGCTCTGGTTATAGCTATCATCATTTGACCAAAGAAATGAAACAGGGTAAAGATTATTGTACATCTTAATTGTAAGAAGTTAAAAAACTTTCTGGTCCACAAAGCGAAAAGTTTCCAAAAAAATCAAAGTGCTATACAGTATATAAGTGTTCTCTTTTCTGATTTTAGAAGCAAAACACTGTTGAATTTTTGGCACTGAGAGATCTACTTATCTACAGACCACCTGGCTCGATGTTGTCAAATATTCTCTATTCAACATCAGGGACTGTCATCCTTTTTCCTGTGACAGCTAACTTGACAATTTGTGTTTCATATTATTACTGGCAGTTATTCACAGAGGTGACCTCTAACCAGATGAATAAGCTGATGTATTAATGAGCACAAAATGTCGTTGGGCTTTGGTGACTATGAAAAAATATCAGTGTAACTTATTTCATTAATGGATGAACGGCAAATAATTGTTTTGTGTCAGCGGAGGCATGATGTCTGTGAATTTGATTGGATAGAAATTTAAACAGATTTACCAATTAACTTATGTCATAAAACCTATTTATTACACTGGTTGAAGACAAACATTAGATTTTAACTAAAAATAATACATTCACATATATTCCCTGTGTACCAAACATTTTATTTCATAAATTAATTACATATATTTTTCAGAGCAATTCTAACATTTATTAAGCAGTTACATTTATTATGATTATTTCATATTGCTCCCGTAAACACTCACTATACTATTCTCTATCTGATTTGATGTTGTTTTGTGTTATATCCTTTTATACATTTAGTTTAATTGTGTTAGTGTGTGTTTGTTGTTCAAATTTTTCCATTTCAATTTTGATTGCGCTTCTAAATATGTACTCTGTACTACGTGAGTGTAATTTCAGTCCACACTTACAAACTGTGTAATGACACTGGGTTTACTGCAACTGTTCTCAACTGATCAATAAAATAATTATGCATATTTAATCAATATAATCAACCACATTAGCTCTTTGACCCCATGAGCCCTCGTAAGCAGGCCTCCTGTGCAGGCAAAAGCACAGTACCAGTGTTTACACTAACGCTGCCATCTGAACAACAGCACAAGTCATCCTGAGCAGATGAGGAAGGCACCCTTTGGGCAAATTAGTGACAAGATGCATTATCTTCCCAATTTTCATCAACACTGAACCTGTGGCGTAGCAGTCAGCGCCATTCAGAATCTGAAAATGTGACCTTTTAATTCCAGCGTTCCCATCGGCACAATCACTTTTTCTTTGTTAAATGCCAGAACGCAAAATCTAATTGCATCACCATGTAAAGTCATGTAGAAATTTGATGCATTTGTTTTTGTCTGTGTTTTAGGTGTCGTTCATGTATTTTTGTATTTTGCAGGTGTGGGATTTTAATGGCCGCTGCCTCCACACAATGAATGCTGGCTTGGGTCGGCCCGTGGAGATCTCACAGGTCCTGTTGCTGAGGAGAAGCATTTTGGTCATGGGCTGGGAGAGGTAGATTTCAACCTTTTGCATCTTCTTCCTCTATTTTTATAGACATCACTTATACACAGGTGACACGGTGGTGCAATGGATGGCACTTCCTGGGTCCTGGGTTCAATTCCAACACCAGTCGAAGGGGGTGGGACCTTCCTGTGTGGAGTTTACCTCTTTCCTCCCACACTCCAAAGACATGCATTGATAGGTTAATTGGTTAATCTAAATTGACCATAGGTGTGAATGTGTGAGGGATTGTTTGTCTCTATATGTGAGCCCTGTGATTAACTGTCCATAAGTAGCTGGGATAGACTCCAGCGACCCCCGTGACCCTAGTGAGGATAAAATGGATTCAGAAAATGAATGAATCGCTTCCCACTGGGTCTTAAAAAGTCACAAATCTGCATTTAATACCTTAAAAAAGTCTTTAAAAGGTATTAAATTCGATATGGTTGGTCTTAAGTTATGTTGCCATGAACTTGTTCACTGTATTGTGTTTAAATGTGTCCAAACTGTAAAGAAAGTAACGTTAGTTGACTCAGTTCCAACACGCCAATTTATATTAAAATTAAAAACCAGGTATTGCTAGCTTTGCAGCCCCTGGTGAGACATGACTTGAAACAACGGGAATCAAGGTGTTGGAGTAAATAAATACATTTTCCTAAATTCTAGGAGTAAAATGGGCATTAAATTCTGTTCTAAGTCATCTGAAAAAGTCTTGAAGGGGTCATATTTTTTGCTAAAGTCACTTTTATTAGTCTTTGGTTCATTTATTTGTGTATTTGGACACTAATAGTTCATAAAGTTTGAGTCTGAACCCTCCAGGTGCTGCAGAACTATCTTTATATTCATTTTGGCAAAAATTTAGTGGATTTCTACAACCTGTTTTAATTCCTGCATAATTTCTTACATCTATAACTAGTTATGTCATGACATTTGCACATATAAGGTCAAGACTTCCATTTCTCCCAGTACGACATAATTGTTTGTCAGCAGCAGCAGTTGTAGTAAAAACTGAAAATATGTCCAAACTTTGAGCCGATTACCTAAAATAT
>JAPTYQ010000006.1:16046716-16061205 GCA_029814465.1 Ostorhinchus cyanosoma
GAATTAATGAAGAATTCAGACCCAAGCAGAGCATTTACAGTTTATGTAGAGTACAGGGAAATGTTTTAAAATGCATAATAAAAAAAAACTTACTCCTTTAAATGTAACTTGTAGGAGCCCTGTTTACAGCCTACCTACAGAATAATGGACACTGACAGCTGTTTTATTAAGTCTTATACAAGTACAGAAACCATAAAAGAGTTAGCAAATAGCAAATTGCCTTTCACTTTTGCAAATGTTGTCTTAGGTTAATATCAGAGCGATTCCATAATGCTAATCCTGGGTGTTTGCAGTAAAACCTCCTAGACGGTGTATGTTTGCACATTATTTGTGAATGAGGCTGCACCTGTCACAGAGTCACTGTGTGTGTGTGTCTGTCCTCTTCTGCCTCTTCTGGCTGCCAGCGACTCCGAGCCAAGCCGACATCTGGACTCTAATGCGCTCCCATTCACTTTAGTGGCACCACCTCATATTTGTGTGTGTGTGTGTTTCATTGTATACCCACATCACATCTGCTCTTCATCTTCATCATCATCATTTCACACCCAGTGAGCTCAACTCAGCAGTGTGCTATCATCAAGTTATACGACTCTTTTTCTGTGCCCCCCCCCACACTTCTTTTCCATGCACACAAACTCTCTGGGGTGTCACAGCGGTAAAGAGAACACAGACGACAGATCAGCAGCAATAAAAGAAAATACTGCCGTTATGACTTTCATTGCCGATATCATTTCCTATTTCTAGGCCACAGTTTAATCCATATATTGCGATCCTATTGCCTTCTACTTATGCAGGTTGAAAAAAATCTACAGGCGGACTTAGAAATAGACCTCAGCTTGAAACCATAGCACATCATCTTTTTCACTTTATGTACAGTACCTGCTCAACAGTAAAAAAGGCAATAAAAGAGTAGTGATGAAACAGAAGAAAGGATTAAAGAAGCTCAACACATTGTAGGTGAGCTAAACACCCTCTGGAGATTATGAATATTAAACTACTCCATACACATGATGTCAGCTGTAGCATTGAACTGTAAAGCAGGAGCTTTCATGTTCAATGCAAGATGTGTTTTGATGCAGAGGATGTTTAATGTGAAGTTTTACTCTGCGGTAAGGGAGATATTATAGCTGATGAGCAACACTGTCAACTTCGCCTTTCATGCTCGTATATGTGGCACATTCTTTTACATGTTCCTCGCCTCTCACTGCCTCCTCTGTCTCTCTTTGTTTGTCTCTGTTTAGGATGTTAACAGTATTTCGTCTGCATTCCTTCTCGCAGTCTTTTGTTGAGCCATCGGAGTGGAAGGGGGGAGCTCAGCACCGCGGCGATGTGCTCTGTGCTGCATTTCAGCCTCCGCAGACTCTGGTCACAGGTGTGTGTGTGTGTGTGTGTGTGCTTCTTCAATACCCAACATTCCCGATTAGCTGCACAGGTACAGATTTAGCTTTTTAGAGTTTAGAAATCACAGAAAAGTTCAATGTAAATCCACTCACATAAGCTGTTTATTGTGCATATGAAGCCAAGTTTCATTTCTACTGAAGTAAACCCGATGTCACGAGAGTCCCAGTGTGTGTGCGTGTGCAAGTGTGTGTGCGCGTGTGTGTGCGCGTGCATCGACTTTCAGTGTGTTCATTTCTTTTTAAATTACACTTTCATGACTTAAATTAAGAATGAGGTCTCATGCTGAGGATAGAGAGATGAGAAGAAGGAAAAAAACAAAGGCTTGGCTTCATTTTCATTTGAGAATGAATCCCCCCAAAAAATCTTCAGTGAAATGAAAAATAACTGGAAGCAGTTTATCCGCTGATGAAAGTAAGTGGTGTTGTTATCAAAGCACTCCAAACGTCTCTGTCTGCTGAAAAAAAAATGCACTTCATATATTTCAGAATTCATAATGTAAAGTACCTTTTGTGAGGCTTTATGAGTATATATTATAGATCATGTGTTGGTTAAAATTTTTTGCGGTGTTTTTATTCCATCTAAACCTATATTTATATCATACCCTAAGCTTATGAACTAAATGTTTTTGCATATCTTGTATATATTCTTATTTTACTAGTTTTACCATATCTTGCTCTTTACGTTGTTTTAAATATGCTACGCTACCAGTTGTAACTTTGGACTCACCTTCTCATTTAAATGGCATAAGATGGACCTCAGACGGCCCAAAAGTGCTCAGCATCACTGGGAACTCCTTCAAGACGGTCCAAAAACATTTCAGATGACTACCTCATGAAGCCAAAATGTGCAAAACAGTAATAAAAGCAAAAGGTGTATAAATGTATAATATAAAACATGCTTAGAGTTGTGTCACTCTTTCTTTTAACTCCATAATTCCATATGTGTTCATTCATAGTTTTGATGCCTTCAGTGAAAATCTACAATGTAAATAGTCATGAAAGTAAAGAAAAAACAGATGAGTCCAAAGTTTTGACTGGTAGTGTACATAAATAAGCTTGACCTTGACCTAAATGTTGTAGTTAAACTGAAAACCATCAAGGCTCTATATTGTCTCTATGGTTTTCACATATACTAAGTGTACTAAAGCTCTTTTTTAGTGTCCATTGTCAACATAGGCTACAGTAAAAGACCCAGTATTTAATTTTATTTTTCCCACAGGAACTTTTTCTGTAATGTGAACTGACATTTACCTCTGCCAAAAAAGTTAAGTGTTTTAACACTGAGTTCTGCTGGTAACCTACCGAGACCTCAAACTACCCACTATACATTTATACAAACAGAAAATAAAATCTAACAATACAGAAGTTAAGATTAAAACGATCGGATGGCTGATCAGCTCATGGATTCAGAGGTGGGAAGGCAAAATGAGTCACGCATTTGGAATCAGAGGCCTAAAACCTCACCCTGGACTCATTAAAATGCAGAAACACTGGGAGCCTCTGGCTAATGTAAGAGCAGACGAGGAGTTTTCACTCTTTCAATCATTTTACTTTTTATTCCACTTGTGTGAGCTTATGCAGACTTATCTCTAAAGTTGGCATGTACAATTATAACTTTTTTCTGCGTTGTATTTATGATTATGTGGACCCTGAAATTCCGCCCAGCAGCGTTTCAGCCGTCACATTGAGGGACTCATGACTGACAAGCACCAACGTTACAAAGAACCCGTTCCATGCATCATAATAATGTCTCGTAGGTTAAAATTCAAAAGAAAGCCCATTACCCGGTCGGTTAGTGTGTGGACAGCACGCTTTAAAACACCAGCAAGATTCCTCAGCGCTCACTTTCTCTGTTTTTCTGCTCAAGGGAATGAGTTGGCAATCCCACCACTGGTCCACTTGTATAAGCATCAAACTACAAACACTCTGCACCCAATTTACCCCAGTACGCTCTTCATTTTGTAAAGTTGTATCACTTTGGCTCACGTATTGAAGCCTTTGTCTCAGTGTCCGAGGCTGTGTGAAGAGAGCACAGACATAAACCTGTGGCCGTGTGAGAGACGACCTCAGAGCGATAAAGTGAGGAATGGAGGTGGAAAGGTAGATAAGAGTGGGTGTTCTCAAAGCTGGAAGGAGAAATGGCTCGGAAGGAAATGAACAGTTGGAGGTAAAACAAAAGCGCAATTCAAGAGCTATTTTGTGAACTTGGAAACTTCTTCAAAGTTTGCTCCCCAATTTCTTCGTCGGAGTTTGAGGTTCTTCTGTCTCCGTTTCGCACTCTCAAACTGACACTCCCTGTTTTGGCCTGTTTATTTTCTTTCTTTTTTTTTTTTTAACCTCATCTCCCTGCTTCTTTTCTCCCCCTGCCCACATATGCACACTCTCCTACAGACCCACCCTTCACCTCACCTCACCTTCACCCTCCACCTCCAATTTAATCTAAATACCTACTTTAAAATATGTTTATTGGAGCTCTCTCTCAGTGGGAGTGAGTGGAAATCAAACCAACTCCATTCCATCCTCCAGGTTTTTGTATATATGCGCTATGAGGAGAGAATAACTATATGTATATCTGATATTTGGGAGTTTAAACTTAACTTGTGTAGGTCTGTAAAAGTGTGATTGCATCCTCTACAAGTCTACTTAGCCATAAAATGTAACGGTTAAATCAAGAAACGGACACCCAACATTAACATTTAGCTTTTGTACTTTTTTCTGGCCTTTATTTTAAGGTGTTATATGTAGTATTGACATTCCAAACTCTCAACAGCAGAAGAAAGTCAGGTACGAGAACACACCTAAGGCTGCTGAAACAACCAGTGAATCAACACTATGTATCTACAGACTGTATCACTCACTGAATAAGATAAGATAAACCTTTATAATAAAGTATAAAGTTCATTATTTACACCCATCTGTCTTATGGTATCATCCAGTTTGCTCAATCAAAAAGAAAAATAAACTATATAACTGGTAATTTTAACAGTCAAAGTAATAATATCTTCATCTACTACATCATCTAGTATTATACATAGTAGCTCTGATGGTTTCACTCTGTTTTTAGGCAGAAAACAACCACAGTAAAATCACAAACCACCTGTTTTCTGTACAGTTTGTGTTGTCAATAGTTGGACTAAAGATCCGCCTGGAATTGTCCAAACAAGGTCAGAACCATCACAGTTTAGTCTGAACTGTGGATGAACAAACGGCAACTTAGCAAAGAAAATAACATCAGAATAACTTTATCCCTTCATAACTCACCTGGGTAAGAGAAACACTGTGATTTCAGCTTCAAACTTCTCTTCATTTTGAGCCGTGTCCAGCAGTGAAAACAACAAATACAACAGTGCTTCGAGCTTTTACCACTTTGTTACAGTCTTGTCTGATTCTAAAAATAGTTTCTTAATGGTTTTCATCCCATTTTGTGATGGTGTTAGTTTTCCTACAACATGTGAAACTGGCAGAGTGACTCACTACTCCCTCTAGTGGACATGTAAACCACTGCCCATCAGTGGAAATACAGTACATTGGTCATCTTTGATACAAGTGCAATATTCTAAACGCTCAAATGATAATGTTTTTAAATTTGTGAAAATGTTAACACTACTTTTCTTCATTACCTGTTATTGCTAATGTCCTTACAATACTGAAGCTTCATCCCAATAAAGCATATTTACAAAATATTGGGATTCTATCTAATATTCATTAAATGTCTTAAAGTTAATGGTCACATTTTTATAGATTTTGAAGGATGATTCTTTAACGCGCATGTTCACCGAATCAACCCGTACGTTCCTCCTAAACAACTGTAAGATGATGTAATTAATTTACATCACCACATTGCTCTCGCTTTCACTGCTTTTAGCCATGTGTGAAAAACAGGATGAATCTCATTCATGTCCCTATTTTCTTCCTTTCCACACTTATCTGTTCGTGCACTGGGGCAAAAGGTGGATATGAACTACGTCGGTGTTATTCTACATTAACTATTTTTGCAATTTCTTTATTTTCCAAATCCACCAAGCACAAAGACGGTGACTAAAAGCGATGACACATTAGTTTCAGTTGGCAGCGTATTTCTTCAGGGTTGCAGTGAGTAATGTTGTTTTCACATCAAAGCATGCATGCTGCCAAATGATGTGTTAGAACCGCCAAATGAAAGCAGTGGTGGCATCATGGCCACCAGTGACAAAAGTCAATTTAAAGTTCTGTTGGACACACATGCCCAGAACTATATGTGTGTGTGTGTGCATGTGTGTGTGTGTGTGTGTGTGTGTGTATACATGCATCTGTTTGTTTGTGTCTCAAGTTGAATCAAGTTGCAGCAGGAACATTTGGCTGATGTGGGACCGAAGCCGCCTCATCCATATTCAAAGTGCTCGCTAGGTTCCGCTTGACTTGTCGCACACAAACACTGTCAAACACACGATTACAGACACACACACAGACACACACAGCGTGGGGTACATGTACACAGGGGTCCTGTGTACCTCCTTCAGTCACAACCCCCCCCCCTTTCACCCTTCCTCCTTTCCTCAGATCCTTTAATCCTCCATGGCTGAACACCTTCCAAACGGCTAAAAACCAACTCATCTGAACTGTGATGGATGGTCTAAAATGTTTCAGAAATGGAAATGCGAGGAAAGACATCAGAATGACAGAACAGGCAACTTTTTTAAGCTCAATATTTTAAACATCTTTATTGAGAAGGTGGTTCATCACAGACTGTATCAAAGTTTGCAGTTGAGTAATTCTTTGTTACGGGTGTTTAAAGCGTTAAAACCCTAAAAGTAAAAGTTAATGAAATTGATTTTAAGCCATCTGCATATAAAAGCTTAACACTGTGCAGATGATGCTGATATGTGTGCACTCTCCTTTATTTTTGTCTCAGTCGTACACACACAGACACACACACAGGCCATGATAAAAGTCACTTGAAATACAGAAGCTGGCCCTGGGCAGCATGAATAATGCAGGCGGCCCACACTCTCATAAACTTTATTCCTTCTATTGCTCGCACATACACCTCCCATAGCTAATGCACTTCTCACACATCTCATTAAGTCCTGCTGCTCAGCCATCGAACCACCTGATAAGATTCCTTTCTTATATGATAAACACACATACACGTACTTTCTTATATATAATGTAGATTATTTGAGGAGCTCTTTCTTTTAAGGTGAATGCTGAGGGTGGAGTGGGGGAACAGATGGAGGCTGGGGACAGATGTTGAACTTTATCATCGTTAAAGTGGTTTTAGTGGCTGGCTTGCATAATTCACCAGCAAGGAAGTAAAAGTGAGAGCAGAGATTATATATATAAAAAAAAAAAGTTCTTGTTTTGATTGCCAACGTATTGCAATTGGAAATTCAAAGTTTTCTCTCTTTCTGTATGAATACGTTTTTTTTTTGTTGGGTTTTTTTTTTGCAGTTTGGTCTGTCAGTACTAACAATTCAATTCAGCAAAGTGCAACTTGAAGACAGTTTCTTGTGATGTTTGCAGGAAGCTATGATGGAGAAATAATAGTGTGGAACAACAGCACAGAAAAAGCTCTAAGGAAACTGCAGTCGAATACTGAACACGGAGAAAGTAAGAGGCATATTTAACATGTAAAGCCTCTATCCACTTTCAACTCTATTAACTTTCTTTGTTGTTCTTCTGCTTTTGTTCTTTCGTATCTTTTACTGAAGTTCACATTCCTCATCCTCCTTTTGGTTCAGCAGGTAAAGAGGATTCTGAGAACTTCATCGCCGTCACCCGATTGTTCTTCATACCAGGACGTGCTTCTGTGGTTTCAGTAACAGGTAAAATGTTAATAATGAAACAGTGATTTTGTGGATAAGAGAAGATAAAATTCATCAAATAGACCTTGTGTTTTGATCTGAGTCATATTATTTCCCATTTCCTGCAATTATGCCTTGAAAAAGGGCCGGCTTTATTAATAATCACTGCAAACACTATTGTTGTTTTGCAAAAAAAAAAGTTTAAAGACACAGTATATTTTGCCTGTACATGTTCGTGTATTGTTGACTGTGTTGATGACACTCTGTAAAGTTACTTTGAGAGCTGAAAGACTTCCACAAAGAAAAACCTTCTTGTTTTTGAGGCAGAAATACACAACTGCACAACTCAGTGTGTATCGTGTTTACACTTTATAAAGGCAATAAGACATCTTGTGCTAAGATACTCCGCAGTACCTTCAGTGATTATTTTTCTTTCTATATTTACTTTGACAGCATCTATGGTTTCTTGAGTTTTTATTCCGGTTGATTTATCATCTGTATTATTCGTAGCTGCAGCTTCTGCCACCTTTTTAGCCTCTTGGCAAAAACATCATTAGCTTCTGGAGCCCGGACTTTATGCCTGCTGTTCAGCCTGACTGTGACAATGATTTGTGGGCCTGTTGTTGAGCCTAAGCCCTCCTCAAACACAACAGACCTTTAGTCAATAGAGCAGTGTATCTTCCAGCTTGTAAAGTTGGCAGATGCAGCTCGTTTTCCAAGCAAAATTTTGATAAAGGCGTAGGCAGCTGTGATGAGGAGGAAAATATAGCACACTCCAGTTTTTGGATTCCAATTTTTGCCTCTGGATTTTAGCTTCCTGTCTTCTACGTGTGTTGAAAAAATATGTACGAGAAACGACTATTTTCTTTTCGTAAACACGACCACTCGTTTGGAAACTTTTCCATTTACACGAGTTTTTTACCAGCAGTGAAATGTGTTAATAATCAGTACATGTATCTGAAAGGACAAGATTCACCTCAGGAATAATAAAGCAACTTTTTCTACGTGTTCATCTTTTACTTGATTCTGCTGCAGTAAAAGTTGTAAATTCAAAACACAAGTATTAAAATACACTTTAAGTACATAAGTGCAGAATAGCCCATTGGAAATACTGTAATACGGTGTTGAAAAGAGTGAGAAAGAGCTTTTTCTTTTGGAGGCTGTAATCTCTCCTTGGGCTTCTGCCATTTTATCTTTGTACATACGTGTGTAAAAACCAAAAACAATATGGGCTGTACTTTCAGAACATCTTAAAAATAGTAGCTCGCAATGTCAGAACAGAGTTGGCGAAGCAGCTTTTTGATTTAGCTGCTGATCCTTCGTGAAGCAATTCAATGAACGACCTGAAACTTTGGGGGGAATTGAAGTGTATTTTAAAGGATTGAGAAAATAATGATAAATGTCATCGCTTCTAAATATGTGCTGGAATTGTTGAACTTGTCCTTTATATGATGGATTTTTTTTTTTTTTTTACTTTATTTTGCAGTTTTTCATTAAAAAGCATGCAACTTACAAATATAGACACAGAAAGAAATGAGAATAAAATTAAAGAAACAAAAAATAAAAGAACCAAATGCAAAAAATAGTATGGATGAATGGATGTTTTGAGCATGTTGTAAGTAGTTATAATCATGAAGATGCATCATTGAAAAGGGAAATTCTTCTATAAATTCTATAGAGACTCCAGGTAAGGTTGAAGTTTTTGCAGACTTTACATGTCTTAATTTCTCTAAAGGTGCATCCCTCAACCACTGCAGAAATGTTGGGTCGGAGTTTGATTTCCAGTTAAAAAGTATGAGTCTGTGTGCAAGCAGGGAAGCAAATGCTAAAGCGTTTGTTTATAAGTTTGCGACTTTGCCGAAGATGGCTGTGTGATAGTCAGGTGCTATAGTCTGACCACAGATTCTGCAAAATACATCAAAAATCTGTCTCAAATCGTCCAATACTCAGACAAGCAGAGATCTGCTGTGGGAATAAGTTTGGACATTTTATCCCTTGAATAGTGCAGACGATGGAATACTTTAAATTGAATGAAACCATGGCATATACACAATGATGATGAATACGTTCTAAACTGTGCAGCCACATATCTTCAGAAAGTTCAACCCCCAAATCTTTTCCTCATGCCATTTTAGTTCCTTATCATATTATAAATCACAGATACACGTTTCTTCTCATAGGGATCCAGTTCCAGATGATTCCTAGATGACATGAAAGGAAATGAGGGAAAGTTTTCTCCGGTAAAGCTTCGTATCTGAAAAAATCTAAAACAAATGGTGCCAGGCAAAACAAACCCCGCCCCTTGCACATATTTTGCTCATTATAAGCAAATGGGAAAATTTTAAAAATGTATAAAAAAATTTGAACTTTGACCTACCGTTCCCAAAATCTAATGAGATCCATTCTGTGTCAGTGTCAATCTATAAATTCAATTTGGTATGAATTCAACATTCATAGTTTTGCTGCTATAGATATGTAACATTTTTCCCATTATAAGTAAATGGGGGAAAAAAAGATTTAAATTTTTTTACTTTGACCTACTTTTCCCAAAATATAATCAGATTTAGTCTGGGTCACTGGTAATCTATAAACAAAATTTAGTATGAATTCAACCAATAGTTTTGCTGCTAGAGTGTTAACAAACAAACAAACAAACCAACCAAACCAAAAACAATACCCTTACCTCCCCTTCGAGGGGTGGGCTAATAATGTGATCTGGGTATATCGTGGTCATTTTCAAGTATTTCAAATGAAATAAATGTGTTATCAGAGTTAAAATCACTCAATATATACATATATTACATATATGTAACTGATTTATTGACTGTGTTTTGATACTTATATGAATTCCAAACAAAATAATCAATGGTCAAGAGACGTGACATTGAATTTCTATAGAACACGGTAGTTTAATAATTATTACCATTATAATAATTGATTCATGAATGTGTTCATCTTTAATGTTGGCACTGGTAATTCTCATTTACTTATAATAAATGTAGTTGTAAAAAATTAATTTGCCTCCATAAATGAAGTGGAAATATAAAGTAGAAGTAAATGGTACTTGATTAAATGTACTTATATTTAGCCACTGCTTTTTTTTTTTTTTTAATCCCAGCCATCGGTCAGGGGGTACACTGGTTTTTCAGATATTTGTATGACTTTGGTGTGCACTGGTCTTTTACTGTGGTCTCTCCATTGGATCAGGTGGTGCAGACTTGGTGTCCTGCGGCGGTTCGGGCACGGTCAAACTCTGGAACACCGTCCACAGTCGTCTGGTGGGACAGTTCACCGCTCACAACAGTGACCTGGGCTCTATTGTCATGACTGTCAGCCCCTGTGGTAAATATTTAGCCACAGCCAGCAGAGAGGGAACCATCAGGACATGGGACGTCCAGGCAGGTGTTTGACACATGTGTGAACATCATTGTGTAGTGCTGCAGTGGACCACACTAACTCACAGTGTGCCACCATGACATTTGTGGAACAGAAGGGGAGAGAGAGTGGCGGAAACTGTAAGACACAATGCCTTAGGGAGAGACAAAGATCAAGAGACAGATTGTTACAGACACTGAGGAAAGAGAGAACCTCCATATTTCCAATAGATCAGGCATGAAGTTTCCGCTGAAAATGACAGCATTGTCTGTCATCTCGAACCTTCAGCAGCTTGCTGTTGGAATCCAACCAGGCCTGTCACTCATTTAGAAAATCTCCATGGATGTATTAGCGGGAGAAGGTGGCGTTCCCTCCTCTCTGCCATGTTTTTCATTTCAGAGGCGGTTTGAATAAACAAGACGGGGAGGCATTGTGTGATTTTTGC
The DNA here is from genome assembly GCA_029814465.1 of Ostorhinchus cyanosoma. Classification (NCBI taxonomy): domain Eukaryota; kingdom Metazoa; phylum Chordata; class Actinopteri; order Kurtiformes; family Apogonidae; genus Ostorhinchus; species Ostorhinchus cyanosoma. The sequence continues at coordinate 16,057,720 of JAPTYQ010000006.1, forward strand.
ATCCCCATGACAATAAAATTTACATAAAATAAAACAGTCATGACATTTGACTGGATATAAATTAGTACACTTTGTCAATAACCATCATCCTGTTATTAGAGTAGATTCATCAGATCCAACATAAAGACTTTAATTTACATGTGATTGCAGTTGAAGAGTTTCAGATACCTTTGAAAGGCCTTTTGACTTTTTGACTCCAACTATAAAGACTTAAATCGCACCATCAGTAAAGGCGTAGCTGCATCACTGTCATGCTCATAATCTCAGTAAAAGAACACCCTCTCGGGTATTATTGCCACAATATTCAGAGCTCTACTCGCTGTCACAGTTTATAGGAGGGGATGAATTCAGATGGTTGCGTCTCATTTGGCTTCCAGTTTAATTTATGAAAATTTATGTATATATGTAACAGAGTTGAAGAAGTTGGGCAGGCTCAGTGCTCTGGTAGAAATCCTGTCCTTTGGCAAATTTGGAGCATGCTTTGGAATCAGCTGGATGACTAACATGATTGCACAGTATAGAGTGTTGTGCCTGCAGACACGGGACGGTTCAGGTCTCACCCCAACATGATGCAGTAATTTGTGGTAATTACTTTACAAATAACATTACATTGAAGTAAATGAGATTCAATTAAAATTCTCTGAGGGTCAAATTTCAAGTTTTATTTTACATTTCACAACTGATTGCAAATATGAGGAAAAAAAAAACAAACCCAAAACATACCACTAATTGCAATGTTTCAGCTTTGATGATAAAACAGTCCAGTGTTTCTTTGATGCTGTATCTTGTAATAATATGCTTCTTTGTGTCTCCAAAGGGGAAGATTGTCTTAAATTTTGGTAAAAGTAATCCATTTATCTTATCTAATCCCACAGCATTATTGTCTCGAACCCCTTGACGGAGTAACTGAAAAACCTCCAAGATTACTGTGTAGTTCCCGCACACACCTGGATTGTGTGACTCACCTGGAAACGTGTATCCATGGCGACAGGCTCCTCCTGCTCTCCGCCTCCTCCGACAGCAGCGTGGCTCTAAGCTTTCTGCCCGGAGAAGCTGTTGGTCTGTTCGGACAGGTCTGTCGTGCACACACAGGTCATCTAAGTACGCTGCAGCAGCCCAGCCCGACTTTCAAAACGGAACCCGTATATTCAAAATAAATGGTTTCGGACGGCTTTGATATATTGGTCAAACTGCCATCAAGGTAACAGTCTCAGATCCTCCTGGTTCAATTGTGTAGCAGCACAGGTGGGCTCTGATACAACCTAACCTCCCACTCGGCAGCGTGCTGGTGGGTGGTAGGATCCAGTTGATGAAATGGAAGCGAAACCCAGCATCAAGTCATGGTTAGGCGCGTATGTTTGTGTCAAAGGAGGCCCATATTAAGTTTGCCTGGGGCGGTGTCTGCTGAGCGTTGCTTCATTTCAGTTTGCCTCAGGCCCTCACACACGCAGACACACAAATAGACGCACACAGCATACATACTTATATAATATAACATCTGTGTGTGTGTGTGTGTGTGTTTATATATCACACCCTAAATAGGACCATACGTTCACACCTACAGACTCCAAACAGAAGAAACATACATCCGACTTTAGATCCCGCCCTACATGTGTGGTACATTTATTCAACAGCGCACAGACTGAGATCTTTCTGCTTAAATTAAGTTTGTTGCTGTAGTGGTATTCAATTTTTTTAAGAGGCATTATGCTGTATTTCTTGTTCATTACTGTTGGATTAATCAGTTTGTGTCTTCGCTGTGTTTCTTTGATGTGATCTCTGCAAATAAAAGACTCCATCCATATTCAGCAAATCAGGTTATCAAAGGATACACAGTTAATTATGCATATTTTTCAAGAGCAAGGATAAAATACAGAGAATGAACTTTCAACCTCAGTTTGATAAAATGTTTCTTAAAAAGAGGCTGAGTTTCTTTCGCCTCTCACGTTCCCCTAAAGATTCTTGACCCCCAGGTTACGGTGTCGGTTCAAAGTATCAGTATTCCGGTCACAGGGCCGTCTCTTAAACCGCTACACTCACGCTGATCACGGATGTTCCTGTTGTGTTGTCTCCACTGCTGTCTGTCAACTGTAGGAGGAGCAGTGGTGTTTGGAGAGACCTGGCCCTTTTGACCCACAGCAGGAACCTGGACAGGACCGGAGAGACCACGTTGGGAAGGATGACAGCAGCCAGCGAGGGATGAGGTCACCTCCAGCTCACAGCGAAACTCACACCGACCAAAACGCAGAAGGAAGGAGGGAATGTGGAGAATCGGAGTAAACGACTGGTGGTGTGACTGTTTCATATCCACTGTGGCACGTCCACATGATTTTTACTCCGAGAACAGGGAACGGTGCCCATTATTTTTCCAGTGGAGTAGACTCTGTTTGCCTTATGGGTTCAAACTAATTGCGTTGTAGTTTAATTGATAATCAATAAAAGTTCACTTCTAACTGCACAAGAATTCTTAAAGTCGGTCTCTAATTCATTGCCAATGGAATAGCTTCAGGCTTTACATGGATTTGTTGCTACAAATGAAAGCTTTTGATTCTCTAGCTTCGTAAGATACAGATTTGAATGTCGGGCCTGTTCGACAGTAAATGCACCATAAACTTTTTGATGTTGCAGTGATTGACCCATAAAGACCCAGTTGCAGTGTAGTTGCAGCTCCCAAACTAATTTTTCTCTCTATATTTAACCTTTTTTTTTTATCAATTTTTTTTTCCTTTATTTTCATTATGCATCTCCAAAAGTACAATATATAAAAAGAGAAAATTCCCATTTTATGATACAAGACTTTGTGACACGACCTCAATATCCAACCTGGATCTCAAAATGCGAAAACCACTTCTAAAAACAAATACATGTATATAGATGGAAATGAATACAATTTCCAGATATAAACAGATAGGTGATCAGGATAATCATAGACTATTATGGTGCACTCTGTCTTTAACCATGATGTAAACAGCCTCCTACGTACTAAGGATTTTTGGACCGGCTACATGCATCCAAACCACTGACCTCTCCATCGTAACTATATCTAGAAAATAATTGGTCCATATTGTTCTATTTAACCTTTCTTAAGTGATTTATCACCTTTTATTATAATATTATCCTCTGTATTTTATAACATTTTCAATGAAAATCTGATATTTTCCCAAATTTAATTCACTGATCATGTGGATGTTCATAAAAGTTCAGATTAAAGTTGATTGTCATAAAATCAGAAATGGAGAAAAGTTTTAAAAATGTGACTTTTTCAACAAAATCTATCATTACCTGAACATAAACCAAGTGTCTCTATCCAGTCATTTATCCAACTCCATGGGTTTTACTGGTGAATCAATGTTGTAGAAGTTGATGGTGTTTCCACATTCACTATGAAACCTCTGACCGTGAAAAGACAACAAACTGTATTTTACACCAATTATTTACATGTATTGATAGGATTAGTGGATCAGCAGGTATTAAACATTTTAGATC
>JAPTYQ010000006.1:16070159-16081940 GCA_029814465.1 Ostorhinchus cyanosoma
GTCATCAAAAACAATGGTTATGCAATCAAGTACTAACTCCTGTGTGTATCATGTGACTAAAACAGACAGAAAAAAAAGCACTGTTTTTGTCAGTACAATGCAATAGATATTGATGTAAGAACTGAAGTGATTTTGGTTTTTATGAAGAAAACATGGAAAATGGATAGATGTCAGCTCTGAAATTAATCTCTTATGAGCTATTTTTGTTGTTTTCATTATATTTGTCCAAACAAATGCACCTTTAGTTGTACCAGGCATTAAAATGAACAAGAAATTGATGAAAACAAGGGTGGTCTAATAATTTTTTCCCCAACTGTATACAATGTTGTTGTTTTGTCAAAGTATAAAATAACATAAAGTCGCCTGAATTTTGATACAGATTTAGATTTAACTTAATTGATTCCAACATTGAAAATCACTTTTCTATCAGCTCAAAAAAAAAAAAGAAAAAGAAAAAGGCTATCAGTCATCACACTCAAGTGCTGTGGAGCTTGATGGCAGTGCAGATGAAGGCTCTTCAGAGTTCAGTGACTTCATATTAAAGCAGATCAGTTCTGTCTGATTCAGAACCACATATGGATATGGTTTAGATCAGAATTTGCAAAAAAGGTCAAATTCCATGTGATTTGTTCTGTTCATACTGTCATGAAGTAAACAGACCTGGGTTACATATGAAAAATCATATGTGCTTGTGACAAAATTTTTAGGATTATTATAGTTTGTTTTTGTTTTTTTTTTCCCCCATTAATGACCTCAACCTCTGGCCACCAAAATCTGGTTACCTTATTGTTTGGTGCAAATGAAAATTTCTGTATAAAAACTGAAGAAACTGTCGAGTCATTCAAGCTGTAAACATCGTAATGGATCACATACAGAGGAGATGCATGGATACGTCTATACAATGAATATTTCCAAATAAATATCAGTTAAACTATATTTAGCACATACACAAACCATTAAATAGTCAATTTCCAGAAAGTGGAATATTTTTTTCTTATATTAAACCAATTTGTCATCTGTGCAAATTCAAGACCTGATAGAAGTATCATCTTTTTCTTATCCTGTGGACTTTCCTGTAGCTGTGTGTTGATTAGTCAGTTTGTCGATTAGCTTATCTCTGTGAATCCCGGCTGTTTTTGTAAACTCCATTTTCATGTGCTTCTCAGCTTTAACGGTTGGATACTGAGTGAGTGCATTTTTAATTGCATTATGATTACTGCTGCACTTTTAAGATGAAAATGGGCAGATATTACATTTTTATGAGGGAGATGACTACAGGGAGAGGGTAAATTTGACCATGTTACAGGCTATTCAACCCATCCTTGCATGCGATGTACAGGAATGATAGCATAATGAATGCTGATCATTAAAATCAGGCTTATGTACCGTTTTATTGTTCCCCTGAGAGAAGGAATGTGTGCAGCATGCTGAGTGTAGTAAACCGAAGCACAAATGCATTTAAATGATAGGACCAGAAAACACAAGATTTAGCCGAAACCCATCCATCAGTACGCTATAAAAGTAGACTGTAATGTGTCTTACATTGTCTGGGGGGGGGGTGCATACAAGAGCATTACTACATTTTATTCATGCACTTGAAATTTTCAGCGCAATTGTGTATGAGTGCATGTGTATGTGATTGAGTGGATCTGGTTTGAATCAGTGCAAGAAGAACATTTTACTCAGTGTGGAAAGATGCATGCTATCAGAATGCTAAGCAGCACTTTTAAACAGTCTTAATACTGTGAAGGTGTAGGGCAATAAATTCACTTTGACACCACATGCTGCTTCCCTGGGCTACGGCTGCTACTGATCAGCAGGTACACTCACACTTGAGTTGTAAATACTGATGCCCTCACTGGTCAAAACAGGTTTCTCTTCCACTCTATCTACCCTCGTCTGTCTAACTTTGGTCGAAGGAGGGGCGAGTGGGAGAGAAAAGAGAAGGGATGTGTATAGGATGAAGGGAAGTGTAGAGAAGATGAGTATAGAGAAGACTAGGGGAAATAGAAAGTAGAAATTGAGTGAAACAAGTAAAGGAATAGCCAATGAGAGAAGAAACAAGGGGGCAAAGATGAGAGGAATGGAAGCAAGATGAGAAGACAAGAGGACAGAATCACCAGATTGAGGGAGGACGAAGAGCAGAGAGAAATGGAGGAAATGACGAGATGAAGCCGATATGAGAGAGTAGAGGTTAGACAGAGAGGGGCAAAAGAGGAACTGCAGATAAACAGGAGGAAAGATAAAGAGAATAAGGTGGGGAATGATATAAAGAGAAGGTGTGAGATGGAAAGACAACTGAAGATAACAACAGTTTGGAGACCAAAGGTGATGAAGACTCCAGCTCCGGTTCATTAACAGCCTGGCAACAACTTACACACATTTAAAGTGTGAGTGTGTATTTACTGAATGCACTGGACACGTACGCTGTTGTTGAGTTTTTCTATCCGCTATCATCTGATACATAGTCAAAGATACACCAATCTGTGCATGTCAGTTGATTTTAAAGCCCTTTTTTCCGCTTGACATGTGGTGTTTTACCCTATTTTCCTCTTAATGCCTGTCTTTACTGCCTGCCAGACAGTGCTGATCTTCACGCAGAGTGTTAGCATATTTTCAGACATCGTGTCAGAGGTTGTGATCATTGAAATCGACTTCAACAGCTGTGGATGATGCAAAATATGAAAGATTAAAAGTTCGAAAACTCAGCCGCTCTGCAGCCTGGAGGCTATGGTTCCACGTACACCACTGATACCTGGAGTATATTTAATATTAATTATGGCAGATCTTAGAATGTAAAGGTGTGTGTGCTGGTATTTTACAGGTAAAAGTTTGGTTTGTATTCCAGGCACAGTCCTGCTCTACACATAAGTGGTCCATATTCAAACACTCTCATCCAGCTGCAAAGGTCCCGTGCCATCTATAGGCAGTTCAGAAAGGAAAATGTGGCATTAATATTCATATATTATTACTATTCTGGTGCCATAGCTAGCTACTGCATAGTTCTCCTTAAGGCCACAGTGAGCTCTTCAAAGGAAATGGATTTGTGAGTACTTTAACATATATTATAAAGCCCTGCATTTTAAACAGCCTTTATGTGCATGTGTGCATTTCCATAGTCCATATTGTCTTCTCTGTATGCTAAAAACTCATTGACTAAACCACTTTAGTGTGGAAATCTATAATATGACACATCTGTAACCGGCTCCTCTAAATGCATACACACTGAAACTGCTCGAGGCTCGTGGCTTAAATCCTTTGATTTGCTATAGGCTCTCCCAACACACCCACACACTCCACTTTAGCGTTGAACCCAGAACGTGGTGTGACAGTTTGGCCCCGTGGTCACATCCCCGGGTTGGATCTAATAATCCTCCTCCTCTCCATTCAACCTCTCATGTGTGTTGTGAACGTAATGTGTGGTTCATGTACATGTAAGAATGTGTCACGAGTGCGTTGTCTGATGAATCACAAATAAAAAACATCTACAGATTTGAGATGAGATTAAAAGTTTTTATGCGACTGAAATCTTGAAGGGCTCCACCTGCCTCCAGAACATATCTTTTCCAGCCTCCTGTCACCTTATAGTCCAGGATTTTAACCCCCTAAGACCCACAACTATTTTTAGTACAATATCCAAATGTTTTTTTAATTTCTCATGTGATTTGTCACCGTTTTTCAAATATTATTATCCTCTGCATTTTGCACGTTTTTGTTGATGATCAGGTATTTTCCTACATTTAATTCACTGATCTTGTACCTGTTCATAAAAGCTTGAGTAAATTTAAAAGTTATTACATATACACCGAAAAAATAGCCTATTTAACAAAGTATAGCATTGACTGAACATAACAAGTGTCTCTATTCGCTATCGTTCATCAAACTACATGGGTTTTATTAATAAAACAATAGAAAATGATGGTGTAGTCTCTGAACATCCAAAAGAGTCATATCTGATGACTGTGAAAACATGAAATTTAACCGCAATTAATTCCATGTATTGATAGGATTAGTGGATCAACAGTTATTAGACATTTTAGATCAGTTGATGCCTTTTATCAGCGGTGGATGTTTGGATCTTTATGGGTTAAAATTCCAGCCTTCAGATCTCTCACTTTCTTTCTTTCTTTCTTATCTCCTCCCTCCTCCTTCCTGTGCCCTTACATGTCTCCATGTCCTCTTTCTTCCCCAGATATCCCGTCCATCATCACCGCCTTCGACTGTTTAAATAATCTTTCTCTGTCCTGGGTATCACTTGTGTGTCTCATCTCCCATCCATCCTTTAATTCTTCTCCCTGTCTGCTGTTGGTTCCATTCTCTGTTCCTATTGGCCTCCTCCTCCCTGCATCCAGAGGCCTCTCTCTCCCCTCTCTCTCTCTCTCTCTCTCTCCATCGCTCCCTCTCTCGCTGTCTGTTCTTCCATGAAATTAAAGCGCTCTAAGCTGCTGTTTAATCAGAGCCTGTTTGGGAAAGTGCTGTGATGACAGAAACTGTCCATCCCAAGTGCTGTGTCTATGTATGCATATATGTACGTGTGTGTTCATGGAGATAGTTCTATATGAAAAATATAGAGGAAATGCAGAGATGTAATGATTCTGAATTTCATTTGTGCTTATGTGGCCATTAATGCATAAATAATCAGCATTAGCAGGTGGTGTGGTTTGATACAGGGATGATTAACTAAAAATCAGGATTGTTTACTGTTGGGGGCTGAATAAATGAACCCCAATCAACCAAGCTAATTAAATACCATTTACTACTACGAAAGAGTAGTTTTAGATATTTCAGAGGCGGAAAAGGAAGGCATATGTAATTGTTCCATGTGTGCTAGGGAGAAAGCTGACTTCCCAGAATGCAATGTGCCCTCAAGTAGCTTTAACTAATAGTTTGACTTATGTCTGCTTTGAAGTAATGATACCAATCAATTTGTTTGATCACAGTGTTGATGAAGGTTTGGAGTCGTGTTAAGTGCTAGTGTTAATGCCAAATTAGCAATTAATAATGCTATTGCTAATGCCATGTGTTCATTAGGGTGAATAAAACATAGAGACTTAATTTCCCTATAATAAATGGAAAAAATAGTCAGTTGACCTTAACCTCAGCCTTAGCCTAGCCTCCTTGCTAGCAAAGAGATTAGGCTAGGTTAGCTTTACACAAACAAAATAATGTTTACTTTTGCCGCTCTACACCTCTCAAGTTTAATTTCACACATTGCATCTTGTGTCTTAAATCCTTGGACATAAAAGAATGTAATCAACCAGTCTTCATCTGCTGAAGAAGATCTAGAGTTGGTCCAAGAGTTCCTTCAATGGGAGCTCACTGCACCTAAAGTATGCGAAGTGCTAATGGTTAATGCTAGGTGCTTTGTGTTTATTAGGCTAAATAAAATGTAGAGACTGAATTTGTCTGTAAAAAACACAAACAAACACAAAACAAACAAACTAGGAGGCAATAAAATGAGTTTAGCCTTTTTCTTAACCTTGACCGTAACCTTAGCCTTAGCCTCTCTGCTTAGTGTCCAAGCTAACCTAAATTATCACATCTTGTCTGGCTTTGTCCATCTACACTTCTAAAGCTTATTATTTCAAACACTGTGACTTGTCTGTTAAATCCTTGGACAAACAGAAACGTAAAAAAACAAAAAAACAAAAACAGTTTCATGGGAAATAATGAGCTCCATCTAATACTTGGCAAACATTAGCTTGGCACAGTGACTTCTCAAAGTCAAAGTAGTTTTATGTGGACAGATTGATGTACTTCATAACTCCCTCTTAAAACCACAAATTAACACTTTTATATTCCCTTTGTGAACAAAACAAACAAACGAGAGAGTGTGTCATTTGTGACATTTAAGCATATTTATGTGACTCCTCAATAGAGCTGAGCTTTATATGGCTGTTTCCAACCTTTATGGTGAGATGAGCTCACGATTTCTCAGCTCTGGTTTCATGCACTGACGAAAAAATATCCCTAATAATTCAGGATCTGCTATTTACAAAACCCTCCCATAACCTACGGCAGCTCTTATCACAGTAACAAACATCATCGTGGCAAACAGTCAAAAACTGTTAAATCCACACAACACACAACCTGACAAACAAACAGTCATATCAGATACAAATAGACAAACACAGGCATTAGTCACACACACAAATGATGGACACTGGTATACACACATAATTTCAATGCCAGTCATTCACTTTGAGGCTTCTTCACAAACACTGAAGAGGAAACAGATGGCATACCATTTCTGAACTTTTTTTTTCTTTTACTCTTAAAGTTTTTTTTTGTTTTTTTTTTTTTAATAACAGTCACACTCAGTGCAGTTCAGGTATTTGTTACAGTTCGGGGATAAATTAGCAGAGATGCCCACATTGTTTGTGACATGTTACGCATCAGATTACTTTTCCCAGAGGATATCTTGAGCACCGTGACCGATCCCCTCCCTATCCCATTACCTGTGTATTAAATCAGATGCTCAAATGCTCTAGATGGCAGTAGAGGTGCAGCTCACTGACATGACTACAAGTGGGTGCACGTGCAGGTGTGTGTGTGTGTGTGTGTACCTGCAAAAATCTGTTTGTGTTTGTGTGAGTGAGAGAGAGTGTGAGAGTGAGAGTGATCAAGCAGAAAAAAAAAAAAAAAACCCAGCAGTGAAAGGTATTGGAGTTTTATTTTACCTGTGCTCTCACGCACTTTGTTTTACAGACATTGGAGGGAAAATTGTCTATTCTAAACCTTGTTCATGCCACCATTTGTCTCTATAATCCATGGCAGAACAATAGGCTGATGTGATCAAACACTATCAGCTTGTTCCCTGGTTATTAAATGTCATGTCTGACCCAGATTCCGACATAACAGTTACTGTCACACTCACTACCTTTCCTAGAATTGAATAAAATCGAGTGGAGAATTGTGTGGAGAAATAAAAAGGAATGACACGTAATTTTATTTTGGTGCATCTTTAACAAGGCAGTCAGTGCTCCTGTCAAACCTTACACCTGAGCCAAAATTAACAATTCATCATTGTCCAACGGAGGATTGGACCGTTCCTTTTTTTCGCTTTAGAGCTTTTTCACCACTTTTCCACTCTGCAATTGTGTTTTTAGTCGAACGGTTGTGTCTTCGTTGATCTTTTTTTTTTCTTTTTCCTTTTACAACCCTCGTGCTGGTAAGCAATGAAATTGTGGCTTCAAATTTATTTTGATTTATGTTGATTGATTGGTAACAGCATGATGCAACTTTTTTTGTCAGACACGTTTTATTTTTTATTAAATTTTTTTTATGGAATATCCTTTGCAGTGGACAGCATTTTTGTTGTTGTTGGGTTGTTTTTTTTTTTTTTTCAAGTAAAGCTGTGAAACTCTTGTCCCCACAGAGGACAAAAATGGATGGCTGGGTCTCGGGACGTTAACATAAACGTACATTATTCAAGTCCATCAACATGGTTTGTATTTTCTAGTAGTTTTGTTGATAGCTTGTTGCAGTCCATAGTATTGAATGAACTTTGGGCTTGGGCTAATACTGAAAAAGTGTGCAAACTTATAAAAAAATCACCTACAATGTTGCCCACAATGTATTCAAAATTGAACCCAAATTACAATTTCCTAACTCTAACCAAAGTGGTGCTGTTATAGTCTTCTGTATGTGCTGTACATTTAGCCAAACTGCTAATAAAACTGACTTTGACTTTGACTTGAACTCCTTCCAACCAAATCACCTTCATCCTGAGAAAAGCCAAAGGAAGTCTAAGACATTTCACTGTCACTTTATATTTCCCTGCAACAAATTCAAGGCAGAGATTATGTTTGTAGCAAAATGAACCTAACAAAACACAGTTGGATGCATTCTAGTTGCATGTGAAATGTCATTTCTGTGAGTAAAGTGCTGTTTTTTTGGTCATGCTTCGTTGACGTTGGTCACTCGTCACATGTTGACTGCTCTGCTCGTCTGTATTCTATATGTCTGTGTGCAGGCTGTGTGGGACTGCAGATATCAGCTCATACTATAGGCAGGGCTGCTTGTGTTCATTTCTCAGTACCCATCCCTCTCTTCCATCATCATCTCTCACATTCATCCATTCCTCTCTTTTTTTTTTCCCTCTGGTGCTCAATTTCTCACTTGGCCTTTTCATCTACCCTCTGGCCTCTCGTCTCTGCCATACCCACCGCTCTCATTACCTTTCTGTCTCTTTCCCAGTGACATTCAATGACTGGCTGACCATCAGTTCCTGACACCTTGATATCCTCCTCTCCCCGTCGTTCTCTTCTTTCCTTCACTCACACTGCAACTCGTTTTGTCACTTACTCCCTCTCGCTGCACTTCTGTTCTTCCTGTCTAATTTCCCATCCACCTTTCAATCCATTCAGTCACATCCTCGCTGTCTGTTGGCCACACTTGCTGTCAAAAGTTCTCTCTTTTTCCTCCAATGCTTGCTGCTGTCTCAGAGGATAGCGTTTCGGCTGTGTTTTATTCGTGTCTGTCACTCATATATCCGATGTCAGTGACATATGATTCCTAAAGCTTAGTCTACAGTAAATGTCACATACTTTACCAGACTACAGTGTTTGAACGTCAACACAGATCTCTGTCAGTATCCTGTCATCTCCCTCTCTCATGTCTTTATTGCTTTATTTATTCAGTTCATTCTGCTAATCTTTTGTTTCCTGTTTTTTTTTCCCTATACAGTATGAAATAGAGACACAATACCATCCACATGTAGCTCCCACACATATTACATATTCTAAGACTATCTGTACACACTGGCTAACCATACACCCAGTGCGACCTTTAGAGAGAAGTCAGTGGAGAATGAAGACATCATTAGGAGCGTCATTATACTGGACTCTCTTCATGATGTCAAGAACTTGGACAGTATTCCCAACCATGCTCATGTCCAACTGTGGCCTATAGTGATGACACTTATCCTTATTCCCTGATCCTGCCTCTCTCCTCATCACCAGTTGCATTTTTTTTTTTTTGGACTGGCATGTCCACAGAGTTGCTCTCTTCAGTTATGGCCTTGAAGGAGTTTTTCCAGTGATGAGAACCTCAGTGAGAAGGATTCTCATTATTTTTCAGTGGTTAGGAGTTCCTGTTGGATGTTCCACACTGCAGTGGGAGTAAATTATTGGTTGCAGCCCGTAAAACATCCATTGTCAGGAGTTAACAGTATTTCAGTTTTTAACGAAGGAGCGCTGCAATGCTAGTGGGATTTAGTGCAGAGCGACAATATGAGCTGTGATCAGGTTTTTATCTTGTCTACTTGGAACAATGTGAGTAACAATCTAAAATTCACTGCTTGCTGTTGACTTGGGCATTCACATTGTGATTTGAATACTATTGAACTTACTCAAAACCACTCATGCTGCAACTTCTTGAGCTGTGGTGTCATAAAAGCATATACACAAATATCAACAGATTCAACTAAATAGTAGATTTATGCCAGTAAAGAACACCTAACCAGAACCCATTGTCTGCCAACCTAAACATTAAGAACACAATATTTGTCATAATGCAAATGCACATGTTGACTCCCTTTCTGCTCTCTCCCCATACATTCTAGTAGTTATTTATGCTGCTTTTAATTTCGTAGTCTCTTCACTGTGGGTTGTGAGTCTTGGATTCATCTGTACTGTTTTTTTTTATCAGTTTTTTTGTTTTGTCTTTGTTTTTGTCTGCTGGGGCCTCTTGCCAGGTCATCGTTGTAAATGAGAAGCTGTTTTCAATTGATTTTATCTGGTATAATAAAGTACTACTAATAAAGAAAAATGTACAGGATATTTTATCAAGACAATTGATTTGTACTAGTTTTTGACACGTAAATCATGCATCTATTGAAATGTTCAGTCGAGTGAATAAAGCAGCTAATAAACTGTTGACTCAAGTTGAAGTCATGCCACACCATAATCATTACAATAAATATGATTTGATGATGGGCTGACCTGTGTGGCTTGCCAAATTAAATCAGATCACATAATATGGCGTATTTGCATGTATTTCTTTGTTCAAGAAAGTTGTTTTTGTAAAGGTGTATGGTGTTGTACTTGATTAGTATTTGTTTTGGTTTTAGAGAAACTGTATTTACTGGCGATAATTATGGAAAACTGGAGCAATGGAATTGATTTTGAATCATGCACTGGTACCTGCCTGCTTTCCAAAGACTAGTCAGGTGGAGTGGAAGATTAAATATAACAGTAGTCATATATGAGTATGTCTCGTGTTAATCCAGAGATGCAGTGGTTGTTTATGCAGAGGCAGTCTGTAGTTCCTCGTGACACCAAACTGAAACAAGTGGAAGATGGATGAATGAAAGCTCACAAACACCCTTTTCAAGGTTACTTAACAATTTCTCTGTTATTTCATCGATACACTGCTCTCCCCTGTGCATAACAGTAGTTCCACAAACTGCGTTGACTCGGTCTGGCAGACTCTATTCTATCACCTGTCTTTCTTTCAGTGTTTCTTTTGTTCTTTCTTACCCCATTGCTGTCACTCTGTCATTGCTAAAAGGTTTCCAAATGATTGCCAAACAGTCAATATATATCCAGCATGAGGCCGCCAAGAAAGGTTTAACCCAGCAGATGACATTCAGTACAGTGCCATAATCATTGCCTCCTAATGAATTAAATAGCCGTGACATTTCACAGTGCAATGCTTGTCCTTTTTCCTGCAACTGCTCTGCTGTTGTACCCCTCCTTTCATGCATTCTGTCACTCTCTTGTTCTTGCTCTTTCTCTTGCATTGCTTTTCTATGCGCCTTCTGGCCTCTTACTTGCCCCCTCCCCACTACCCCATCCTTCATTTCCCTTGCTCCCTCTCTTCTCCTGCACTCTCTTGTCTTCTCTCTGGTCCGCTCATCGGTATGCCTGTGCATGCTCAGCTGTCTATGCAGGTAGGACTGAGAGAGAGAGACAGGGCGGGAGAGACTCACTGTTTAGCAGCAGAGACAGAATCCAGCTGGAGGGTCACGACCCTAAATGACCATCCACTCGCACACACATTCAGGTACGCTCAATAAGTCATACACCCACACTTCCCTGATGGCAGGTGCAATAGGCCATCCGCCAACAATGTAGAAAGAGAGAGAGGGGGTGAGACAGCGGGATTTAGGAATGAGGTGGAAGTGTGTTCATTGCTGGCTGAGCCATAATTGTCCTGTGGTTTTAGAGGGAGGATGGCAAGCAAGAATAGAGACATAGAAAATGGAGCAGTGGAAGGGGCATGGTCTGACGGGAAAAAAGTGCTTTTTCAATACCACCGGTAAGTTTTTTTCATGGTTGAATACAGATGAGGATTAGATGGATGAGGATAGAAAGACACACAAAGTAGATTTATACACAAAGGACACACAATCCATCTGTGATACATTGCAATTTCATATTATAAAATAAAACATATTTACTCCTGTGGACACAAACAAACACTTTGGTCTCACCAGATCCATTCCAACACATCTATATTATGGGGCAAATGGGATACTTGTCAACATGACAGATCTAAACATCATCTCAGATCATAACAGACAACTCCAAAAATCTGCTAAAAAATAACAGAGATTCAAAGCTTTTGTCAGAGCTGTAAGATTTATCTTGATGCTGTGAGGATTTTGATTAGAACGCAATTCCTGCAGCCTAACATAACTAAAGCAATAGGGGACTAGATGTCTTTTAATCCTGTATTTATTCCCTGAACAAACAAAGACATACTAGAACACCCGCACACACACACACACACACACACACACACACACACACACACACACACACACACACACACACA
>JAPTYQ010000006.1:16084082-16100496 GCA_029814465.1 Ostorhinchus cyanosoma
ACACACACACACACACACACACACACACACACACACACACACACACACACACACATATATATATATATATATATACTTTTTTTTTTTTTTTTCACAAAATTAAACATGAATCAACCAGAGAAATAAGAAGTTCACAACAGCAAAACTGCAGTTCACAAAGCTGGTCAGCAGCAGAGATATCGCGAGAGTAGCAGTGGTTGTCGTGGCAACAAAGGCCCAACACAAGCGGACTGGTACACGATACATTAGAACGTGCTGCCGGTCCAAAGGCAGTAGGCTACTTTTGAGCAGTTTACAGAGCAGAATACATTGATGACAGCAAGTTAAAAATTTAAGTAAAGCCAAAACCAAGCTGGTAAATCAACAGGAACTTAAGGTAAGCTTGCTGTTAGTAACGTTAGTAAGATTAGCCAAATTAGGTCCTAATTAGCTTCAGGTGTAGTTGTAGTTTAGCTAAACAAGCAGCAGCAGGTTAGTGATGAAATCTTTTTTATTTGCCACCATTATTGGGAAAGAGCTTCTATAAAACGTTTCCTGACCTGTTAACTAAATAACAGAATTTGAGAACATGTAGGTAAAAATGATAATGTACTAGAAATTTAACGTAATAAACGATTGAATAAGGCTGCTTTACGTTTCATGAGACAGACCACAATAGTAGAACCAGTCAATATGCAATAGGATGACATTTATATTACTTTATGTAAGCTAACTAAAGTTGTTGTTGCCAAAAAGCACTCACCATGGTTGCCAGGTGTTTGTGTCCTCACCTCTAGGCCCTGTAGCTGTGTGAAACCTGCATAGACAGTATTACATCAGGGGAAATGTGTTAAGACTGCTATGAATAAAACTTCCAGCAGCCGGCCAACTCTACTAGTGACAAGTTGCTGACAGCTAAGGAGCTAACAGGTTGCTTTATGTGGTTGCAGTGCTGTAATAACATATTGTATCTGCCTTGCTGACTAATTTCTGTAATGGTATTTTACAGCCTAAGGGAGTTACCAGCCATTTGTCAAGTAAATAAGTCTGCCAGATACAATCTAAACATACCATATTGCTTATTTTAAGTGCCACTTCTATATTTGGGCAATTTTATTCCTGCTATTTTGCTAATTTTATTGCAGCACTGTCCATTTATGGCAGTGTGAAATTTATACTAAGCCTCACATCATAGCCTGTTTTATGCCATTACTCTTGGTTACTTTTGCAGGAAAGAAAACTGTGCAGACATGAATTTAAATGACTTCGTGGTGGTTCCTAACAACACAGCCAAATCTGTCAAGCTCAATGCCAGGTAAGATGGAATAAGATCAGTTATGTGATTTAAGGCTTTTGGTAGAGCTCATCAGTGTTACTTGGCTGCGATGCTATTTGTGTCTGTGCAACTTTTGTACAGAGATTTCACTGATCCTTGTGACCTGGACCTGATAGTTTGCTGCGCAGTGTATTTGTTTTCTTCTTGATGAATTGAGTTCAATCTCCTACTGTACTTTCTCATTTGCCAAAAGGTAATTGACTGAATTGATGTCTGGTGTGGTAGTACCTTGATCCAGTGACTAATTGATTAAAGTATTGATCAGATGTGAAACAGGGATCTGCTAGTGCAGCAGATGAATTGAACATATCGACCAAAGCTTGGCGGTCTGACTGAGTAGGTCATTTGTATGATTGATTGCTGTTGATTGATTGCATATATCTGAGTGTGTGTGCATGTTGCCATAGGAACCTGCAGGAGCTAAAGATGGAGACTGTGGTTCTGGCCCAAGAGAGCACAGAGATGGAGGATAAACTGCAACAGCTGAAAGAGAGAATGAGTAAAGAGAAGAAGGAGAGAGTGTAAGTATCTGTGTTATGTTGGAGGTCCCAGGGGCAGAAAGCCGCGACAAGGATTAAGCTGCCCATCTGTCAGTCTGTTTGACATTCCAGCACTTTGACTCAGAACAAGAGCTCAGCAGCTATTACGACTAATTATTATTTACAACATAAACACGCCTGGATCTATTATAAGTAACTGTTCTTTTTCATGATTATTATGTAGTTTTGACAAAAAGTGTTGTTGCTGCAAAGTTCACTTATCAGTTAAACAGGCAGGAGACAGATTCAGGGGGAAATGCCAGAATCTTAAAAAAATATATATACAGTATGTTTCTTCAGCATCTCTGACCTAAACAAAATTCTAAATATAAACATAAATGACCTGTCACTCTTTTATGCTCTAATGGAAGACTGAAGCTAAATTATCATGACTTTTGTGCTGCCATTTTTGAGCACCTAGAGCAGCAGAGTGATGCATTATGGAATCTTAACAGTGAGTGGTAATTATACCTGTCAGTCACATATTACCATCCCATTACCACTATAAAGGCACCTCTGAATATATAAAACTGTAGTTGTACTTGTAGGTACATCTTGTAAAAACAACCAAAAAGAAAAATGTTGTTTTTCTCCTTGAACTAAAATATGCTGGAATGGAATTTTTGGCTGGTGATGGATCAAGCACTGAAGTTTTAAATAATGTGAAACAATCATTATTAAATGAGAAAGTATTATATGAAATGAGATTATTTTCTTGTCTTCTGTATTTTGATGTGTCTTTTTTGTTACTGTCAATCAAAACTGAGAATATGTTGTAGTGATATAAAGAACATCTTTTTTTTTACATAAAGTGTTGTACAAGTATTACAACAGATGACATGCTGAAGTTTTAGCAGTTGTATAATAGTTCATGCAGTAAAAAAAATAAAGGTTATATAATATATAGAGAGAAGACAGATGGGGTGAAAATGAAACCGACAGAGGAAGGCTCAAAACTACAGCAGGTAAAGAGAGGGATAATGAAAAACAGAATTGCAGGGGGTACGGGTAAGACACATTATATTAAAAGGGATTAAGCGTTGAATACAGTAATTTTGGGACATGAAAGGTTTAACATATAGATGCAGAAACATGAAGTCTAGGCTGCTGCAGTTGAACACAGAGGGAACCAAGCAGGGGACCTATGAAGGACTGTGTATGTGGGCGGCAGAGAAACAGTGGGAAACAGAGTGGAACAGCTGTAAAAGAGGGAGCAACAAAGAAGGCAGAGAGGTAGAAATAGATGGAGAGGAATAAATGAGAGAGAAGGTGGTCTAGGACTTATGCATCTGTACCGAGAAAAGGTGATGGAGGAACAACATGACTCTGAACTGTAAAAACCCACTCAAACTAAGTAGACCTCTGCTTTAGTAGACTAATTTAACATCTATATAAGATCAGAAGATCCCTGCAGAAACTTATTCATAACATCTTTATGTAGTGTTAACCTGATTTTACTTCCACTCTGTCCAGTTGTCAGAATTATTCCCTAACATTTGAGAAACTTTCTCTTTAACATTGGGTTAGAAACGCAGATAAAAAAAATAAAAATTTTTGTTGTTGTTTTTAAAGCTACAGGTTGTAGGCAGACCATGATGTTATGAGTGTTCTTTTTACTAGTCTCCCTGTTTTTCTTTCTTTGCCAGGCATAATAATAACCGCTAATCTTTATACAGTAATACCTGCCTGCTATTCTCCTCTGCTGTAATACCTTTAATTGCAGCTGTATTTTCAATAGCCAAAAGACTAGTTTCTGTTTGTAGCATTTTATATATTGACTGCCGTGGTGCTTCAGAGTCACATATTTTCTGGTCAGATTGCGCAGTGAGGATTTTGTTTTTTTATGTTATATAAATGCCTCTCATATTATTTCATTTTGAGTGACTGAGACAAAGATAAATGTGAGAATTACACAAGTAACTTCAGAAAAGTTCAAGGTAGTTCTTTGTGTTGTTTTGGAGGCTGGTAAATATCACACTTCAAATCAGGTGAACCATGTTTTATTCCCATAATACAGTTCAGTGAGCATTTTCTAACATAAGCAGCTCTTTCAGGGGCTAGAAATTGAGCTGTTAGTCTGCTATCTGAATAAAACAAAAGTGAGAAACATGGTGTGAACATGGTTAAAAGCCAGGTCTGACTTAAATAAGTCAATGAATAGACTGAACATCCAGTAAGCAATGGAAACGGACTTTTTTTCGTATTTTTCGTTCAAGTTGTCGTTTGTCAAATGACAGATGATAGGTGTCATCATAACAAAAAAGATGATGTTTTGTCTGTTATCCTGTTGTGATGATCTGCAGCGGCCGGAATACTGCCTATAAAGTGGTTGTAGATATTGAACGTCATTATTCATGGGAATCAAGACAAATTATATGGGGAAAAATGCATTCTCTCTCTCTCTCGCTCGCTCCATTTTCTCACACGTACACATATACACAAACACACCAGTATTTATTTATTTTTTCCCATATTTGATAATAGAGTATATACCTGGTTCATTACAGTGGCTATTATTCAGCAAATTCAGATTGAGGGGCATCTCAGCCGGTTTGAGCAGAAAATTAATTTGCAGAATGAAAACAAACACTGTTATTAATGTGATTGTTTTATTCTCGATTCTCCACCTCATTTCATCTCATTTCATTAATAACTCCGAGATGTGTTACGCAAAGTGAAGTAATGGAGAACATTGTAATAAGGGTGCATATCAAAATATATGAGCACATAACTCAGAGTTCAGGAAGATGCATAATACATGTATCAATAGCCAGACAAGGATACATACACATATATAGACAAACACATGTTTAGAGCCAGCACAGATAATTGTAATATTAGTGATTTAGAGCCGCTCTGCCATGAACTAGCGCCGTGTCCAGGGTGTACCCCGGCTTCACCCGATGGTAGCTGGGATAAGTCTCTGCACCCCAGTCTCTGCAGTCCCTTAACGAACCTATGATTTAGAACTGATGAGCAGAGGCTGGCTCATATTCATAAATTACAGCACAAAAAGACAAATGGACAGTACGTTACAATTGTGAGAAAATACTTTGTTGTGTTTTGTGTATGACTTCTTTCTTGTTGCTTAGTGGAGGCCGAGCCTTAATGAAGAAGCCATACATCAGTATGAGGAAAAGGACCATCTCGTCCAGGCTGCACAAGCGATAAGCTCATAAACACAGTGTTTCCTGTCACACTGAAATACTGCAACATTTACCGGTCCACTGGCCTTAAGATACGACAAGGTGTGTGCATGGCTGCCTGTGTGTGTATTTGATAGAAGGCCTCTATAAATAATGGGATTTATGTGTGTTTTCTTGGGTGTATTTTCATTAGGAGGGGATAGATTGACGTATGTATGTGAGTGTT
Source organism: Ostorhinchus cyanosoma (assembly GCA_029814465.1). Taxonomy (NCBI): domain Eukaryota; kingdom Metazoa; phylum Chordata; class Actinopteri; order Kurtiformes; family Apogonidae; genus Ostorhinchus; species Ostorhinchus cyanosoma. Next base: position 16,089,309 of record JAPTYQ010000006.1, read on the forward strand.
GGTGTTCCTTCATCATTAAAGACAAACGGTACTCTACACTGCATAAGCCCCTCGCCTTTGAAACGTTGCGGTACACTCTTTGACTAGTATATAAAAGATTTCCTATTTGGGTTTGAGGTAGTTTGAATAGGAGTGGAAAGATAAAGTGTGAATATGACTGTGTATATGTAGGAGAGAGTTTGAAGGTGACAATTCACTGAAACAGAACATAAATAGCAAAAACTTCATTGCCTGAAAAGGATGTGGCTGAGAGGATACTTTTAACTGACAGAATGACAACTTCCTATTTAAAACCATTTGTTCTTGTTTCTTATTTTGCTGTTGACAGATGAACATTAGGCAGCTTCTCTTCTCAGACAGGCCATTGTTGATTAATAATGCCTTGCTGATTCGTGCAGTAGTGTAACTAATCAGTCTTGACTGTGTAGAGCTTTTATGGAGAATATTTTAACACCTTTTTACTCCTAGCGCTGGGTAAAGGGAGAGCACTCACAGCAAGTTCTTTTGTCACTTAGGACTGGATTGGAGAGAAGATTAGTTGTGCTAGAGTTCAACATCTGTACTTTTAATCAGTTTTTAAAACCTACTTTGTGCTTCATATTTATATTCTTCTCCAAAGCAGATGGCACACTAGGCTGAGGAGGATTCTGGGAGAGAAGGTGCAGAGTTAGCAGAGAATTATGAATCTGAAAACACACCAAGTCAGATTAAACAGGAGCAGTCATAAAATAATTGCCATTATTAGATGCCAAAACAAAACAAATTCACATGTTCTGTCAGGCTTCGGAAGTCGCTCTCTATAAACCTAGCTGTACGTCTCTAACCTTTTGTCTGTGAGAGGTGCAGTGATGCAGCAGTTTTTAGATGTGAAACCTTTCTTCACACTTTGAATCAATTAATTGGTACACCACTAATGAAAAAGAGGGAGCAGATTCTAAACACTTCCTCTGGAGTGAAATGAGGAAGAGCAGGCAAGGATGGAGGAAAGGTGGGATTAATGAGGTGTTCTGGTGTATGATGAGGAGGAGGTTACTTGGATTTTCTCCAAGCTTCCTTACTTACCTCTCTTTTACTCCCAGAACATGCCAGAGTACCTTTGACAAGCCTTTACCATAGATCTTCAAGCTGTGATTTATGCTCAGGCAGTCGAGTGTACTATGTGTCTGTGTTATACACCACTCTGTTTTTCTCTCTCTGCTTGTCTCTCAGATCGCGGAGCTCCCAGAGTATATGAATTGTTCATCTTTGTCTTGGAGTTGGGCTATACACACACACACACACACACACACACACACACACACACACACACACACACACACACACACACACACACACACACTCTCATGTGCACACAATAAATAGACGGACAAATGCAGTTTTCTTGGAGGTGCGATATAATCAGATTGTGAAGAGTACACAGGCGATAATAAAGCCAGAATAGCAGCTTGGGGCAAATGCAGTGTGTTATTGTGTGTTTTGGTCTGCCCGAGTCACAGAGTTAATGTAGCTTTGACTTTAGGCCTACATGGTTTACAAACTCTAACTTACTTTTTTATCTAAAAATACAGTTAGCTTTGTTCCTGTGGTTCTTTGCCTGGTTTGTGTCTTTCTAGTGTTTTCCTTTCTGCTTGTTTTTGTGTGTTTTCATAGTGACACTTTCTTGTTCTTTTGTGTATATGTCCATATGTGTGTGCATGTTGACCTTTTGACCTGCTGGATTTTCTTTTCTGTCCTCTTCCTGCCCTCTTGTCTATACTTTAAAGGAGGAAATTGAGAGATGATGCTGTCACTTGAGCATCAGACTTCAAGGTGTGTTTGCATTTGTGGATGTGAGAGACACAGATGTTGTCTGTTCTCAGTTTGCGTGAAAATGAGTTAGTTAAAGGTGATAAGTTGTGTCTGTGTTGGTGTGTTGTGTATGTACGTGAGTGAATCACTGGGCGTTTAGGTACAACAGTTGGTGTTTGCCCTGGAGTAACACTGAATAATTTGGCATTTCTCCACCGATGAGCACAATCAGTATCTTTTAGAAATTTGAGTTTACTCTAACCCAGTGTGAAACCATACACCTCACTTTGTTTTTTCTGCTTTAACTTTGATGAAGAAATTGATTTGACTAGGTGAGATTTGGTGTCATGTTCAGTGTTTGCTTTCAATGTGCAAGTTGTGAGTCAGACGTTGTCATGTACTATCTATCCACTAAAAAGTGGAAACCCAGCACAGTGTAATAGTAGTGTGTGGATGTGTATACCTGTGTGTCTGCCTTTTTGTATGTAACAAGTGTAGGCAGTAACAAGACAAGCTTTGAACGAACGGACATCAACAAAACCACACTTTTAGTGTTAGTTCAATGTGGTATAAAATGTAATACTGATAAAGATTTAACTGTTGAAGGGATCTTCACCATTGCATTTATAGTCAGTAGCATGGAATGGGCGCATTGTGTATCTGTGTCTGTTTTAAAAAGACATTATCATGAGTTGTGTCCTCATTTGTGTGGGTGTAAATGAGTGGGCGGTACTGTGTGGATTAATGATATCTTTGGGAAAGTTATGTTCTCACAGATACACAAATATGCTCACATACTAATATACACTAATATAGACTGTTTCTCCAGATTGCATGTCCGGAGGGGACACCCTGTCATCCTACTCAGATAGGGGTGTGCCTCAACTGTCTCCCATAGCGACAGTCCAGTTGCCAAGGCAATGTTGCCAGGGTGATTACCTGACACCCACCTTCAGTGTCAGCGCAGCACAGCAACAGTGTCAGGACTGTTGGCAACTCTTGGCATCACATATATACACACACAGATACAGAGCGACACGCTTAACACACACATATAGAGTCTGACTGCTGGTGGCTTGACAGGCTGCCAGCTCACACCAAAATAAACTTCTTTCAAAGGCAGCCAGACATCACAATGGTATAAATAGCATAAATAATTCAACAACATGAGCATGAATAACTCATGTCTAAATGAGAATCCCTCTGCACATCTTCACTTGGTGCAACTGACAGTAGTGTCCTGCATGTGCATTTGTGCCACATACACCTGGGAATTTAGTTCAGGTGTCTGTATTTTAGTTGCATCGGTGTCTCTATGCATCCAAGTGCGTATAATTGCTGTAATTTTTCACTTTATATTTTTAAACTTGGGGTTCATTGTCTAAGACAGAATGAAAAACATTCTGTAGAGCACAAACAAACTAAATCATGCAATGTGATAATTTAGGCTCATTTGACATTGTGTAAATATGTATAATTTATATTTGCAAAGCAAGATTTTCCTTTATATGCAAAGGCAAGTACGGAAAAGTACTTTTTCTTGCTGGTGTTATGCCTGTTGACAACAGTAGAACAAAGTTATTATAACATAAGTACTCCTCTCTGTTTCATGGAACAAAGTGATTTGAAGTTTCAGGTTTCCTTTTTAAGGATTAATGCAGACAGATTTAGGATTTATTTATGTTACGCCGGTGCACCTTTTTCATGCTCATATTTCTTTGTTTTTTGCAACATTATGTCTTTCTCCTACATAATATTTTAATCTCTTTATGTACTTCACTGGATTAAAATATATCAACTCTGAGTTTCTTGTCTTTCCATTATACAAGTGCACTCTATGCTGCATGATATGTGTGCAATATTTATCAAATATTGATTTTTATACTGATCAAAAATTTAGAAAAACTCTGCTTTGTTGTTCTGATCCACATCCATCCACATTTTGTATATGTTCCACTCCAATAGTCAGATGCTCATAGTCAGAACAACAGAGTTTGACTAAATGTGATGATAATTTTAATTCTCACTTTTAATAAATAAGTGTCGAGGGCTGTATTTTCATGAGCCTTGACGTACAAATGCAAGGTAAGACTCCTGTGTTTTTGTCCCCCTGTCTTTTAGACATTCAGGAGGGTTTCGATGGAAGTCCGGACAGTCTGGTCCTGTAAACAGCAACGCCATGTCAATTAGTGCCAAGAGGAACAAGGAGAACAGACTCCAAAAGGTACAGGAGAAATCTGTCTAGATATGTGTGAATTTAAGTAATGATGTCTTCATTTGTGTTTTTGATTAAAGAAGAGGAGAAAAGCCTTTGAACCAGGGCTTTGCAGTGCTTATAAGAGGAGTTGAAGCATGACAGTGATTTGTAGAAACAAGGTCTTTTAATAGAAAAGTAAACACACATCTCCAAAAAGGGATATAAATTATTAACATGTGACACATATACTTATTCACGCCACTCCAAGTCAATACCCAGCAGTGCCACCTTTGGCAGCAATGAAATTGTGTGGATAGGTCTCTATTGCCTTTTTGGCCAAATTTTCCCATACATCTTTGAAAAGCTGCTCAGGCTTTGTCAGATTGCATGGGGACTGTCAGTGAGCTCTTGGAGTCCAGCCTTAAATTCTTTATTAGATTGAGATCTAGGCTCAGAATTGGCCATTCAGTGACACGCAGGTATCCGTAACACTCGAAAAATGAATCTTCTCCCATGCCACATTTTTGTGCAGACTGCATTTCCCCCGTACATATTTTGCTGCAATCATTTTACCCTCTACCCTAACAAGCCTTCCAGGGCTTGCTGTAGGGAGGAATCGCTATAGCAGCATGATACTGCCAGGTGGGGATAGTATTTTTCTGAAGACGTGTAGCGTTTAGCTTAAATGGCGTTTACCTCGACAGACGAACTGTTTAAATTTGGTCTCATCAGAGCATAGAATCCGTTTTCTACATTAGATCAGAGTCACCCACATGCCTTCTGAGAAACTGCAGCTGAGAAGATGTAATAAGTAACTCTCTATTTTTAAGCTACAGTCGACTTTCTCAGTAGAAGGGTATTTATACTTCAGTCAGTTAAAACCCCATGACTGCACACAGGAGAGGTCCTTTTAACCAATTATGTTTCTCTTTAAGTGGGCAAATACTCATACTTATAAAAACATGTATTTTGTATTGTATACTTGTAAAGAGTTTAAATCACTTTGTGGAAGTCTGTTTTAACATCGACATTACAGGATTTTGTTCCTAGCAATTAATGTCAAGATACATTATGCCTTATTAAAATGATGGCTTTAAACTGTGAAACACATGTAGTTATTTGAGTCTGGAGAGCCTTAATCAACAATAAATTAAAGGAATTTATAACCTACACTGAAAATGTATAAAGTAAGCAATTTAGTGAATTTTTGTTTATTACATTTCTTAACTCATTATTAAATGTAATTATGTATATATAAATCTATACAATGGAACTTTCACATTTATCGACACTTACAAAAAAGGAACGGAAAGTCAAACAGGAAGCATATGCTGATTTTTGGAGGCTGAAAGCACAAACTGTCACCACTGATTTGTTTCACCTTGTTTCCTGAACAGCTATCAGCAGGGACGGTAAAGATCCGAGTGTTGAAGGATGAACCACTGACAGGTGAGTAGTTTACTGCCGAGACCCAGGCTTCAACTTTATTTTACCTTCACCGTGTAAAATTGACACAGATATGCACTCAAGCCCCTCTGGTCCTGTTGAACACCATCCTGCAGTGGGACTCTCCACCTTCCACATGGAGGATAGCATTTAGGATCAGCTGCAGCACCAAGGAAAGGCTAGATACTCTGTGTCTGGCCCACAGTTACTTCAGTAAGGTGGATGCCTGCAACTACAGGGGAGAGGATTGGCTGTGGATTTCTCTTGTTAAAGACTGATCTTTTTAACCAGGACCCACCATTGGTAGAATTATTAATAAGTGAAAATGCCTGAGGCTGAAAATCACACATTGAGGAAAGAGGTTTCACAATGTGCTGATTTTAACTTTTTCCATAGTACGATTTATTCTACTGTTAAATTCATTGTGTTTACCAGAATTTCTGATTCTCATGTCAGATTTTGTTCAACTCTGCATGTTCTACAGTGTTTTCATGTTTCTCTCACTCTGCCTCCCTCTATAGTATCTGTCTTCACTGGTACAATAGGCTGCTAGGTGTAGACATTGCTGTACATCGAATATCATATTGAATATTAACAAAAATATGCTGTTTTTTTAAGCCCCAGTGCAGCCACCTCAACCTCCGGCCCCTTCCAAAGGTATGGGTATCAGGACGGTGCCGACAAGAAAAAACAGACTGAAGGGAACAACTTGCGGACAATGTGAAGTCAAGACGGCTGGAATAGTATGAGCACACAGAAAAATACACATGAATGATACTTAACTACTCCAAAACTTCTGCCCACTTTACTGATGGATTTAACAGTTAACATAATGAGCTCAGTTATACAGATGAAACCTTTCTGTTTAAGGAAACCTGTTGAACATTCATTTTCTGACTATAACCCCAAAGTGTTTTTTCCCCTCTCAGTGCATTCCTCTCACTGTCCAGTCTGTTGGTCTTTGTGTGTTTGCGTTTTCATTAAAAACAATTTAGCTCTATCCACTCATCAATACACAAGACCTTTTAAGGCGTGATTGTTTATTCTCAGTCTTTGCATCCATGGCTGCTCTGCTGGCAGGATCAAGCCATGCAGCTGCGTGTATCTGTGTCTGTGTGTGAGGAAGAGAAATGAATGAAATGCTATACTGTACTCGTAGATGTGTGTGAATAATGGACTGGGGCAAACTGATGAAGTAAGACATGCTTGATCACCAGTCGCTCCAACGTCCCCGCCTGCTAGATCCTCAGCTGCTCATGAGTAATTGGTATTCTATGTCCGACCTTAAAGCAGAGCGAGTTTAGTATTGAATAACTTATGCTGTTGAGAGACATTAACAATGAACGAGAGCAATGGTGAGAGAGAGAACTTGATAGAGGGAATGAAGGAGAGAGAAGGTTGAAGTGGTCATTTTTCCCTTTTGTTGTTATTTCAGTTGCACCGCACACATACTACATAAAGGTAATGTGGTAATTTGCTTGATATTGCATTTGATGGCAGTGCCACTGAATTGTTCATTGAGAGACCCGATGCCCCCAGTGCCCCATAGTGACGGGCTTAATGGCTTTTACCAGTCTGGGCAAGCACATAGGCTAAGCACACACACAAATATAAACACACATTTGGATAGCCTGTATGTGCTATAATGACAGCAATAATGGGAAGTGTTATAGTTGTCTTTGCCATTTTGTCTCGACCTGCATTTAAGCACACAGACACAAATGCACAAAAATACTGTAACATCTCATTCAGGTTTAACATACTGGTAGGGTTTTAGAAAACACATGAACACATGTTCACATGCACACTCCAATTCCATCTCTGCCACCTTGTGCAGTATTCTAGAGTCATTCAGGCAAAAAAAAAAAAAACCCTCTTTCTCCATAGCACAGTAGGGAACAGTGATATGCTGCTTGCAGCCTAATAGGGATGCCTAGTCCCTGGGGAGTGGTTGTAATTTATCCTTCGGCTTGAGAAGGGAAATGAGGCCCTGCTTTATAGGACCATTAAAGGGCAATGTCGCAGCTGTAGGCGCGCACGAACACACTTTGCCATACACATGTATGGATGTAATGCAGAAAAAAACAAAAATAATAATGATAAATGAATGTGTCAATTACGACATGACACAAAACTTTAAATGGAAAGAAGATGAGACAAATGGGTAAAACCAAAGCTGCAGAATGAATTGGTGAATCTGCTGGTACAAATTTGCATTGCATAACCTCTTCTGACGCAAGGTGAATTTGGAACCATGATGAATATTTTTGCTGTCCTTGTTTACTATATTGCATTAAGTAATAATATGAGTAAGAATAACCAGAAACTACACTCAAGGTAATGTTCCTTTATGATAATCATGTCTCAAACATTGGTTATCAACGGTCATCAAAATTGAGATTGCAAGAAAGTACACTATGTATTAAAAAGAGAATTTAGGTATTAAATCCAGTTAATTCATTCAAATAATCAGCTCCTTGTAAATTATTCCACCAAAGGAACAAAGTGGCAAGTGGCTATCTCTGCCTTCTAATACAGTCCATATCCTGTCTTGTACAAACTACACACAGTAATATTTTACTAATTGATTAATGATCAGGAGCCTAAAGGTCCAGACTTCTAGACTAGAAGGTAGGATCTGACAGCACTGACTGAAGGAACATTTATGGAAAAAATGACCCCCATCATTTTCGATATTACAGAAAGACACTCATTCCATCTAAATGAATCAACTGCTCTTTCTGTTGAATCTTGGTTAACTTGAGACTCTTTCTTGTGTTGATGGGTTAGTTTAATGAATCTACTCCTTTGTGACTGCGTTTTGTTCAAGGTGAAATAATGGAAATTCAAGGTGGGGGTTTGGTTTTTCAGCGTTGATGCCAACAGTCTATCACAAAGGTCTGGCAGCAGAGAATAAGGGAACATGCACTGAATTGAGCAGAGAGTTTGGCCAAATGTCATACTGTATTTTGTTTATAAAAAGTATCCTTTTAGATTACTCTGTTAAATATATATAACAGAGTAAATGGATCATGTTACTGCGATGAGTATGCAGGTAAAATACAGGGAGTTTGTGGGGGAGTAAGAAAGTCATTAGATCTCGATGTGCACTACACTATCCGAAAAATAAACATGAGTCAAATTTGTTGTTGTAATGCTGAGGTCTACCCCCTCTAGCCACCGTTTCCATAGAACTTCCCTCCTTTTTCACTCCCCATGGCCTCCTCACTGTGCTCTGTCCACTAGTCCTATCCTCCCAACCTGCTGATGCAAGGTCTTTTCTACACTAATAAGACCGGATTCTCACAGATAGAAATGATAATGACCTCCCTGAAGATGCATTCATTCACACACATTCGCATAATAACACACACACACACACACACACACACACACCCTTGGCACAGCTGCGCATATGTGCACACAGTCATACAAACTTTGACTGTCATGCTTTCTCCAACTCATAATCACACATACACATGCACATACACACTTAAAGTATATACACACACACCTTGCAACATCCTGCCAGAGAGTCAATTTCAATATTTATCCCTGCTGTCAAAGTTTGTTTGGCAAGGTTGAGGTTAGTGGAAAGCAAAAGGTATCTGGATTTAGCTTTAAATCTTTAACAAATATCTCTTAAGCTTTTGCTTGTCAGGGTAGGAGGTTATACAAATGTGCAAATGTGCATTCCGCACTTACACATACATAATCATTCTTTCTTAATTTTATGCCTTCTTAACTCACATAATTACTCACGTTTTCTTATTCTTTTTCTCCACACACATGCACACACACTGACTGCACTGTGTATCTCTGTACTGCAGATGTGTGCTGAATGCTCAGAGGATTACTGTATTTGCTGCTTTGCCAAATTTCACCAGAGGGGGGCACTGAAGTTCCATAGAATCATCCCCATTCAGGTGAGCATGATCCCCCGTGCATTAAGTCTACCTCCTCTCCCTTTTCTACTTTCTGTGTCTGTCTCTCTTTCTTTTTCACAGATACTTTCAATAATATCTCTTCTGATCCCATTCTCCTTCTGCTTCACTCATTCTCTTTTGCATTTCTTGCATCCCTGACTCTCTACTTATCTCAACCTCTCGTCTTTTTCCCTTTTTTGCCTCTGCACCCCTTCTCACTTTTTTTTTTGCATGCACACACATACTGGCACACACACATAAAATATCTGGAAGAAAAGGCTGCAGTGAGCATATGTGTGTTTGTGCGTGTGATTTGCTGTTGCAGCTTTGTGCTGTTCTGCGTTCTGATACCAAAATGGATGTCCCTCATTAGTAAATGCCTTGATCATAAAAGCTCATTCTGGTCACTCCACGAACACATAGACACACACATACACACACACACGAAAAACACACCAAAGACAATCAAAAACTCACATTGAGTCAGAGAAAAGAGAAGAGGCCTAAGGCAGCAGTCATTCCAACACCACAAAAACCAGTCAAAGATAAGATGGAGAGACAAGACAGCAGGTCAGTGACATGGGGTTTAATTAAGCTAACACACTTGTGTTGAGTTCAGAAAATGGATAAAAAGCTTTTTCAGTACATCTGCCTCAGCTGTATCTATTAGGGGAAAACCTAGAAAAAAAGTCATTACTGTTACATGTAAAAAATGTAGTTCGGTCTACATGTGTTCACATTCAAGGTACAAATAGACAGTGGAGTTTGGTTTCATATTCCACAAATGTTTAGATACTTTACTTCCTGTCTGCTGCTCTCTCCTCTCAGGTCAAATCAGAAGACTGTATTTATAAATGAATGAACATGAGACAAGTCAAGGCACTTTTACAAGCTTCTGTGTTGATACATGGAGCATAGCTATAGAACTGTTCAGTTTGCTTCTAATGAAACTGGATCAGTGATCAGTAATTACAGATATCAGTCATGTGTTTAACCCTCCTGTCTGAAAACACCTGTGATTAGACCAAATCTGCATCAAGGGCTAGATTTTCTACAGCTTGAAAATATAGGCAACAAGTAGATGCAGTCTCATGTCCATCACTTGAATTTCAATAGGCTTAAAGATATTTATGTTTTGTTTTTTTTGGGTTTTTTTTGCTATGTGATGCTAAAAAAACCCTCTTAAGCACTGCAGCTTTAAGACAAGACATAACATATTTTGTGTTTGTTGTGGTTGTAAACTTAGGTGTATAAACAAATCCAAAGGTGTTCTATATTGTATGTGGATATCTGTAAACCTAAACACACACAGGCCAACAGTAAATGCTGAAGCTGCATACTGCACCAATAATTTAGTTGTAAAATGCTATAATCAGTGGTACCTGAATACATGAAACACACATTGACACAAATACAACAGGTTGTATTTATTTTGCAACAGCCAATAAAAAACACTGGAACCATTTAAAAAAAATTTTTTTTAAGAACACCCTCATTTATCCTTATTTTTATCAAATGCACACCATGGAAAAATGTGCTGTAATGTTGAAACAGTGAAGTATTTTAATGTATTTTTTATTCATACTTTTATTTCTAAAATCACAATTTAATTCAACCTATTACATTGTGATACATTGTAAAGTATCGATTGTGCATTTCAGCTCAAAACTTGCCACATGTTTGTCTGAAGTGAATAATTTCAGTCAACATTATGTTGACTAACATTTAGGGCTTTGGCCTTTGTAAAGCTTTGTTTAACCTCTTGAGACCCTGCATCCTCATATGAGGACATTACATTTTTGCTGTTCTGCATCATGATACTTAGTTTGTA
>JAPTYQ010000006.1:16451769-16466489 GCA_029814465.1 Ostorhinchus cyanosoma
CCATCCATCCATCCATCCATCCATCCATCCATCCATCCATCCATCCATCCATCCATCCATCCATCCATCCATCCCTACACTTCCCTCTCCACCTCCTCTATCTCCTCCAGGGTTGACACCATAGAATTCCCAGACCGGTTGAGATATACAAACCCTCCAGCATGTCCTGGGTCTGCCCTGCAGTCTCCTCGTGGTCACATATGCCTCAAACACCACACCAGGGAGGCGTCCAGGCCACATGCCCAAACCACCTCCACTGGCTTCTGTCAGTATGAAGGAGCAAGACAAAATCTTATTTGAAACTCTAACATTTTCTTTGTAAATATAAAAATGAGTAGAAACACAATTCTCATTAACAGTTACATGTAAAAGGCCGTTTGGAGTTTCACTGAGCAGGCTTTTATTTTGAAATATACAAGAGAAGTGTACGGAGGGAAACTTAGAGAGCGTTGTTGCTTTGTTAAATACACTAAACTCCAATTGTATATGTTTAATGTATTAAAAATGGTGATTTTAATGACTTTTCAGATTTTTTTTTCTCACAACTTGCTCTTGACACATTATCTGAGCAGAAAGTGGTGTGGCATCTGACAACTATTGCGTGATTGGTCAGGAATTTGAAGTGGGTGTGGCTAACCCAAAAAAGTAGTGGACTTTCCAGGATTTCTGCCCTTTGTTTTTTTTTTTTTTTTTGTGAAGTATGAAACATCTGAGCGAGAACTAACTTAACCAGTTTGAACATTAAATCAGAATAAGAATATTTCCAATTCCATAGGGAAATCTGTAACATTGCAGATACTCCAAGAATAGCCAAAGTTGACGTATGTACACATACAATATATACAATATATATATACAATATAAAATATAAAATATACAATATACTATATACTATATATATATATTTTTTTTTTTTTTTTTTTTTCAAGATTCAAAGTGTTTATTGTCGTGCATACAGTAAAGACATAGTTTTTCCTGTACAATGAAAATCTTACTTTGCCATCCAGACTGAATGGAACGAGAATTAAAGATAAGTATAAAGTACGAGTATAAAGAATTAGAATAGGATTATTTAAGAGTTACACAATCAAAATAAGTGGCATTTAAAAAACGGCATGCAGGAGAAAAAGAGCACCAAAAATATAAACTACTATTACTAAGAGGAAAAAAACCCAAAAAATCTATCTATATTTACAAGAGAAAAAAAGTATATTTACAAAAACACACACAAACCATCCATCCATTATCCCTCCTTCCCTTCCTTCATATATGTATATAAGAAAATGAAAAAAAAAACAAAACAATACTGATTTAAGATGATAATTTGATGTAGCAGAATATGCATTCTTGAAAATTAACACTCATGAATATATAGACTGACTTACAAAAAATTTAGGTAAAAAACATTTTAAAAAACAACATATATTTGACCACAACCACTACAATAGTCCACTCCAATCCATCTTTATTTATAGAGTACAAATTTAAACAACCACAGAGGTTTGCAAAGTGCTGTACAATAAAATGAACACAGTTATACATAAAATACAGAACATAATAAAAGCTAAAAAAAAAACACTAACATAAAAAAAACAGTAAAACGTAATAAATGAATGAATAAATAGACTCTTCAACCCAGATAAAAAAAATATCTGTGCACATAAAATCAACATCCTACATATGTGGCGTAAAAAGCCAAGGAGAAGAGTCAACAAACGAGCTAGCAACTTAGCAACGTAGATACAATAGTTAGTATTTTTAACTCTCACGTAAACCTTCGCAGTGTTATTTTTACTGACGTCACTAGTGTTGCACAGTGAATAAACTTCTGAATCCGTATCACTCTGTCCACTCACAGATGCATCCTCTTTACTAGCGAATTTGCTCAAATGTGGTCGAATTAAAAGGCAATTGTTGACTTTGTGAGTGTGATTAGAAAAGAGTCTTTTTGCACACACCCTCCACCCCTTTAGATCCATTTTTCATTCACATCATATTTGCCCGGGTGGAATCTCACGTCGCTTATAAAACCGGTAAATGGATGATACATGATTTGTAAGTGACATCAATAGTGTGTTTCTCTAAATTGCATCTTTATTGTATCTGCATGTGCTTTTTGGTTAGACTGAGAGCTCTTCTGTACGAGTCTCTTTTCAGGAGTAGCTCTGCACTTGTGTTTGCATGATAAGGGCTTGACTTCAATGACTATTTCGATTCAAAATTCATAATTTGCAATGTCATTCACACATTATCCATTCAGAGCAAGAACGGTCTGGATAGGAGAAGAGGCAGTAAATTTAAAAGCCTCTTGTGATAACTCTACACATGCAAAATCCAGGTACATTAGTAAAAATAAGCTTGAATGGGAAAAGCTGTTGAGAGCATGGTTAGTGAAAGGGTAAATAGGAAAAGACAAGGCTATGATATGCAATAAACGCCTCCAGCTGGAATCAAATGTACTTAGATTTCCCTGCCCGGCAAGAACACCCACAGCTTTAACTTTTAGCTTTAGCTTTTAGTTTCCTGTGTGATATAAACATTCATGACAGATTATTACAACCTGAACTCATCGCTATTCACAGTATAAAAGGATTGGTTCGAGCAGTTTACACACATAAAAAACATGTACTTTGTTCTGATCATTTTCGATTCATTTGCCAAAATTTCAGCCAACAGAACTTGCTGTCAACCTTGTTTCATCAGAACCATTAAATACAGTGAAGTCTGGGATTTATTCAGAGTACAGATGGTAATGTTACACTTTATTGTTGAGTTTTTTCAAGTGTTAATTGTGTTCTACTCCAAGAAGTTCAACAAGTGTTTAATATTTTTTTTTTTTTTTGGTTTAATTGCTGTGAAAAATGAAACAGTGATGAGTTGAGTTTATAAGAACACATCACTCTAATGCTAATTCACATCAGTTCTGCCCTCAAAGCTGTTTGCACTGTGATACTTTTGAAGACTGAATCCTGAAAGTCTTTTTATGAAAAAGCGTGTAGCCATGAAAAAGGTTAATAAAACAGCAGAGCACAGAGTTATATTCAGGTACTCTGATGTTTGAAGAGCCGTGTTTGGTTAATCTGGAGCAACGTGGCATCATCTGTCCTGGAGTCATTGGACGTATGCCAAACAGTTCGGCAAATTATAAATCATTATTTTAAAAATCACTATAAAAACCGCACACAGTTGTCTTTAAAGCAGTGATATTTTGCTTTTTTTAAATGGAATTATGCATTTTAAAATATTTCCCTGTGCTCTACATAAACTGTAAATGCTCTTCTTGGGTCTGAATTCTTCATTCATTCAACTGGCCCTTTAAATGCACATGAGCCACTTCATGCCCCGCCCCCTCCAGGTGATTGACTGTGCTTCTCTGTCCCGTTCAGCCACTTGTGTTTGTTAATACAACCAACAAAAGACAATTTTAGGTAATCAACTCAAAGTTTGGACATATTTTCAGTTTTTACAACAACTGCTGCTGCTGACAATTATGTCAGAGAAATGTTCATCGGAAATCTTGACCTTATATGTGCAAAGGTCAGTTATAAAACGTAACAATTTAAGTAGGAATTAAAACAGGTTGTAGTTTGGTTTTTTTTTGTGTTAAATGCAATACAAAGCCTGATGCTTATGTTCTAAAGTGCAGATAAAGACACCTACATCATTACATAACTCTATAAGAATATTCTAGAGGGAAACCCCCACTTTTTGGTCCTTTCCGTTATGTCTATTTGCGTTTGGTAACAGATTTGAGGTGTCTGTGTGTGCTTTGCCTAGAACTTCGTCTCAGACAGAACTGCACCACAGTTGTGTAGCGATTTCCTTTTGATATAATTTTGTTTGTGTGCTTTGCAGGACTGTTACTGGCTGGAGGTGAAAACTCAGTTCCTTAACGTTGAAGCCCAGAAACATCTGAACACAGCAAAACAAGAGGAAAATAAGAAAACACAGACAAAAGGCCGGGTTCTTGCCGGTTTATGCACCGACACACTGACATAGGGAACATGTAATGACAAAGGATTATTAAAGGTGGAGCTACAAGATCTTGGAAAAAAATGGTTCAAGCATGCTACATTTTGAAAATCCAAACCCCTTTCTTCAGACATCCCCCTGAAGCCACGCCTCCAAAATACTGGCTTGTTCCCGAGGGTTCACGAGTGCTGCACAGCTCGGGCTCAGGTTCCGGCTGGATCTTGGGACCCAATTCCAGCCCCGGCTCCGACACCGGCTCGGGATCCTACCCCAGCTCCAACTCCGATCCATGCATACCACAACCAGTCTCCTCCACTCCATCGCTCTTACAGAACCGCCCCAATTCATACCTATCTGTCTAACGTTACATTTCCTAGCGATTTATGTTAGTGGCAGTTTTCATAGTTTTCCAGTGAACATTGCATGCTAATATTGCTAATAGAACTAGCCAAATTCTGACTTTGTTTCCTGTACCAGTGCCCCAAACCTCTGAGAGCGAGCGATTCATGCAGGAGGGGTACGCGCAGAGGGGGGAGGGACAAATGACAGTTGAGTTTGATAGACATATCACTGTTCAATCATTTCGAGTGGGTGTTCAAAATGATTGGATGGTGTTTCTTCCGTTGTATCTGTTCCATAGGTGACAATTTTTTTTTTTTTTTTTTAGTTTTTTTTAATGAATTGGTTGTAATCTGGGAGTGAAGGGGATTTAAAGCAATACAGTAAAAAAAATGCTCCAGGAAAACATATTGCACCCCACCTTTAATGTTATATAGTGTTCCTATTATATTGCAGGTGTTATGACTTTAATTCAGTGCTTTTCTCATTATAGATTTACAACAAAATATATTTGCACGACAAATATTTCAACACTTAAGGGTGCATTTCCACTTCACCAGAGAAGATTTATTATGCCTCATTTGTATGTTTATGTCTGTGTTTACGGCATGTTCTTGTGCCAGTGGGAAACAGTTTCCACTCTGCAGGAGTTAAGGAGTGGTGGATGAATATAATGATTTTGGTAATCCACACACTCACAATTACGTTGTTTCCCACACTGATAAAACATACACACACATCACAATCCACTTGGACTCCCACTGGCTCCTCTGGGCTTGATCACCTGCACTCCACAACTTCCGATAACATTAACATGCACTCAGTATTCATTTCCCCCCAAGTGTGTGTCCGCCTGTCTCTTATCCTCTTTTTCCTTCCTGTTTTTTTTTTTTTTTTTTTTTTCCTGTCCCTCAGTTGTGGCGAGGACAAACATTCTGAGGGCAGAATTACCATGGAGATGCACTGAGCCTAGCCAAAGGCCCAACAGAGGTATTAGCCTGATAGGATCTGTGGTACTCCATCTCACACCGACAAATGCACACACATTGGCACTTGCATGTAAGTCTGCATGTGCAGAAATGAACACGTGTGCGCATGTGCTTACAAACGCACACAAATGCATATTTACACACATACAATGACTGATTGTTCTCTCTTTATCTGATGCTTCAGCCAATGGTTTATTTCCATTCCTCGGCCAGGGAATTGTCTTCAGAACGCTTGCAGTGAGAAAACTCATTCCGATGATCTGGGTCAGATAGAGGCACTTCCATCGGCCACAGACAATTCCGGCTCGAAACGACAACAGAACTTTTAAGAGAGAGAGAGTGAGAGAGAGAGAGAGAGAGAGAGGGGAAAGGGGGAGGCTGCCTCAAGACAAGATGCACCATAGATGATAAAACAAGAGGGGTTGATATCCACACAGTTGTCCGCCAAATTGATAAATACAACGTTCTTTGCGTGTCCCTAGAATGAATATTCAGAATCCAAACTCTTTACATTCTCAACTCCATCAAACGTGTAAAGCTATGTGTTTATACACACCCATTTCTCCTTTTGTCATGCTGAGCTATAAATTGCTCTGTGCCCGTCGTAAATCCATGGAACACCACTTGCAGGGAAATGGTTTCTGTTTTCTCTGGTAGCACTTTAGCTTTGGGGAAATTGGTTTGCAAACAAAGGCATGCATCAAAAATATCTAGCTATTCCAAGCCTGAGGAATGACACACCCCCCCCCCCCCCCCACCGTATCCCATGTGACTGTAAGGAAACTCTGCTAAGTGTAAAACAACAGATGACAAAAGCACCGCGAAAGAAATGCGTTTATGTAGCTGTGTACACAATACATCACAAACAAATGATCGAATCAGTTCTCATCAGAACCGATGTCGCTTTTTTTCCCCTCCCCAAACATAATTTAGCATAAAACATCCTGGTACTCTGATAGCCTACATCATTTTGATTGTAGTGAAACTTTATTGAGGAGATACAAATGTATTGTCTCTGAATTTTAATGTAGCCATCTGTCAAAGCGTTCACCTTTCCAGTGTTTGTTAGGCTGTAAAAAAAAAAAAAAAAAAAAACAGAAGTGAGAACAAATATTTACAGCATCTGTTCATTCTGTGATACAAACACACCACGTATACGCAGGTGTAATCTTGGTGACAAATTAGCCTACTTAAATTTTCCGATTCATCTTCAGCAAAGTCTAAATCAGTCTGTCGACGTGAGCTCGGAGTCAAAAATAAAGTCGGTCGAAACTAGAAGGTCGCGGTATTTAGTATCTGCCCTCCAAGAGATCCACGATGTCATTATGAACCTCTATGAATATGAAAGAAATCCAGTCACCCCCCCACACACACAAACACACACACAAACACACACACACAGCACCGATTGAGTTTTTTCCAACCTCTATTCTGCAAAAAAAAAAAAAAAAAACATCAGATTAGGTCTTTGCTGATCTTCTGCTTGATATAAAACACATTGCAGGATCTATGCCAATGCCAGCTTGTAAATCAGACATATACGATATAATCAGGAAAGCTCATATCCCCCAGCAAATCAATATTTTAGATAGTTGGGATTGTATATATGAAATCCTCACATTACCAGATAATCAGTGCTGACAATCATTTCCACGATTTATCCTTTAGCTGTCAGGATGAGTAAATCTGTAAATTGCCCCCTATAATCCTCAAGTGTGTCCCTGTATTATTACAGTATCACATCCACTTTGTGCAAAAAAAAAAGTTAAGGGCAAGAGATGGGAAAGAAGATGGTGAAGTCGACTGAAACGCAGAATATAAACATTGAGGGTCAGCGTAAAAATAGAATTATATCGGGTTTTTTTCTATATTAGGAGCTGTGTATCCCTCTGTGCTAACGCGTCACTACAAACAATACATTGCTAATGACATGTCAACAAGTTTATGTTTGCATCCCATCAGTAAACATCATAGAGACATTACAGAAGAACAAAGACCGGGACCAGACCAATTATTTCAATCAATTAATCCGATTAGAGTGTCTAATCCTTTCATCCCTCCCACCTTGAAGCTTTCTCTCTCATTTCCTCATATCCCGCTCGTGCCGCTTCATATCATCTCCTGACCTTTTCCTTTTCTGCTCACCTGCTTCTTCCCCCTTTTTTAATCAACTGATTGGATGTGTTGATATAATAAATGAGATCTACATATTCTGATGTATTGATGCGAAGGAGGGTTCAAGATAAGAATCGCCCACAATACCAAGGAGCAAAATGAGACGCCGATATGGAGAAAAAAAAAAAAAAAAAAAAGAGCCGGTCACTGGATGTAGTGAGTGTTTGTCATCAAAATTAACCCTTTCATACGTAGCGGTCATCTCAGTGGACAGTTATTCTACAGCTGTTCTCTTGTAGATTCATGGGTTTTGTTGTTTTAGTTGTATTTCAGCCAATACAGCAGACACTGGTGCATCATTCCATACACTTTGCTGTTCTTGATCAACCTGATTTGCAGTGACTTGTTTGAATGTAAATAAATTGCTTCCTTAACCCATAAGGGTCAGTTCCCAAATGATTTTTTTTCTCTATATTTAACCTTCCTTAAGTGGTTTATCACCATTTATTCTAATATTATCGTGTGCATTTGGTCTTTTTTCCTACATTGAATTGACTGATCATGTAGATGTTCATAAAAGCTCAGATTAAACATGAGGGTTATTATATCAAAAACAGATAAAACTGAAGAAAAAGTGACTTTTTCACTAAATCTATCATTTACTGAACATAAACCGTCTCCATCCAGGGTCATTGATCCAACTCCATGGGTTTTAGTAGTGAATTAATGTTGTAGAAGATGACGGTGTTTCCACGGTAACTACAAACCCTCTGAACATCTACATCTGATGACCATGAAAAGACGACAGCCTGCATTTTACACCAATTATTCACATGTACTGATAGGATTAATTGATCAACAGATATTAAACATTTAGATCAGTAGATGCTTTTGGTAGACGGTGGATGTTTAGGTCTTTATGGGTTAAACAAAAAGGTTTTTTTTTTTGCATATCATCTCCATGAAGTGAGTAATAACTAGTATTAGAGTATGTTAAAATGTGTGAAAACATCCGATTAGCTGCATTAAACATCACAGTATATCACTTTCTGATATTAAGTTTTACAAACATGTTTCTGTGCCTCAAAAATGGATTAAACATGTTTGTAACTTCATAAAAAATAGGCTCATGAAAAAAAAAATTCAACCACATTCTGTTTTTCATTTCATCTGATTTTCTAAGGAGGAATACATACCCTCAGAAAAAATCTTGACTAAGGTTTTCATAATTCATGCATGAAAGGGTTAAACCAACTTAAAACTGATCAGACTTAAGACTCAAATAACCAGTGGATGCACCGTGGGTTTAGTCAAAAACATAATATCCATACCATAGATGTATTTCAGGTGTTTTATTCTCAGGTTTTGCAGACAAACAGTAAATTAGGTGCATTTTCTGCCTCTCCTGCTCATCCTGTCTGACTGACGAACTGTTCAAAAACCAAAGGCCCACCCAGGTGACTTTTTCGAGAGACAACCGGAGCGCCGTCTATGGTCTTGTGCAGATTAACTCACTTCTGTTGTTGGAATGATGATGAGGTCCTTTCCGGACTCGAGCACGGATCGCATTCACACGGCATCGTACCGTGTTGGAGTACAGGTAGCCCGGACCCAGGAATACCTTCTCAGCTGGTACTGGAGCATGGAACAGTTGCATTCACATGGACAAAATTAAACGGACTTGGGTACGTAGCGTAATCGGGTATAGACTCGAGTACGCTGTGTAAAAAGTGCCCTTAAGCTCATAATATATGTATACTTTAGGATACAAACTGACACATGAACGAACAGAGGCAGTAATTTTACAAAGCAAAAAGTTTCTGAAGAGTCATATAATGGCTTTATTTAGTACCTGTTGGACAATAAATAGGATTTGGCAGAAGGACAGAAGGACAGATGGAGTGAACGCCTCTGATTAGAGGCAGCGACATTGATTTGTTCAGCATAAGTTTCTCGGGGCAGACTTGTACCGAAATAATACTGAATGTACACCTCTCCATTTCAAACAGGAATTAGTGACTTGAGCTGTTTAAGTCACGTTTTGGTGAGGTTTTTTTTGTATGAGTAGCACCATTTATTTATTTATTATAAAGTCATATAGCATGTTTTAGTGTTTAGGATCAGATTAATGACCTCTGTAAGTTTGAGGTTTGCTTAAAATACGATCCTTTACCATCACTGTGAAATGTCAGCATGTAATGATCAGCAGTAGCTCTTTACCTTTGGTCTATGTGAGATCATTTTAGTTAAAGACGCCCCGCTACATGTATTTCATTACTTTTGTGGCCATGTCTGAAGTTCTACCATGGACTCTGTAACAGTTTTTGTGGGAAAAAATGCCATGGTTACCAAGTTTGAAGCCATTCTAAGGTGCTATAGAAAGCCTGATGGAACACTCCGCTCCGTTTGCACCAGTTCTCATGAATATTCAACATGTTAGTCAGTTTGACTCCGATTGGCTAACAGCTAGCCAATGAGAGCCGGGCTTTTCTGTGTCCTTTAACCTGCGCAAAAAATATAGGAACTAGCCAGACTACCATTCTACTGTTAGGACACAAGACTGGTTTAAAAAAAAAAAAAAAGGAACTACCATAAACTGAAACTGAAACTTAACACGCTTTGAACGTACGCCTCCAGGCTTCTATGCCTCTCTTGTTCGGTGAACCTTACAACTTCTAACCTGTATCCACTGGACCCCCTCCACTGCTCTAGGAGCCCCCAGGACAATGAGCTAGATGAATTCTGTGGGTGTGGCCTCACCCAGGTGTGCTCATGAATAGCAATGAGCTCAATCGCATTGACCAGCTTTAATAATTTAAATTATTTATGTATTTATTTATTTTCAGAGCAGGTAGAGGTTCATTTTCAGATTCACTACCTAACACAAACAACTACGGACCTAACAAAAAAAAAAAAAAAAAAAAAACACATGTAAAAACAGTTTTGTATGGTAGGGCACCTTTAAAAACAGAACCATTAAAGGCAGAGGATGTAAATTTACCCATAAAAAAAAAAAATACAATATAGAATTCTGCAACATGCAATCATCATCATCATCATCATCATCATCCCATCTGAGCCTCTGTGGTGGTGTACATATATTTCCAGTGGTGAAAAAATGTTTTTGGACACTCCATGGATTTGTGATATATTACATTTACTAATCATTCTTACGTCATTAGAATCTCCCCAGTATTGTTCCTTTCTCCAAACCCACATGCTCCCTTCTGCACGTGCTCAGTTCTGTCCACATCAAAACTGGATGTTTCAGCAGAAAAACATCTAGGACATGACATAATAAAACTGTCCATATTTTTCCCTAATACACAAAAACAAAAAAAAAATCCTTTGTTTGTCTGATGCAGCCCCATCTTATGAAAGACAAAAAATATTTTTCTGCAAATATTTCCTGATAATCCTTTAAGAGTGTGTGAAAGTTGTTTTTTTTTTCCACTACTGTATGTGCCAATACCTTTCTGCTGCTGTTTTCTGTTTTACTCTTGTTTTTCGGTGTTCAGGACATTTAGGGGCATTGATCTTCCGGCAGTGGGTTTGTATCTGCAGCCAATGGATAACAGCATCGTGAACCAATACAAAAGCAAAGTGACTGCACAGGCTCTCTCCTCTGTTTGCTCTTCTCACTGCACGGACTGTCTGACAGACAAAACTCTGGGTAAAGCATTCACATACACCGACCTTTCAGCCTATCACCTCTGACAGACCCAAAGGCAACACACACACACACACACACACACACACACACACACAGCGGAAAGGCAGTCAGTGTTTCGGCTGTATATCGCCTCTAGGACATTCCCATGGAGTTTTTGCTGTGACACAATCAGGAAATAACATTTTATTTTTTATTTCACAGCTATTTTTTTTCACTCACTCTCTCCTTTGAGGCTATCGCTCGCTTGACCACTGCTCTCTTTCTCGTTCGCTGAGTGAAAAGGGCTATGTTTGATGAGTTCTGTTTTACAAACACAAGCCAGAAATTGTACATTTTGGTTTTTAGCGTCTTACAAGAAAAAAAACACAAAAATAATAAAAAATACAAATACCTGAAGCCACTTTTGATTTAAAAGAAAAAAAAAATGTTATAAAGGTTCAGGCTTAATATTTGTACATACCATGAACTTTACCGCAGTAGGAATAGACAAAAAAAAAGGACAATTTTAGAAACTGGGAACTTAGGTTAAACAGTGTTGGTTCATTTTACCTTCGATGCCCCTGTTGAGCAGGATTCACTGCCCTCGAAGGAACCCTCGTGTGCTTACTCACCCCTACGTTCTACCCTAAATGTCAAATCTTCTGCCTCTGTGAATACTCTTGGTTGTTGACTTGTAGTGATTCAGACCACAATTTTAAATTCGTTTACGCATTATTGCTGTGTCAGAGTCTTATTCTACAGACAGCTGACTTGCAGAACTCTAAAAAAGTGCTAATTGGCTTATTGCAATTGCAGTGAAACCTTTTAAATGACAAGTGTGCTGAGGCAGAGGCAGACAGAATGGCTGCAGGAGGCCTGAGCAGGAGACAAAGATAAGGCTTAAGGTCTAAGGGATTGTGTCAGGGAAAGTCTGCATTAAATTGATGTACTTTATGATGCTAAATGGAGTAGGGAGACTGTCAGTCTGCGGCCAGGCTGCTTGATGGAGATGACACTTGGGTTTTATTGTAGTTTTAAAAGAGAAGTTTTGCCCCTTAAATCATTCATCATGGAAACTGTTGTAAAACTTTAAGTATAGCTACCAGACTCAGGATGTGGATTTATGTTGTTTGAGTGATTAAATTTGTCCTCAGGTGAGTGTGAAGACACATATAGATGCAGGTGATAGTTTGATTACCTCAGGGGTTCCCAAAGTGGGGTACGCACCCCCCACCACCACCACCACCGCAACCCGGAAGAAGCCCAGGGGGTACTGGCAAATTTTGGGGAAAAATACATTAAATAGGTCATCATGTACCGAATACAAAATAAATAATGAGAATTAATGCTTAAATATAAAACACAATAAATACATTCATATATCAAGCAAGCAATCAAACTTTATTTTTACAGTACGTTTCATACATATTACATAATAACACCAAAACTACCTTTATCTTGCAGCTGCAAATAAAAATAAAATAAAAGCAAAAGAGTAAAAAAGTGTTAAAAAGTAAGAGTTTCCTGTTGGCAGAATTGTGGGGTTCACTTGGGGAACCGTACCCACATATTTTGGACGCGTCCTAAGATCAGACCTTTCTGGGATGATACTGTATATTTCATTTTCGAAAGTTTTAAAGTCAGCTATTTGAAGTATAATCCCAGAAAGTTTAGAGGGAAGTAATCGTAAATACTTAACAGTAGCCATTAAATGCATCACTATTAAGCGGTTGAAACCTGAACCTCCCACATATTACATTCAGATTGAAGAAAGTAATGTATTTAGAATTCAGGGAGAGTTATTTACAAAGAGATGGAGTCCAGTGATTAACCTTTTAATCTAATAAGCATTCAGAAGTGGTCATATACATGTATGTTTATTTTATTTATTTATTTTTATCATTCATGTTTTATTAGTGATGAACTGTAATCAATATCTACTGCACATACTCTTTTTTTTTCCCTCTCTCCATGTATGCCATATAGGAATTTGTGTTTGGATATGTTCATGTATGTAAAACTGAATAAAAACAAAGTTAAAAAAAAGAGTTTAAACTAAAAGCTAAACTAAAAAGATAGGTTTTAAGTTTACTTTTAAAAATCTGAGCACTCACATCGGATCTCAATTAAACTGTTCCATAGTTTGGGGCCATAAAAGCACATATAATACTTTTATTGTCTGTCATCTTGTTTAAGTTTAATTAACATTTTAAGAACATTTCTATTTTATATATTTTTTTAAATGATGCTATTTGAGTAGCTAAGTAATTGTTTTTTGTTAATGAAAGGTTCATTTATTAATTAATGACCAATTATCAATGAAAGGACACTTTTCAATTTATATTTTGCACCCAAAATTTACTTTAAAAATGTATTTTTCATATATTACAGTAAAATATATGTTTGTTTGCAAAGTTTTGAAAATAGAAACAGACACTTTTGGCACAGGAACACATTTTTTCCATCAAAAATATTGAAGTGAGAGTTGGGGATACTTGGCAACAAAAAAAAAAGTCTATTTCACTCCGTTATAAAAAGTTTGAGAACTACCTGATCCATCTGGTCCAGAGCTCTGAAAAGATCTTTTTACTCTGTCTTCTTGTAATCTGTAGCACAACATGTAATTTACAGCATTTGTTTATACGTAACTTTGAACAATTAAATTAAAGTAATAACCTCCAAGAGGTCATGATTTACAGGGATTTTACACTGACTAAGCAGTGTAAGGTCACATGACGTAAAGCTGAGCCATAAAACTCCCTTTGTAAAACCACTGTAAACTGTGGCCTTGTGTGAATTATTGCTTTCATTAAACAGTTACTACATTTACCCGTTTCATAAAATAAATATGCGCAAGAAGAAAGGGGGAAAAAAAATTTAAAAAAATCTTCCAACAAGTATGCAATTCTTCAGAGAGATTTAGCTAAAATGCAAGCAACACATACACACACATACACACAAATACACACAAATGCAGTGACACATGGGTGCGGTACGGTGGCTTAAAGACTGGAAGGATATTATCTGTGTGTCGCTATTAACGGTGCAATTTTCTTAAGTAAAGCAATTATGTTAGAACTTCTCTTTGCTAATAAGATGTTATTTAACTCGAGAAAGCATTTGTGTGTTTAGTCGTGTGTGTGTGTGTGTGTGTGTGTGTGTGCGCGCATCCTCTCTTGTTTTGGTTTGAGCTCCAGTAACATTGTAGTAATATTCACATTTGTATAATTTACAGTCATCATTCCTATCAGCAAAAAAAAGAGTGATTGTATATGACATCCCAGCGTCTGAAAAGCATGTGCATTAAGAGTGTGTGTATGTGTGTGTAGGTGTGTGTGTGTGTGTGTGTGTGTGTGTGTGTGTGTGAAACATTATTTACAGATTTACAGAGTCATGAATGTGCATGTGATGGCTCATTTGGATTATGTTTCAGTGGTTTCCTTTCATGGGTTGTGATTTCTTAGTATTAAAATTTTTTGTCTTTTTTTATTTTAATCTTTATCTATTTGATTCATGGATTCAGATTGAGGTCAAATGTAACTACGTATATATACAGTAATCTTAACCCATAAGGACTAGGGCTGAAACGATTCCTCGAGTTATTCGAGTAATTCGATTACTAAAATGCGTCGAGGCAAAATTCTCTGACTCGA
>JAPTYQ010000006.1:16554655-16566334 GCA_029814465.1 Ostorhinchus cyanosoma
TCTGTTGATCTGCTTTAGAAGGAACGAGCAAATACTGACTCAGCTCCAAAGATTTATATAGATAAACGATTATGAAGCAGTTGTTTTTTTGTTTTCAGCAAACGAATGTTAAACTTTTACACCCTCACAACTTTCAGGGAAATGCACAATTCATAATCACAATGCTGAATGGGACACGCGCTGACAGTTCAATGAAACTTTTGGTTAAAGTTTATACAAAGCCTTTTTTTTTTCTCATAAGCCGACAGAAACATTGCCAAGTATCTCTATTGTGCACGTTAAGAAAAACATTTGATGTGACAACGCCGGAGCACAAACAGACAACCGATGACAATAGCCAGCCGCGTGTCAAATCTAAAGACAATAAAGACAATAAAAACGTAACAAATAAACAATTTAGAAAGATTACGCTTGTTGGCATACTCCAGTGATGTGAAGCCAAGGCCCAAGGTGAACAGCCATGGTTTCATCGTTGTGTGAAGGAAGAAGTGGGCGGATGATGGACAAGTGCGAAGTGTCAGGCACACACTCTGGCAGCATAAGATGACTGGCAGTCGACAGATGGCTTACTTCATGTAAAGCCATGAGAGGAGAGGAGTAAAAGAAGGAGACAGAGGAGAGGTGCTCACACACATCACCCTTCAATCCCCATCGATGCTCACCCTGCCCCCACCTACTTCTTGGCCGAATGAGTGCCCCACATGGCGCCCTATGCACAGCTGTTGGCGCTGACATGACTCACGGAGCCCTGTTTCTGCCTGCTGGACGGAGGCGACAGAGGGGGCGTAAGTGTATGCATGCATGGCGTGAGTGTGTCAGAGAGACAGTTGTGTAAAAGTAGGGTGGGGTGGTTTAAAATGGGTCAGAGATGGGAGTAGCCAAGGCTTTACAATGGAAACAGGGGCCAATCCGGACCCCTTCTGCCCCCACAATTCACCCCGGAGCTGGAGTTCCATCGGAGGGTGTAATAATTCCTTAATTGTGCCATGGATGGGAGCTATTGAGTTATTCACACAAGCATGGAAGGAGGAGGGTTAGGCCCAGGGGTTGTGACCAAGACTGTAGTCAGCGAAGGAATAGAAAAAGGACGGAAAACAATGAGTCATTTCTCTAATGAGCTGCACATTCCCTCTAAGTGTGTTTTGGTCAGTCAAATGAAAACCATTCACATTACAAAGCAGCATCTTTAATGACATGTGTGAGCTGGAAGTTACTAATTAGGCGCACAAAAGGAAAAGCCAGTCCAGCGAAGATTGGAAAATAAAATACCTCCAAGCATGACAACTGTGACTGGATATATATACAGTATATAAATATATATTTATATATATTTTATTCTGTATTTATTCATTTACCAAATGCCGTTTTTTGGTTCTGACACTGATGAAGTCGATGTTTGTTTGAGTCAAAACTGTTTAGAGAACTAAAAATGACAGGATGTACCAAGAAAAAATGGCAAATTGAAATCTATGGCATATATCAAACATAAGGCAAAGGCACATATTCTGTTTGGAAAGTCTGTTCCTTTATGCACTCATGCACTGTGGTTCCATACTGCCCCCCTGTGGCCAAAGTTATTTTTTTTCTGCCTATCAATGTTTTTTTTTTTTTTAATCCTTTCTTTGTTCTTTTCACAATCATATTATATTATCCTATTACATTATAACTATCACTTTATTGATGATCTATACATTTTCACATGGAGTGAGTTGCTTGTGGTGAATCTTCTCCACCTGTAATCTCTAAAATGTGTGCAGGCTATTTGCATAATGAAGAAGTTTACTGAACTGATTTACACATATGGAGAAAATCTTTGACAATCAGGAGTGAAATGTCAAGCGTAATCAGAGCGCGGAGTTAGGTGATTGGAGAACAGCTCCATCTGTGATAATAATTAGAAATCTCTGGAATGAGGAAAACTCATCTGGAAATTAGTCATTTATTTTTCAGGTGTCTTAAACTACTTCATCGTCAAGGAGCAATTTTCACCCAAGAAGCCACTTATTTAATTATCTCCCGTTTAATTAACTTTTCAAGTTGTAAGTGTAGCGTTTATACCAAACATCACTTCTGTTCATCATGTCAAAGATACTGGCTATTTTGGGATAGTTCATATGTTCCTCTGTGTTACTTTTTTTTTTTTTTTTTATGCTTCATCATGGGATCTGTAGGCTTCAGATTAGTTTATTTCCGATATTTCTAACCCTTATTATCTCAGTATTTCATGTGGAAAACATTAAAGTGACAGAAAGTGAAAAAAAAAACCCCATCATGATAATTAATCTGAACAAAGAGAGCAGAGGTCACAGACTAAAGGCATGAGAAAAGTGGAATCACACGTTGAACAGAAATGTCATCTAAATTAAAGCGATGAATGAACATGAAGCAAACAGCGTGGTCTTTTGTTATTTAAACCTGATATTATAACACATATAAAAAACACAGTGTTGTACTGTGAAGCAACTGATAAGGTGAGGGCTGCAGCATTTATACATAATATATGTGCGATACACTATCATTTTATGGATTTGCTTAAGTGAGTACCCTCAAATACAGACATAAAATAGTAATACATGTATAAAATAATGCCATCTCTTTAAGTTGCGTCAACTTCATTCCATATTGCTAAGCTTGCCGTATCTTTGGTGTTACAAAGACAAATGAATAACGTGAACAGATAAATATTTGTTAAGCTACACTTTGTGAGTCTCTGAGGGAATTTTACTTTTTGGAACTGGGAATGATAAGACAGCAGTTGTTTGGAGTAAGTTTACTCACACCAGATCTGCATAAACACACTAGCTTGCAGATGTCTTGTGAATTGCAGTGAAGATTGTAGTATCAGTGCAGCAGCTGGCTTAAAGCTGTGTGGATGGCAGAGATCGTCTTTGTAGGTGCAGTGTTAAGATACAGCAACAACAATATTGTCTGAATCTGTGTTAAACATTTGTAACTCGCACACTGACAATGAAGCAGTGAAATCACAGTAATTATCACAACATTAATACATAGTGTGAGAACACAAGAGGCCAAAATATGATCCTATTATTAAGTGTGTATATTACATACAGTTGTGCTCATAAGTTTACATACCCTAGCAGAATTTATGATTTATTTGGCCATTTTTCAGAAAATAATACAAAAATATTTCTTTCACTGGTGGTTAGTGGTTTGGTGAAGCCATTTATCATCAAACAAATGTGTTTGCTCTTTTTAAATCATACTGACAAGAGAAATGATCTAAATGACCCTGATCATAAGTTTACATACCCTAGTTCGTCATCCTCTGTATTGGCTCCGCCCCTTTAACATCAATGACAGATGGAAGTCTTTTGTGGTCCTTGTGGATGAGGCTCTTTATTTTCTCAGATGGTAAAGCTGCCTGTTCTTTTTTGGCAAAACACCTTCAGTTCCTTTAATATTTGGGGTTTTCTTCCATGAGCTGCACGTTTGACTCCTCCCTAAAGTGGATCAATGATATTGAGGTCAGGAAACTGAGATGGACACTCCTTCACCTTCACTTTTTTTCTGCTGTAGCCAATGACAGGTGGACTTGTCCTTATGTTCTGGGTAATTGTCATGATGGAACATCCAAAACCATCCCATGTGCATTCAGTCGGGGTATGTAAACTTATGAGCACAACTGTAGTTTCTAATTCCATAACGACTCAATTCATGGCTCTTTTTATTTAAAGACAAAAAGTGCCCAAATAGAATATAGCGAGAGCGGTAGACTATCAAAACATAAGACCTGTGTTTGTAAAGCAAAAAAAAAAGATTCCATCTAAAAGGCGGAACTGCATATTGAAGGCAAAATTCGGTTTCTTTTCTGGGAGAGAACATTGGTCTACAGAAGATCAAAGGATTAGGACTACATCAACATATTTATCAGACCATAAAACAACATTTCGGTCCCAAAGGAAAACTTCCCAGAACACTGGTTTAGTAGTTTATTGCCAGCTGAGACCTCTGTGAAGCCAACTCCATCCAACCCCCCTAACCCACCCAGTAAGCATCAACTTTGTGCTGCCAAAGACCCAGCTGGTCCAGACAGACAGACACCTGAGAGCTGCAGGAGTCTGCCAACAGGCTACTCTGCCCCGCTATAACCCAGTTATACACTGTACCGTACACACATCTATGCTTTTATAACACTATAGGGCCTGCACCTATGCACCCCAACAATTTTAGGTCCAAGAGTTTGGACAATTTTGGACAATTTCCTTTTCTATAGAGCTTCTGTCGAGACGTAAATGCATTTATTTTCTAGAATGGCCAAATATTAGTTATTCCCGGAGTCATGAAATACAAAGTAGGTAGTTTTTGTTAAAGGAAAAACTTCTTACATTTTCTATCTTAAATTTTCCCGTCGTCTTCTGGCACGAACACAACATACAAGACGATCTGGGGAAAAAGCAGAATACTGGTACTGTAAGATAACAACACACTTATTGTGTCTCCTCATCCAAAACACATGCAAAGTAACGGATTAAAACTCATGATCCACATTTTACAGATAAGAGTATCGTAGTAGAAACAGACTATCGTTCTGTGGAGAGACAGAACAACGCATTCTAATAGCAGAGTGTCTGAATCTGTATTCTGGACTTTGAGTAATGTATGTGGTGTATTTGAACACACCCTTGGCAGACTTCACTCAGAACATTTCCTACTGTTCTGGCAGGCTTGTATTAGTTAAGAACTGTTCTTTTTTTTTTCATGTACTTAGCATAATATAATAAATTGGCTTGATTACAGTTTTTTTTCCAAAAGAACCATAAAGTGTTTGATATTTGTCCAGAAAAGAAGAAATGTAATGATGTATTACTTTATAAAAGGCCTTTTTGCAAAAGGCAAAACTTTCAATATAACCCTTGAAACTTATACTTCGTGATTCAACAGTTCCTTTTATACCATTTCGCAGCAGACGTCCTCAGGAGTTCTTGACCGTATTAACAAGTACTTTTTTATCTTTCAGATCATACCTTTATACAAGTCTTGATGCTGCTTTAGTAAAGACTTCAGGGACTCTTGGAGGCATACATGAAGGACAGTATACGTTAAGAAAAGATAGACGTACAAAGAGATTAAAACACTGCGGCAGCTGTCATATTGTCTTAAAATAAATGGGAGTGACTGTCTTTTCTTGGCAGAGACCGTTTTGTCTTGAGTGTCTTAAACAAACACACCCGAGGGGCATGATGCATTCTCAAGGCAACAAATCGAATATGACTTTATGCATGTGTGAGTGATGAATTGAATTTGTCTGTGTTTTTTCGTGACTATACCGATGTTGCCTCCACAAACTATACGAGAATGAAAACAAAAAAACAAAAAAAAAGAAGAGATTAGACGTTCTGCGATATCATCTTTCCTTTAAAATGAATTCAGACATCACTGATGATGTTTTGCAGCCTTTGGGTAAGAATCTGTTTACCTCCTCACACACAGATCTATAGTATATAGATCAGTGCAGATAACAGTAGAGACACAAAACAATGACTAACTTATTATCGCCTTGTTCATGTGAGTCGTTGCAGATGATACAGTGAGATCCTGCTGAAGCATTAACCCTTTAACCCCTGACGTGTCTGTGGTGAACGTTCGGAATGTAGGATTTATTTTAAATATTTATTTTTAAAAAATTCAACCGTTTGTTCTATAGGAAAAATTTCTAAACGTGTTGGTAGAATAGACTCAGATCTGGGCATGCTCAGTGCAGCCCCTCGCTACCTTGTTTGTTTTTTTTTTGTTTTTTTTTTTACTGTTGTTCGCAGTGTTGTGATTTTCTTTTTGACCATGAGTTTTGACCATTTAACTGCTTTTTGGAGTTCAATAAGCTGCCAAAAAGCTGAAAAAAAAAAGCTCCAAAACAAAAACTACTGGGCCTAAATTCACATTCTGAGTGCCTTATTTAGTAAAAACTTCAAAAAAAAAAAGCTTCAATTCCTCTCTTTGTTTTTTTCTTTTATTTCACCCTGTTTTGACCCTAAAACACACAGTAAAGCAAAACCACTGAAGAAAAGGAACACAAACACATACAGCAGCTTTTATGATACTTCTACATATGTTAATACACATTTCAACCCATATTACTGAAATAATGTCTTAGGAGTTAAAGGATTGTTAAAATATTTCGCTGCTCTATTTATTTATGATTATTGTGACTCTTAATTTTAAAATTTTTAACATTTTTAGGTTCTTATCCTGTTTTTTTTTTTGTTTTTTTTATCCAGACTGTTTTTATTCTTGTTTTTTACAGTGTTTTATTGCGTCTCTATTTGATTTTATGACCTTTTTTTTTTTTTTTTTTTTACTTTTTAATATTTTTATTTGTTTTATCCTTTTATTTATCCACGCTGCTATACTGATGAATGATGGAACACTGAGCACTTTTCCTTTTGACACTTGACCAAACCAAGTACCTGCTTAACAGGTTCAATGTGTGTTTTTGCAATGTGTTGTAACCTTGAACCTTGAAATAAAACACCAAGGCAGTAGAATAGGGTTAGACTAATTTACTATAGTTTATTATTGTTTTGCATTACACTGAAATGCCAACGAGAATCAAATGGCTCAGGGTTTAATAGGTTAATTTTGTTGTGTTTCAAGGATGACTTGTGCAAAAACAAGCAGACCACATCATACTGTGATCCAAAAGTCACCGTGTTATGAGCAGACAGCGTTACATAAGAGCTCAAATTATTATAGTATCTGGAAAAAAAAAACATTCTAATCCTGAAATATCATAAAATATACAGTAGTTGGATCCAAACCTTATAGTTACTTTCATTGTGGGGTTTTCGAAATTATAGTCATTAAAGAAAAATGTAACCCTTGTGCTCACGGTTGTTAAGAGTCGTGAACACTGACATATAGATGCTTAGATTTCACCTTTTAGGATGTGGCAGTGTTGTCTGTGAATACGCTTGTGTATATTTGTACATGTATGTGCATGTGTGTATGTGTGTGTAAGTGTGTGTGTGTGTGTGTGTGTGTTTGTTAAGGTGTGTAAATGTCAGGCTGTCAGAGCAGACGCGTCGGTGAGAGTAGGTGTTTTGTGACAGACAGGTGTGACATTTAACTTTAGTTTTTATACCAGAAACTCCATCCATCTCTGTCTCACATTCACACACATGCACACACACACACACACACCCACACACACACACACACGAGCACCGACACACAATTCCGCCATAGATCCCAGCACCCTGTCACTTATTAGTCAACTTAGAAAAGTACTTTGAAAGCACATTCCTCCATCAGGACCACACACACCTTGTCACTTAAATTACTCATGGTTGCATTTATGATACTATAGACTGTTTAAGTGAGTCACTCATACTTACAAATACAGCTCAGACTTTGGAGTATACTGTACATACTTCTCCCAAAGCCCCTGGACTCAGTAATATTTTGTTGGTTTGTTTCAACAAGCAAATGTAAGAACTTTTGCACTATTTTTCATGAAACTTGGTCTAAGGATAGGTCAAGAAGAAGCTATTAAATTTTGGAGCAGATTCAGTACAGACAAAACAGTAACTAATGCACAGCCTCCCTGCTGGAATATAATATAATAACCTGTCTAAAAGAAATGCATCATTATGATATGTTTAGCACTAAATCTAGGTTTCTAGTCAACAAACTGGTAAGCCATTCATCTCCTTTAATCTGCATGTGTAATCGTCTGAACTAAATAGGTACCATTATTTTTCCTTCTATCTTTAAACTGCAGACACAGACAGAAGCCCAGTTGCCAAACAGGTTAACTAGAATTATATCCCAGTAGTCCCGAACCACCCAGGTCTGCACAGCGCGGCAGACGAGGCCAAAGGATAAAATAAATCACTGACAGCAGCCGTGCGTCTCTAACCACTGTGGTCAACAAAGTTCAGACAGAAGAGGTCTGAAGTGCAGAGCATCTGTATTTCTGCTTAATTCACAGTATCTCATCAATGATAAAGACACATTATTACAATCCGTTCATTCATTCATTTATTTTTTTTTTGCTTTCCAGGCCTGGGGCAGCAACCTAACAAGGGATACAGACAATCCCTACCCATGTTTGTGTTCATGTCCAGCAGTCCAGTTCTCTCCAGATGAGTGCTTCTATGAAACTGGTCACTAAAAACAGGACGGAGGGGCTAAAAATTCCAACCAGATACAGACTAATGTTATCAAGCAAGTTTGGAAGCACTTTATAAATAAAAGAGAAACTATTTTGCAGATAAAACACATTTTAAAATATTTTTTTTATACTTTTTTTTAAATACAAAAAACTGTGTAATATGGTAAAAAGGACACAAAAAATATGTCTTTTTATTCTCTCACAAGTACATTTTAGGAATCAAACTTATTATGCACTTGTGTTTAAATAGGCAGGTTTGACACAATGGATCACATATTGTACAAAACCTGAAATGAGACTCAGATTCATGAAAAACGCTCAGATTAAAGTTGAGGGTTATTATATCAAAAACGGAAAAAAATGAAGAAAAAGTGACTTTTTCAGCTAAAATTATCATTAATGGAAGATAAACCCAGTGTGTTCATCCACTGTCATTGATCCAACTCCATTTTACTTTCACTGGTGAATCAATGTTGAAGAAGATGATGGTGTTTCCATGGTAACTACGGAGCCTCTGAACATCCAAATGGGTCATATTGTATCGGATGACCATGAAAAGATGACAAACTGTATTTTACACCAATTATTTACATGTATTGATAGGATTAATGGATCAGAAGATATTGAACATTTTAGATCAGTGGATGGTTTTGGTCGTTGGTGGCTGTTTGGGTTAAATTTACCAGATCGTTGCGTGATTTTCTACCATCATCATCAAAAACACCAGTGAGGGAGTATCTTTTGGAACATCTCTTTAGTAGAGTTCACCTACTGCAGAATCAATAACAAGCCCAGTACATTACAAAGACACTTTATGCTGGTTTCGTCTTTAATTTGCTACTTATTTTTTATTTTAAAATAAAATAAGTGGGCATTAATTGATTGAACTCATAGTGTCCATTCTTATAGCTCTGGTAAAACTGCTACTGGCATTTTATAATATTGTATTATGTGGTTTCTTAGCAATAGCCTGGATGACTAAACATACATATACTTACAGCCATAATCTTCCACATGAAATCCTCAATGAATAAACATTTTCTTTGACACATTTTAAAAGAAATCTTCATGTACAGTTTGTGGTTGTTTCTTCAACCCAAAACAAATGTGTTCGTTACCGCGGCTCAGCTACAGTATGTTGGCCTGTGGGTGTTACTACGAAACAGTGTACAAGCCAAAATCTTGGGTTGGAATGCGACTGGCCTTGCAGAGGAACAGTTAAGCTGGTTTGGCATGCTGCCGCTAAGACAGTTAAGCTACTCAGATGCTTCCGAACCAAACCTGACACAACCATAATGGGAATTATAGCAGGATACCACACAAATCTGGTCAGTAAAGAGAGGAAGGAGGGTATGAAGAATGGAGGGTGTAAGTTATGAGTGTGTTTGTGTGTTTTGTGTTTGTAGAGGATCCAGGAATGATTTGATGATATGAGTTCGATGTGCATTTGAACACATGGAGAATCCAAATGCAGATGCTGTGCTTTCACTAAATGTGTATTGGAAAGACAAGTTTAACCCTTATATGGTGTTCGGGTCTGCGGGACCTTTTTTCAGTTTTTATCAAAAGAAAAATGAAGCAATTTATTATTTTTTCGACCTGAAATTCATTGGCTTTGGTTCATTTTCTGTGAAGAACATAAATCACAACACACCAATGACTGCGTACTGTACACCAACCCTATGCATTTATATTACATACACAGGGTTTGGTGTCTTTTATTGTGAAAAATCTTGCTTCATTTGCAAATGTGTTTTTTTTCCCACTCCACTTGATTATAACTGATTTTCTTTTTTTTTTTTACATTTCACTAAAAAAAAAAAAACCTGAGTTGTACATTTGTACAGTTGTACAAACTAACGGTCAAATATTACCCGTGTTTGCTGTTCATATGACTTGTAATTTGGATGATGAAGTAAATATCTGTTGAGTATTTTAACACAAAACTGTTTGATTGTGTTGTTTTGAAAACCCCAAACTCTAGCAGGTCCACCAAACCCATGAACACTGGATGAGTAACACAAATACTAACACCACACAAGAGTTAAGGGCAGTAAATCCTTCATGTTTATCACTACACCTGGCTCAAACATCTGATTCATTGATCAAACATGTACTAATGGACTAAAAATGGGGATATAATTAAAAGTAATTAGCTGTACCTATGATTGTAAAAGCAAAACCTGTAAAAATTAATTGCCCGAACCTCAACTCGTGTATAAAATGTCCCAATTAAGGGCCACACTATCAAAGAAAACAATGGCTCTACTCCTTTTAAAGTCAGCACATCTCCTGAACTGGACGGCTGAAATGATTACAATAGCGAGCTTAACTAAATGTACTTCCAGTTGTAACAGTTACATCTGTGGGCTGGTGGTGTAATGGAATATCCTTTCAGCCCTAAGGGTATCATTTCAACAAACAATAATAAATCGATCCCAAACCATAATATGAGCACAAATAATCTCCAAATTGTACAAGAACACGTCGGTATAGAACAACCTTTAGATCTGAAGCCAACAGTGACTGTGTTTGAGAATACATGAAACATAAAATAGAAGATATATAGACCGATATATCTATTATGCAACAAAGTTTGGCATTCAGGTGAAGTCATTGGGCACAAATCTGTTTCAATGTCAAGGAATGATAAATGATTGATCAGAGAGTTGGTCTCATAGGCGCCGGCATATACATTATGCCTTAATCATTTTAATTGGCCTTAACTCTAAAAGGTCAGTGAAATAAAACTCTTGAAGTTGATTCATTGATAATAACTTATTGAGGTGACATTTAGGTATGGTTTTATACATGCAGATGTGTAATCCCTGAGCAGTAATGACCTACCAAAAAAGAGTGATTTCATAAAATGATACGCATCGTTAACGATGTTAAGAGGGTTGCATGTAGTATTGATATTCTATAATTAATTCAGTTATCGACAGGAGGGAGCAGTCACGTACCAGAATGCACCCCCGGTTAGAATTAACACTGTACTTCCACAGTGTGATGCTTTTTGTTTATATAGTAGAGATGGGACGTTTACGAACAAGTCGAGTCTTTTGAATGGTTCTTTTAAGTGAACGATAAGAACCAACGGTGCTAACTTAGGCGTCAAAATAAGTCTCAGAAGAATTAAGGTCTTCTCTCAACAGAAAAAAAAAGTATTACCCATGATGAAAACCCAATATGGCTAACAGCTAATTTAGGGGAGGAGGAGATACTGTAATAGTGATGGGGAAAAAAATGGAGATGCGGGATTAACTGGAGGAGCATCTAAATCAAATCAAATCAAATTTTATTTATATTGCGCCGAATCATAAGAGAAGTTCTCTCATGACACTTTACGTATAGAGCCGGTCGAAACCAGACAGAAACCCAATAGAATCTTCCAGAAGCGAACACTCGTGATTGGTCACAGTGGCGAGGACAAACCTCCTTTCAACAGATAGAACCCTCGAGCAGACCCTGACTCCCGGAGGACGACCGAACCCACAAAGGATGTAACTGCTTTATTATTTCAGGGATAATGTCTTTAATTTAGTTGA
>JAPTYQ010000006.1:17242391-17257965 GCA_029814465.1 Ostorhinchus cyanosoma
CCCCTTTAACATCAGTGACAGATGGAAGTCTTTTGTGGTAGTTGTGGATGAGACACTTTATTTTCTCAGATTGTAAAGCTGCCCATTCTTCTTGGCAAACACCTTCAGTTCCTTTCAGATTTGGCTTTTTTTTTTTTTTTTTTTGCATGAACTGCATGTTTGACTCCTCCCCAAAGAGGATCAATGATACTGAGGTCAGGAAAATGAGATGGACACTCCAGCTTCACTTTTTTCTTCTGTAGCCAATGACAGGTCGACTTGGCCTTATGTTTTAGGTCATTATCATGTTAGAACATTCAAGACCATCCCATGTGTATTCAGTCAGGGTATGTAAACTTATGAGCACAACTGTATGATTTATTTGACATATTCATAAATATTCAACCGTTTGCTCAATTGGAAAAGTTTCACAACGTGCTGATAGAATAGACCGTGTTCTTTCCAGAGACATCTGAGCATGCTCAGTTCACCGGGGCCACCTGTGTAATGGAGGGAAAAACACAGAGCAGTGAGTGAGACCGTTTTGGCTTTTTTCTTATCTTTTTTATTTTTTTATATTTTTACTGTTTGCAGTGTTGACATTATTTTCCTTTATTTATTTATAATTTTTTTTACTGTATTTTTTTTACCAAGTTTTGACCGTGTAGCTGCTTTTTGGAGTTCAACCAGGTGTCCAAAAAAATCAACTAGACTGATTTAGAATAAAAGAACACAATATAAATATAGCTATAATGATCAGTCACAGTCCGGAATTTACCAAGGATTTTGGCTTCATTTTTACACCGTGAGAGGAAGTGGCTTTGTGGAATTCATGTTTGTATATCATCTTTTGCATTTATACAAGATGTGAAGTCGACAAGTAAGTGAAATTATCGGTGGCTCATTGGACTACTGTGTTAGGTGGTGTTTCCATTTTCCACTTTTGGTGTTAGGGCCAGGGCTTCATTGTTTTATCCAGTATGTTAAAGGTTAACTACCTTAATTATCTGTGTAGGGAAATTCGGTTTCTGCATTTCACCCATCCGAACACACACAGTAACTAGCATTTCCATTCGCAATTAGAATTAGCACATTGTATAATTCAGAAGCAGTGAGCTGTCACTGGAGGTGCTCAGGGACTAACTCCAGATCTGAATCAGCACCGTGGTCAAGAACACCGACAGGAGAATTAACCTCTATATGTTTTACTAGGTATCCCAAAATGTGCATCTATTAGAAAATGTTCAAGGGAAAATTAAAAACAAAACAACCATGTACAAACTATAAGCAGCAAAGAAGCAGTGACTCTGTTTATCGCTGTGGTTCCAGGTTTACTGTCACTCAAAGCCGTATCCATGGCAACCGAGGGCTGACTTTCCCCGTTTGTGACATATTTAGTAGACCGTGACCAATTTATCACCTCATCTGTGACTACACTTCTGAAAACGTCTCAACAGATCAATATACAAATTCACCCACAGGAGGATAGTTTACTGCTACTATGAAAACCTATTTTTAGAGACATTTGGGATATGCACATTCAATGACTAACGTGTGTGATGTTAAATGAGTCATGTTGAAGTCTATGTGAGTAATCATCTGCACTGGGCACTTGGTTTGTGTTTGTGTGGGTGTCATTCCTGAAAGTTAAGCACTAACAATCCTTCATAAAACCTGCTTGCTGTTGGGAAACAGTTACAAAGGCCATAAATGCTTTTACTTTCATTTTTACTGTCCGGTGTGGCAACAAAATACAACAAAGAATATATGACAGATACAAGACAGCGAGACAGCCTTTCATCAATAAGACATGGAACACACAAAAGGCTGTGCAGTGTACTGGTGTTTGGAAAAAGGAGAGTTCCAGAGGATTTCTCTACTCAACAAATTCTAGGAATTACGCACATGTCACTAGAAAATATATCTTTTTTTATGTTTTTGCTGCATTATTCAATGACCAAGAACATGACGGAGAAAATAGAAAGCCAACCAACCTTAGACACTCACTTTAGAATAATAATTTTATTTAGTAATTTTAGAATTC
This sequence comes from Ostorhinchus cyanosoma, assembly GCA_029814465.1. Taxonomy (NCBI): domain Eukaryota; kingdom Metazoa; phylum Chordata; class Actinopteri; order Kurtiformes; family Apogonidae; genus Ostorhinchus; species Ostorhinchus cyanosoma. The sequence goes on from JAPTYQ010000006.1 coordinate 17,244,415, forward strand.
TGCTACTTTTGTGCCAGTCCCCAAATAATTTTTTCCTCTAAATCAGTGTTTTTCAACCTTGGGGTCACCTGGAATTCAAATGGGGTCGCTTGAACTTTCTATTAATTGATAAAAAAAATAATAATAATAATTAAAAATACATAAAAGACATGACAAACGCTGAAGCTGAAGCATTGTGATACTGTTTATTTGTCAAATGTTCATTATGGTCGGTTTAAGATGCTGCAGCTTTTTCATAATTCATAGTTTGAGTTATTTGTTCAGTATTAATTTGCAGCCTTGGAAATAAAAGCTGGACTCAATAAAATTCTCACTTTGTGCAATAATCTCAACCTGGCTTTTCTGCCACCGTCCATAATAATATACATAATATAAATTAAATATCCTCTAAAATCAACGTTTATTTGCAACAGAATACAGCAACCTATTATATGATCAAAAAGAAATACATTTTAGCAAAAAAAAAAAAAAAAAGTCTACGTTTTAAATGTCTGGAGTCATCAGAAATGTATGGTATTAAAACTGGGTCACAAGCAAAAAAGTTTGGGAACCACTGCTTTAAATGAATGGATCTCCTTGAATGCTTTTAAATCCAAACTCAAAGTACTCAAGACGAACTCAATGACTTGCACTTGTTTTCCATAGTTTGACGTGTCCTGTAAATTATTGTATATTTCAACTGCATGTTGTAAGTGTGTGTTGTATTTTATGCAGCCTCTTTGCCTGGACTCCCTTGGAAAAGAGGTTCTTAATCTCAATGGGATCTTTTTCCTGGTTAAATAAAATTTTAAAAATAAAATCTACCCTTTCTGAAGTGATTTATCACCATTTATTGTAATATCATCCTTTGTGCTTTGCATTGTTTCAGTGAAAATCATGTATTTTGCTACATACATTTGTTTATTCACAGGAGATCAGATTAAAGTTAAGGGTTATTATATCAGAAACAGAGAAACTGAAGAAAAAAAGTAACTTTTTCAGCAAAATCTATCGTAAACTGAACTGGAAACAAGTGTTTCCATCCACTGTCATTTATCAGAGTACATGGGTTTAACTGGTGAATCAATGTTGTAGAAGATAACTGTGTTTCCATGGTAACTACGGAGCTTCTGAACATCCAAATGGGTCATATTTCATGACCATGAAAAGATGAAAAACTGAATTTTACAGAAATTATTTACACATATTGATAGAATTAGTGGATCAACAGGTATTAAAGAGTTTAGATCAGTAGATGGTTTTGGACGCCACTGGATGTTTGGGTCTTTACAGGTACATGTTACACTTAACAGAGTCAAACTAACTGTGCTGGTGCTTTACATCCATTTATTTATGCGGTCCGAGTTTTTAGAGACACATTACTGAAGGTCTGTTGTAGTAGTTGTAGTCAAATGTGCATATTTTTGTTTTATATTGGGTTTTTTGGGGTTTTTTTTACCGTTACTGCCTTTGCAGCTTATTAGAGCCGCTTGTGCCAGTGATGTGGTGCCTTCATTAGGGAGCAAACACAATACATCACAAACATATGATGTAAAAGATAACACTATTGTTACACAGCTGGTAATAGAGAAATAATGATGATTACCTGAAAAACTATTTAATATAAGTTCATCATCCAGATTGCCTCCGAAGATTTATTTAATCATTATATATTTATCTAGCTGTGGATTAAACTCTGTCAGGTTTTCTTTTGTAAAGCCGTCATTAGCTTAATGATGCAAAAGTATCACCAGTAACAATCTTTGTCTGCTCGGTTTTGTGAACAGTTATTGCAGGCATTAGTTATTGTACATGCTGCTCCCGCTTTCAGGTTCCACAGCACAAAGACAAATATGGAAAATATTACAGATCATAATCATGTTGAGCAATTTCAATACACACCATGATACTGTACACCTCAAACCATTTGCAGAAGCAGTGTGTAATCTATACACTTTTTTTTTCTTGCATCATGTGTTTTATTGCTATTTTTATGCTGTTCTGCTTGTATGTTGACTGTTACTTTGGTAATTTGTGTTGCCAAATATTTGTATGCGGTTCCTTTTTACCCCACCCCCCAAAGGGGAGGATTTGGGTCTGTTTGTCAGTAACTTTACACAAAAACTACTGGACCAATTTTGATGAAATTTTCAGGAAAGGTGAAAGGTGGTCCAGAATAGATTCAATAAAATTTTGGTGAATTTAGGTGAAAAGTCAAGGTCAAGGTCACCAAAACTGTGTTTTCGCAATGATAAGAGATAGGGAAAATTAGGTAAAATGTTTGCGAGAGGCAGGGTTTGTTGTGCATGTAATGTAACAGACTGTAGCACCCTCAGGAACTATAAACTCTGCTTCAATGGACCTGTTTACATGAGTTTTTATTCCTGTTTAATTCTGAATAAGGGTTAATTCCGCTTTTAAACACCTAATTCCGGTTGAAAATGACTATCCTGAATTAAACTTAATTCCAAATGAAGTCACTGGTTAATTCCACTTTTTATTCTGAATTAATCATTCCTTGGATGTATAAACGATTAATTCCACTTTAATGTTATTCCGGTCATTCTGCACATGCTCCTTGTCTCGTCCTGTCGCGATGACGCATATCCGCTGTCGAAGTTAGCTCTTCTGCTGCCGTCTTTGGTTCTAACATCCTTCTGTTCTTCAGACGATCAAAATGAATTAGTCTGTTGATTGGGACGAGCTGCTGCTTCATAATTATTACCAAAATAAAGGCAAAAATCACACGTAGTATCCAGTCTTCCATGTTGCTAGTTGAAACGTAAAGAAACAGGAACTGGACACGATTGTTTTCTTCTGGCAGACATCACAACGTCATGTCCGCGTTCTGGCCATTCAGAACACTCTGTACCTCCAGCTCTTAAAGAGGAATTAACTGAAGCATTTCCATGTAAACACGAAGGCCTTTTATCGAAACTTCCTGTCGTTCCAGTTAAAATACTTATGACACTAATGTTAAATAAACTTACAAAAGAAATGTATTTGTGGTCAAATACTAATCTAAACACATGGACTGTTTCATTGGTGATGTCCAACTGTTTCAATTTAAAAACAACAGATGTTGGGTCAAATGATTCTCATAAATTACAGCATCTGATCCACCACGTCTGTCGCAAATGGCATCAGATCATGGGTGCGTGCACGTAAAAACAGATGCAGTAGGGATACTTACAGTGTTAAGCACAAAAAAATAAATAAATAAAAATAATATCTTTCTTGAATGGAGCCAAGACATAAAAGAAGATAGAGCTAGTGTGTGTGTGTGTGTGTGTGTGTGTGTGTGTGTGTGTGTGTGTGTGTGTGTGTGTGTGTGTGACGAACTCAGGAGTTGTTGATTCAGCTAAATGTTTGATCCAATGAACTCTTCAGACCTAATCATTAATAAGTCATATATACACTTCCCCACTTGTCAATCATAGAGTACATTTACAGCATAATAACACATCTGTGCACAAACAACACACACACATGCACACACACACACATGCACACGCCTTCACTGTAATGAAAGCCTTTTACAGTATAAAATAAAAGGTCAGGGCATTCAGAGTTCAACAATCAGCCCTCTGGTTTCTAACAGGACCTTGTTAGCCTCCTGCCACTCGACTCACCTCACAGTCAGCGCTTCACCGTGAGCGGTCCACTGCCACTCACTTTCCTCATCTGAATCAGCTGGTTACACAAGACGCACTGGAAGTAGAGAGGAGAAAGTTGAAGACGGTCAAAATAACATATCATATATTAACTACTACTTCTAAGAAATGCATACTGCTCTCTTGGTAGTGTTTTACTACACTTAACTCTTCATCTAACACGATGTGATTGTAGCCTTTACTACATTCAACATTCAACAGAGTGCTTAAATCAAAAGCCCATTTTCTGTGCCTCTCGAAACGGAAGCAAGACGCATGAAGTAATGTGCATAAACACATGCTGTACTGACAGTGGAAGTGTTTCAGCTTCACACGTAATCCACAGCAGGTATTCATCTCTTTAATCTACCGCGTCTATAGTATGTTGCACATGTCGATGCATACTTTCAGTTCCTTCGTTTGTATTTAATGTATAAGTACAGTGTTTGATGCAAAATGTAGCTGACATAATAGTAACTGAATGGGTCCTGTGAAGACAGACCAAAGCAGCTGCTCATACTGTGCCTTCAGTGTGGATACAGCGCATGTTTAAACACCCGTCTGACAATACCCTCTTTTTAAAAGTAAAGTCATAAGTGTTATATTTTTTTTAACAGATTCAGTGAAATGACATCTGTTAAAATCCATAGACGTTAATTTAATAGATTTCATCAGTAGGGTCGATTACATTTTCATTTTTTATGTCATTTGTTAATAATATAATATTCATTTGCATGCCATTTATTATTTTATGCTATTGTTCATAATAGATTCTTGTACAAAGGTTGGAGTGGGTGGGGAAAATAAAGAGATGTAATAAAGAAAAGCAATTAGCAGTGCGAAGTAGATGTTTATTCCACATGACAAATTTTCTGACAGCTATATATACTGTCTAGATCAGGGGTGGGCAATTAATTTTCTTATGGGGCCACTAGAGAAACTTTGACAGTTGTTAAGGGCCGGATCAATACACTTGCAGCTCTGCTCAGTATATACAGTATCTCTATAAAAACAGTAAATGAAACAATACGATGAAAATGTGCAGCACAGAAAACAACTATTAAATGAATATTCAAAAAAAACATCTTTTCAGAAATATGCAAAACAAGCTCTGCATTAACTTGACATTAAAAAAGGAAAAAAATGAATAAATCCATCTACCTTTATCTGCATATTTTTTATTTGGGTCTTTATGGATTAAATTAAATACAGTGAGTTCATGTAAATGCATAGAAACACCACAAATTCATACTAATGCAATAATCAACTTTCTTTAAATTCATACAAGTGCATGGAGAAATAAACATGTACGGTGATGATGACGACGATGACATGAACTTGACAGACAAAAAAAGCATTATGATTATAGCAGCACATGTTTTTACAGACAGACACTCCATAAACTGCCTTTTAAATATAACTTTTAACCATTTTAATGCGCTGAATCGTGTTAGTGATAAACACCCGGTCAGTGCGAGCAGTAGATTCCTTGCTGTGAAGGTGAGAAAGACCACAGTTTACTCCTAATTTGGTGCATAATGACAGTTTTAGAGGAGTAGTTTGCTACTTTTACACTCTATTATTCTGCTTTTACGGTGTTTTTGACTTTTCAAGTTCGGGAGATTGCTCAGAGGTGTCATAGTTTTCTATTAATAAGCCAAAAAAAAAACCCAAAATACATCATTGTTGCCATTTAGCTTGCAAATTCGCTATTTAGTTTTAATTACCCGCGTTTTAAGCTTTGAAATTTGCTAATTCACTGTGGCCTTCTATTAACGATTTTGTTATTGCTTAATTTTGCTTTTTTTTGTGATTTAATGAAGTATTTGATTATCCTTTTCCTGTCCTTCTGTAATTTAATCATTCATTTAACTTTAATTTAATAAAGATCTAGGAACTGGAGGCTACATTTCTGTACCATCATTACAAATGTACCTGTAATTGTTTTTCCAGATGGATTGTTTCTTACTGAGTTTTGACTCCTTTCCATCAGTTTATTGAATTCCCTTATGCTAAGTAACAGATCTACAATACCATCACGATTAAAATGATGTAATCGATACATGAAACACATTTCCAGATAGTACAATATAGTAACTGTATATGATTGCTCAAACTTATAAAATGCAAGTTTGCTTTCTGAGCATGCAGAGACTTTCTCTGAAAGTATGTGAGTCTCTTTGTCCTCTGATATGAATATCAGCTCATAACACTCTGTCAAAGTCATCTCTCCACACACTCTCCTCTTCATATTCACTCTATAGCCCATATCAAAGAACTAATGGCATTACATAAAGACAGTGGGAAGCCAACACTCCATTTAAGAGCGATAGAAAAAAACATTCACCACTCAAACATTATTCATTAGTTTCTGTTCGCTATTCAGTTTGTAGTCTGCCAGAAAAGAATACTTTCCCTACAGAAAGAGTTCTACGTACTTCAGAGAATAAACAAAGAAATGACAGAAACAAAGAGGGATTTTCTGAACAAGAGGTTTTGACAGTGCAATTTAATTGTGACTCTAATGGTACTCAAAGAGAAAATAAATATTATTGTTATTTGGAATGTGTGATTTCCAAATAAGAATTTGCCTTGAGTTATTTTCCTTTTAGACAACTTTTGCGGCTGCATTTTTGTACATCTCTATTGTATTCCACACAACGCAACAAAAATACAGTAAAGCAACTTCTTTTTAAATCGAATCATTTCTTTTATTTTACTAATATAAGTCGGTTTAGGTTAGTTTTAATGCGACGTGAGAGTTAAGGTTTTGCATAATCACATAAATCTTTCAATATCCCCAATGTATAGCGAATTTGACCATGACTTTGTTTGTGTGCATGTGTGTGTCACAACAGAATGATTTATAACTACATTACCTTAGACAAAAGAATGTCCTTGAGCGGTCAAATCAGTCAAACCTTCTGGGCCGTGAACAATGAGGTAAGCATGCGTAATGTTATTTTACCGTCATGTTTTGTCTGAGAGGGTGGTCATTTAGCCTCTGATGAGAAAGTTCACCCTTTATAATATATGTAAAGCTCTTATGTCATTGGGAAAGTCCCTACATAACACACACCAAGTGAGGAAGCAATGATAAGGCTCATGTAGAGTTATCAACATTAGGTAAATATAATTATCACAATGTCATTGCCATCTCCATCCTTTTCCACTTTCCCACTAAACTCAGCTTCATCATAATCAGTGTAATCGGCAGATGTTATCGTTATTACCTCGCCAACTCTGTCACCATAGTAACTGCTAGTTTCCAGATGCAGAAATGCAAGGTGTTTGACACAGTAATGCTTTTGCTTGTTCTTTTGTTCCGCATTTAAATCTCTACCGTGGACATTTTGACGAGTTCTCCGCTGATCTCTGCAGCCACGGGTAATAGAGATAAACATTTAATTTACAGCCCCTGATGATCGGCTGTAATTCCTTTCATACTTTGCTGATGTAGTGACTATTACATGTTGCATCATTTACCAAGTACCGCTACAAGCTGCTGGAATGATATGAAATCCCTGGATCATGTTTGTTGTAATTATGTATTTATATGCAAAATGAAGTCATGTTTGCAGTTTATGTAGATGTAATCCTGATGAACTGGTTTTTAAAGTGCCCATGAACAATTTTCTTGGTGTTGAAAACTACAACTAAAGATGTTATTTAGATTAGCTAAGAGCCAGAACAAATGGGTGAAATGGTGAGATCATGGAACCACCGTGTTTTGTTGCCAGAGGAAAGATTGGCCGCAAAGATCTTTAACTGAGATGGTGCAAAAAATATATCCTATCTTCCTTTCTGAGAAAAAATCTGGTGATATTTCTGTACCACAACACAGAGAAAATTAGTCCTAAATACAAATCATGGTTGTTCTTGCAACTGTTTTGTTTTTATGCCTTTCATGCATGTATTATACATATTATATTAGCAGCGCCTATAGTTTTTAAGGTCACAGAGAAGGGTCAACCTATCCCAGGAACTGCTGCTGTCCTGCTTTAGGTGTTCTGTAGAGTGCATCTTTACCCAAAACATCTTAGTATGGTACAGGAGCAGCTCTCAGGCTGACAAGAAGGCTGTGGAAAGAGTCAGAAAGTCAGCCCAGAGCATCACAGGAGTCCAGCTGTCCTCTCTGACACACATCTGTAACACCATGTGTCTTGCGCACGGCCAGAAGCATCACCTCCGATGGCTCACATCCTGGACACAGCCTGTTCTCACCGCTGCCCTCAGGGAAGAGGTACAGATCCATTCAGGCCTGCACCTCCAGATTTAGCCACATGTTCGACCCAAGTGCAATATGGGTACTGAACACATTAGAATGACAATACCTCAAATAAGGACGTACATTTAACACATATCCTCAGTGTTCAGCCAGGGTTAAGTGCAATATATTTATCTCTACGTACTGTTGCTTCTTTCTTGGTTGGTTGAGATGCTTGTACTTATTCTGTATATATATTTATACTTTTCTTTTAAACTGTTTTGCATTACGCACCACAAGAGAGTTGTCTTAATTTCATTGTACATACAGTAGTGGAGAAAAGTTTTCAGATGCCCTTAAAATTTAACACAATTACAAATATAAAAAATAAAAACTATGATTAAAAAATGCAAAGGATTTTTTTTTTCCAACATGTTATGTCCTGGACATGTTTCATTATTTTGCTGAAACATCCAGTTTTGACTTAATTGGAACAGAGCATGTGCAGAAGGGAGCATGTGGAACAATAGAACAATACTTGATAGAGTTCAGCGATTTGAGAATGATTCTTAATGCAATATATCAGAAATGCATGGGGTATCCAAAATGTTTTTTGAGATGCCCTTAAAATTTTGCACAATCTTAAATATTCCCATTAAAAATAAAAATCATAGAAAAAAAATGCTGTTGTTTTTTTTTTGCTTTGTTTTGTTCTTGTTCGTGTTCAACATGTTATGTCCTGGATGCGTTTCATTATTTTGCTGAAACATCCAGTTTTGACCTCGATGGAATTGAGCATGTGCAGAAGGGAGAACGGAACAATACTTGACAGAGTTCAATGAATTCAGAGTGATACTTAATGCGATATATCACAAATGCATGGGGTGTCCAAAAACTTGTTTCCACTACTGTATGTATAATGACAATAAAAGGCATTCTATTCTATTAAGGGAAAATTACTCATTTTTTAAGAGGATTAATCATGTATTTCCCACTTCCTCTTTTCCAGTACTGTGCTTCATAGCATTTTGTGCATGTTAAAAGTCAGCAAAGTTTCACAGTTGACAGCGCACGCCAGAGGGAGTGTCACGTTTGACAGGCCCATGAGTGGTCGTCAGATCGGAGACTAGGATAAATCTGGCACCATGTCTAGAAGTTTTTAGTGCTGTGAGGAGGAGACTTTTTTTTCATTTATGCATCCAATGGAAGAATAGTTGAGGAACAAGTGGTTCAAATGCATTTTTATTCAATTTTCTACTAATCTTAAACATTATTTATTTATTTATTTTTGTTTATTTGGCGCCACTTTTAGCTGCAGCAAAGCTTCCGCTATTCTTCCAGCAGTCCATTAAAAAAGAAAGAAAAATCACAATTTACATTAACAAAAACACACTCAGAAACCAGCCAGCAATAAACAAAATGAAAAGAAAATATATTTGAAAAGTAAACCGGGAAGGCAACTGAAAACATATCCTTCAACCTCTTTCTCACAAATAACTACAACATCTCACATTCCATAAGGTATTGCTTTAACAAAATCTTAAAACCCATTTTACCCTCTATCAGTACACAACATTCTTAGGCAGCGAATTCCACAACTGCATTGATACATTACTGTACTTTTCTGAAAGTTAAAACTAGCTTTTGGCAGTTTGACTCCTCCACATTACATTCCCAGCCTTTCACTGTGTTCACTTCATTTCACTATGGACTGCTTTCACACGCGGCCGTTATTTGAGGCTGGATTCAGAATCTAAACCTGTAAGTCGGCATGTGCTTTCTTATTTCCGCTTTTGTTTTGGTATAAATGCAGATTAGTTGCTAAACTTAACTATATAGTGAATCCCTGGCTGTGAGACTACAGCCGTGGAGGATAATGTGAAGCTAATGTTGTGTTTTAATGGTTAGCTCTTCTGATCAGCTGCTGAGCCACCTTTACCTGAACTTATGTGGAAACTCAGCAGCGTTTTCATCTGGAAGTGGATGTATGATTAAAAGCTGGCTGCTGCGATCCACTGGAGGTCTCTGTTAACATAGAAAACAAAGTACCTACTTTAAGTGTTTTGTCATTGTAAACACAAAAATCCACAGGACAGTGAAGCATTGCATGTATATTCAAATAGAACAAGTGGTGCCACGCATAACAAACCCCACCCCTCGCAAACATTTTAGCTCATAATGGACATCTCTCTCCTTTCAAGGTCGCTCAAGGTCAATATGCCATTTTGGACCCTACTTGCAGTTTTCAATCTGTCAACAATAGTAACTAAGTACTCATCACCACTGTTTTTGGAGTTATTGCCATTGAAAATTAGGTGGCTTTGATTTTGACCTTTTAAGGTCACTCAAAGTCAAAGGTCATGATGCCATTTTGAAGCCCATGTCAGGTTTGCTATCTGTCAGAAATAGTAACTAAGTCTCGATCTCCACCCGTTTTTTCGGTATAGTACATTTGAGTTTTTTAGGTATTGACCGAGTGAACTATACAATCTATAAACACAAGATGCAGAATTGAAAGACTAGCATCTTTGTGCTCATTGGAAGTCTGTAAAATGAACAGTTCAAAAGTTATATCCAAAATTCAATTTTGACCTTCATTGCGACCTTGACCTTTGACCTAGAGTTTTCAAATTTGTCCTTCAAGGTTCTGACATTAATGCACAACAACAGTGAGAGCAAAAAGAAGGTATATGCAAAACGGTATACAGGAATGAAAAGGAAATTCCTGATTTACCCTACCTCTTATTGTGAAAACACATTTTTGGTGACCTTGACCTTTAACCTACATCCACCAAAATTTTATGGCATCTGTTCTGGTCTACCTTTCCTGAAAATTTCATGGAAATTGGTCCAGTAGTTTTTGTGTAAAGTTGCTGGCGGACAAAACAATCAAACAAACAAAAAAGAAACAAAAACAATACCCTCGCCTCCCCTTTTTTTTGTTGTTGTTTTTGAGGGGTGGGGGGGTAAAAATAATCATGTGCTGTTGCTGGTGTATGGAGACAGGCAGCGTCAGCCTCAGCAGGAGGACAAAACTCAGACAAGGCCAGTGGGAACATGGGGATGCATCATCAGAGCAGAACCCTGTGGTGGGTTTGGACCAAAGCAGCTGAACTTTAGGAAACTTTGTTGTTACTAACAGTGAATCAGTGAAGTAGACTATTCTCTGAGCTGCGTTACTGCAAAATTATAATATTCAGGTAAATTGCTGTTGCTTTTTGGGATGACCCCTGTCTGCATGTTGTGAACTGATCTGCCTTCATGACCAACATTACGTTGAATTGTCAAGCAAATACAGCCTGAAAATGTGTATTGATCTCAGTATGTGTTATCAGAGGTCATGTGCTATGCCTGAAAATAAAAACGGACATAAATACTTTTCAGATGAAGCATATCACAAAGAAAACCAGATCTACTTTAATGCCATTTTATGCATTTTATAATCTTTTAATTAGATTCTTTACTTACAAAGGATTGTGAAAATACACCGCTACAAAGAAACCTTCCCACTCCTTCAAAACTTCAGTTATATGTGCGTACTTTTCTTCACATTCCACCACCATAAACCTTAGTCATGCTATAATATTTTGTGTTTTCTCTCCTCACAGCTCCACTCCTGATGTCAGCTCATTTCACCATGTGGACTCAAGAGGATCTCAGGTCTCCACTGATGCTGGAAACAGCCGGTGGACTGAAGCAGCGACAAGACAAACTCCCTGGAGAAGGTAAACACACAGATACGCTAAGAGTGACCACATTACACACTCAGGTTTTCCCCAGAAAACTTTACAGTATGTGAATCTGTTCAGAGATTTCATATAGCGTATCCCACACCAACACCATGTCATGAAAAATCTTATCATACATTCCAAAATCCTAAAACTCTACACATTTTTTACACAGAATAAGATGTCATTATCTCATTATATTTTATGTAATAAACAAGGCCATTATAAGCTGTGGCCTGCAAAGTACCTGAACTAAGGGGCTCATATTTTGCTAAACCCACTTTTATTAGTCTTTGGTACATGACCACAACCCCCAAAGGGGAGATGAGGCTATTGTTTTCGGTTCGTTTGCTTTGTTTGTTAGTCTGTTTGTTTGTCGGCAACTTTCTACAAAAACTGCAGGACCAATTTCCATGAAATTTTCAGTAAAGGTGCGAGGTGGTCCAGAATAGATGCCATAAAATTTTGGTGGATGTAGGTCAAAAAGGTCAAGGTCACCAAAATGTGTTTTCACAATGATAACAGATAGGGCAAATCAGGTAAAACGTTTGCAAGGGGCGGGGTTTGTTGTGCCTGTCACCACTTGTTTATTTGTGTATTTGGACCCTTATAGTTCAAAAGGTTTAAATTTGCACCCTCCAAGTGCTGCAAAGCTATCTTTATATTCATTTTGGCAAAAATCAAGTGGATTTCTACAACCCATTTTATTTCCTTCTTAATTTGTTACGTTTATAACTAGTTACGTCGCGACATCTGCACATAAAAGGTCAACACTTCGTACGAACATTTCTCCGAGTACAATTGTCAGCAGCAGTGGTTGTAGTAAAAACTGAAAATATGTCCAAACGTACTTGTTCAGTTGTTGGGACAGAGCAGCATAACCAGCAACCTAGAGGGGGTGGGGCGTGAGGTAGGTTATGTTTATTTAAAGGGCCAGCGCTCAAAACAACATTTCTGGTGTCATTACTCACTGAAGAATCACACGTTAATTTAAAAACCATTTTACACAGACACACACACATTGGTCATATGGCCCTACATAGTGAGAAACATATTATGCCAAATAAATGCATCTTTACAGCTGCTTGTCAAGTGTTCAGTGCATTTATCAATAGACCTTTTCTAGACTCCAAAAATGGTCTTCAAACTCTACAGAATGAGCAGGTGGGGAAAAAAAAAAATCACAGATATGAAGAAAAACATGTCAATAAACACTCCAAAAATGTATTTGTCTGAGTGTCTATTTCAGGAAATGTGTATGTTCACCTTCACTGAAAGGAGAGAAAAAAATACTCAACTGTTTTTGAGCTGTCAGGAAGCAATGAGCTAAAAAAAAAAAACAAAAAAACATGACAACCTCCTAACAGGAGTTTCAATAGCTGAGCAATCAATATAGCTAGTTCAAACTGAGAAAGCAGATGTATGACAGTTTCTGCGTGTGTGTGTGTGAGTGTTCACACAGTAAAACACCACTGGACTCTGTCATTATTATTGACTCAGTTCACTGCAAGAGCATCAAGAAATTGGATGGTGGAATCATTATTTTGACAGTTACATTGTCTACAAGCACAAAGAAAATATACACAAAAAATAATACGGAGGTTTTTTCAAATATGCCTCTTACATTCCTCACAGTCGTGTTGACATCAGACCATTTCTTCTGGTGATGGGAAGTTCGATTCTTTTTACTAACTCGATTCTTTCAGTTCATTCATCTTTTGCAAATCAATTCTGAATTGATTAATTTGATTCAACCATTTAAAAAAACATCGAGCAGGCGTTGTTGACAAACTGGTGGTGCCAAACTGCCAAGTGTAGGCAGAAGTGAAAGTCGGTCTAACTCTTCATATCCTTTTTTCTGTTCATCTATGAATATTGTAATTAGAAAATTACAAACCTTAATAAACTTTACCATCTATCTATCTATCTATCTATCTATCTATCTATCTATCTATCTATCTATCTATCTATCTATCTATCTATC
>JAPTYQ010000006.1:17378711-17389748 GCA_029814465.1 Ostorhinchus cyanosoma
TAACCCCCTTGATTTTACCTTTTCACTGATTAGACAAGAGTGTGTAACAATATATGATCTATTTTAACAGTGAAAAAGCACATTTATGACCATGAAGCATCCCTGCTTATTTATAGAGGGGTACATACAGAAAAGCATCAACATACTTGTCAAACTGTGCAAAGCTCATCACACACATGCTCACACACTGACATACAGCATGTCTCCTTGTTATTAGTTTTGTTTTGTACAATTGTGTGTCTTGGTGTGTGTTTGTGTTGGTTGGGGGGTGGTAAGGGGCAGGTTGACTACGACCCAAGCCCTCTCATCTATCAACGCCCCCATCTGTCTGACATGTTGTCCACTTTCCTCTCCTCATACGATGGGAGAAGGGCTTTTCTCTCCCGCCCCTCTCTGAAAAAATAGCTCTTGTGCGAGGTCTCTGATGTTAATGAGTCGACCATGACTTGGTCTCAGGGCTGTTAACAGAGAGCTGATGAGGTTAGTGGTTTGTTTATGCACTGTTGTCATCCGCTTGAAGGATGGCCCCTGTCCCAAGCAAATAGAGAGCGTCGAAGCCTTGCCTTGGGTCCTCTTCTCTCAGGCCCCGACTCAGCGGGCCAGTCCCAGGGGGTTCTCTCCTGTATCTACTCCCACTTTCCAAGTGTGTTCCATGAACTTCTCTATCTCAGTCCATCATGTGTGTAAGGAATTTTATAATGATTTCAACCCTCAGACAAGCTTTATTCTCTGAAAGTGGAGAGCGGTGACAAGTGGAAAAGTGAAAGTGTGTTGTGCTGTCATGAAATCTTGCACTTAATGGCCATGCATACGTGTTTCTTGTGTGCGTTGTTGCTGTTGGGGGAGTGGTATGGTGTAGCGACCCAGACAGGGCAGTGTGGGAACACCAAGGGATGGATGAAGGGTGGGGCGGTGGGAGGGGGGTGTGCAGCAACATGTCAAGCCTGGGAACCGCTGTGTGTTTACCACAGGGAAACGGTACCAACACAGAACAATGAGTGAGCCTTAGCCCTTCTAAATAAAAAAAGGCATTTCTGCTTTCTTCTCCCCCCTAAAGGTCATGGAGTTAGAGATAGGGAGTCCACACAAAAGCCTCCAGTCTGTCGGCAGTCTGGTCTGGCCCACTACGGTGCCAAGGCTGAGGTCATTATCAACAGAGCAGTCCCAAGCTAAGCATATTTTTATAGATTGTGCTTGTGTGTGTGTTTTGAAGGGAGGTAAGCATGTGTGTATGTGCTTATTTGGTCAGGGCGGTGTATGTGCGTGTTTTAGTGCTACGCACAAAACAAAGGCTCTCTGCAGAGTTTACAGCGCAGTTGTCAAATGTGTGACACGCCGCCATTTTCTCATCACAAATTGGTCTGAGATAAATGGCACTTTGCTGAGCACAAAAGTTTACCCAGACATCAAACTGATTTGTGTGTCGTTATGATGTCTGAGAAGTTATAATGTCAACAGATTGCTGATGGTGCGATTCGCTCGGTCTATTAATGAGGCAATGTGAAGCTTGCAGTCCTTGGCTTACTCGGAGAAAAGATGTCTGTTAGCTAATTAAAGAAACTCAATCATTTTATACTCCAATCAATTACCTGGAGCAGGTAGTAGAAACAGGGCCCGACACTCTGGCCTCATGTCTCAACTACCCTAAGTCACTTTACCACGTTGTTGAGTGCTTTTATGGGCAGGAAGACTAAACAAGAATCTTGATATGATATGACTTAGTGCTGGCTGCCATTCTTTGTGTGCTGCATATCAGTAGGCCAACAGTGTGAGCATTTTATATAGCACTTTTGTTTTGGGAAGAATGAGATAAATATGATTTAGCCTGATAAAAATACTCCTTAATGCAGTTTTATCTACCAGTGTCTTTGTCTCTTTATCTAAATTGATACCAAGTATGAATAAGCTGATACACACAATGAATATAGATTTCATCCAACTCATCCTTATTCAATTCAAGTCTAGAACCCAGTTTGGCTATAAGCAAAGTCCTTTTGAAGTCTCTGTTATCTCGTATTAGCAGGTGGAGTTGTGTGTGTTAGCTGGCGAACGGTGCTTTTAATTGCTGTCATGGAGAGTTAACAAAGTAAATGGTCTTTTTTTTTCTTTCACACTGGAGGGAGCACATAGCTATAAACAGGAATTATCTAACAATCGCTTTGTGAACGTGGCAATAACAGTGTGTTCCAGCACTGCTCGGGGATCTCCCTGGGTGGAGCAGGCAGGCCTGAGGGATGGAAGGAGTAAGGGAGGGATGGAGAGAAGGAAAATCATTTCTGATTAACAAGGGCACAACAGGGCATCAGATCATGGCCATCAGTGGCTGAGGAGGGATGAGAGGGACAGGACAAAGTAGTCAAGTGTGTACATTTATGTGTGTCATTTCTGTAGACCTTTCATCTCTGCCATAGTTCGTCCTGAACTCTCCTCCCGAAGCTCATTAAGTGGCGACCTCTTGCCCCTGCAGGACGGGAGAGATGAGGGGAGGAGATGTGATCAAAGCTGGGGCCTTCCTGGTGTGCAGCAACGCATTCACCTGATTGAACCTGCAGTCTCTCCCATGTTGCAGGGCCCAGTACAGTGACAGCTGCAGCTGTGCATTTTCAGAGTAAAGTCGATACTTCGGGACACTTGAGTTCAGAAATGTCAGCAGATTCTTTTGGTGTTCCATGTTACCGCTGTTTTTTTAATGTACATATTTTGATAATATTACTTTCTTTCTTTTTAAATTTTATATCCCCTCATGGTGTTGCAGTATTGCCTCCCACAATTCTCAGTTTTGCACTTGATGGACTGGAACATCTTAAGGGACCACTGAGTTTCCCAGTCCCAGTTTTTGGAAGTTGTATCATCTTTCCAGCATTTATGAGGCAGGTTACATTATTGTTCACCTCACTGTTCTACTCCCAGTCCCATGTCTTCAAAAAGGAAGCACCACGTCCTTGTCCTCAGAGATCTGTCTTGATGACTTCCCCTCGGTGTATGCGTGTGTCTGCATAAGCCGTGCAACTTTGGTGTGTGCGTGAATGTTGTTGGTCAGCCAGGGTCGCAGCAAAGGAAAGAATGTGGCTGCGGAAAGGAATGCAGGGCTGATTAGCACTGCTTACCTGTAAGTGAACTGGACGTGCCGGCGTGTGATGAGACCGAGGAAACAAGGGAACAATAGGACAGTAGAGATTCCTTTCCATGCCGCATTCCAGCGATCCAGCAGCCAGGGCCCCCTGCTCGGAGCTTTGATGAACCCTTCTCGTGGCTTCCTGGGATTGTCGCTCCTCCACAAACACAAAAACATAAAGCGGTGAGTGAGCGGGGCCAGGGAAGAGAGAGCACGGCCCTCCTCAGGATGTCCTGTTTTGATTAGCGTTAGCATCCTAAAAGCACCATAGAAATATTATTCTAACACGGAGAAGAGCTTAGTGGTGACACATCCACGTCTTTCCACTCTGTGACCTTCAGGGTCAGATACACTACAATGAGCCAGGAATCAAAGAGGTGCTCCTCATCCAGAGAAGTGACCGAGGAAATCATGTGAGGAAAACAAGGCGATAAAACGATAGGGAGAGGTTTCAGGCCTGTCAACAGGTGCCGGTGTGCATTCAAAACTATGAAAAATACCTGATGTATATTTTTACTTCGAAGCAGGAAACGGCGATTGAAGGAGGTGACTCAAAGAAATAATTTCCCCCTCTCTCATGTTTTCTTTTCTTCCTAAAAAGAAACAGGCAGATCACACAACTGAGACACTGTGAGATACTTTATTGTTTTAAGAAGCACCATTAGAATAACATTTACATTATTATGAACTCCTTAAACAACTAATACACCATGTGACCCTGTTTACCCTAACAACACTTGTTCCTCTGAATGGATTGTAATGATAACTGTAGGTTTTAACATTAACACTATGTGTAGAAGACTTTTAACTAGATAACTGAAGACTGGAAAAAACTAGCAAAACAAGTAACAGAAATCACCAAACTTTTTTAGGGGGTTTATTCTCATAAAATAAATACATCAAACCAATATCAAATCATTTTCATTTGACTGAAATCCCTCACTTTTCCTCCAAATAAGTACCATAGCTCTGGACTATGAGTGCTAGCTTTTGCACAGTGTCCTCTTTCAGCAGCCCGCACTGCATCTTTCCTGTCTCTTGTGGAATCAGAGAGCACTGAAGCATTACAGGCTGGTTTGTTTTGCTGGTGCTTGAGGGCTTTAGTTTGACAGGAGGGCTCCACTTTGTTCACCTCAGTGTCCAGAAGGGACCCCTAGGGGCCACAAGGCCTGGATGTCTCTGTCAGGGCTGTGGCAGGACTGGGGCAATGGGGGGCCCTGCTGCTCACTGGGTCACTGGACAAGCTAATCGATTTTATCTCCGTTTCACACGCTATGCCAAACCCCTACAGGCCTGATATTCACATGTTCACTGTTCAGAGGTTTGGGGTCCTTCCATCTTCAACCCATCTCTTTTTTCTTACAGCTTCCTTCTCTCTTACGACATTCTCATTTCTATTTTTTCTACTTGTCTGCGATCTGTCTTTTTTTTTTATCTCACTCCCCCTCTTCTATTACTTTCTCCCCTTTTGGAGGAGGCCTTTTAAATTTAGCCTCCATGCCCATCTTAGTGTTGGCTATCCCCTTGGTGGAGGCTGGCGGGCAGGCGAAGGAGTCCTTGTTTTCTCGGCCATTCCTCTGGATGAAGCCTTGGAACAAGGGAATGAAAGCTTTGGGAAAGGTCTGGAAACTTCCCATTCATCAGTGTAAGGAGATACTGCGCTGACAGTTAGCAGACGGCCAGCCAAGTACAACACGGGACAGCCGCGTGGGCCTGCAGTACTCAGCTCAACAGACAGACAGAGCGAGACCAGACCAAACACCCCACTCATCTGTGTTCTAGGAAATAACATATGTTAGCATTTTAAGCATTTATTCTGATTCTCTTGCGCAGAGTGACTCAAGTGCAAACAGTAGAATAAGTGAATGATTACGGGTGAAATCATAACTAATATGGTAATAAAGAAGAGCAGTATAGCACTGCAGACGAGTAATGATTACATGCTGTCGTTTAAGTAGTGGAGAAAACTGTGGTTAGGATAAGCCATTTTATGATTTAGCAATGCTGACATCTTTTTCTACTTCTTAACTTTCTAGAAATACGGTGTGAGTATGTAGCACTAGTCTTATGGATAATACTTTTCTGTCAGCATCCATCTTTTTGACAGACATTTGCTGAACAGCAACTGTTAATTCAGGTACAGTATCATCCATTCATCTGCTGCATACTTACTGCCTTAGTTAGGGACTAACTGATCAATCATGTACTCAAAGCCTCCACTTTTTTCATCATCTAACAGTCCTAAATTTTAGGGTATTTTATTAAAGTTATACAAGTGTCTTATTTGTTTCAAACTGAAGTAAAAAAAAAATAAATAAAAAAAAGACCTAAAAAAACAATAAAAGCAAGAAGTCAATTACATATGCACCCATCACTGGTCATTAATCACAAAAAAGTAACGAAATACAATAAATTAACATAAGTGTACATATGAATCAACTCACAGACACAGTTTGAGAAGGGACGTAAAGATGCAAAAGCTTATCTAGTCCTGCCCCTTCCTTACTTTCAGTGTCAGATTCATAACCAAATATATATTTTTTATAGGCTATATATCACATTAAATTAGATAACAAGGGATAACTAGTCATTGCATCTTTGCAAATGTTGAAATAATATCTAAAATAATTGCAGTGCATTTTTTTAGATTGACAATTTAATTAATAGAATTTTTAGTGTAAGATTCTGTATTTAAATAAATCCATATTTTCCTTGGTACCTGACCTTAACAATTTCCTTTTTTCCTGTTCTTTTCTCTTTTTTTACCTCCTTTGGCATACCTTATCTCTATATTCTTCCCATAAGCTGCTGCAGGAGAGTAGATGCATGCATACCCTCAGGGGCCGTAATTCATGTATCAAAGTTAAGATTTATGCACACCCATAAATACATACACCTACAGATGTTTGAATTTTTATTAATTCTTATAAAAAATGGACACAGCACACTATACATACCTACATGCACCTACCTGTGTGTACCTGCAGAGCATGGGCAGAGCAGTGCAGGGCGGGACGTTGCAGGTGTGAGTCTGTGTCTCTCTGCCCGCCCATTAATCGCTGCCATCTGACAGTTCAATCTACAAGGGGCTGAGTGGAGCCGGCTGGTTACCAGGGCAGGTCATTACTGAGCATGGAAGCAGCCAATCGCATCAGCGATCAATGACAAAGGCTGCGGAGGGGGAGAGAGCAAAAAGTGAGGGAGAAGTAAGAGGAGGTAGGGGTGAGAAAGGCAATGGAGATGTAGGGATGTAGGGAAGAAGGGAGTGGAGAGGGGGGAGATAAAGGTAGTTATGCTTCTGAAGGTCAGTTCAGGAGATGACAAACAGGCTGTCAGCCACCAAGAAATGAAAATATTCATCTGATGCTGCACAACAAAAAATATGGCCTCTTGCAAGTGCACACACATAAAAGTGCACAGACACAGTCATTGCCATAGCAGCTTGATTGAGAATGCAGCAGGGGAATTTAGTGTGAGCCATTGTTTTATGAATTCCATATACAAGGTGTTGGCAGTCTGCGCCGGCCTTTTAGTGGTCAGTTTGAGCTGTGCTGTAGTAAAAGTAATGACTGGCTATGAATAAAAAAAATCAGTTCATGAAAATGCCACAACTCCCCTGTGGCCCCGCCTTCACTACCCACTATGTTACCACGGGAACAGATGCCATGGCAAGGTCCGTCCAGTGGTGTTTACCCGGCCTCGAGAAGTCAAACACAGACCTAGTCTGACAGAAGGAATGCCATACACTTTATGACATTTATCATATTTCACATCCCAGTGAATGTCATTTTCAACTTCTCACCCATGTTTTTCCTTTTTTTAATGTGTGTATGTTAGGCTGACGAGAGAATGAATTGACTTTAAGGGTGACAGTATTTGGCCAGGGCTCTGATAAAACAACATGGAGATCTCTCTTTTCTCCCCAGAGGCCTAGAATAGCAGAACCGGCCGTTTATCCTGCACTATCTCTCAGCAGATCCACTGGCCCTCTCCCCCCAGATGCATATACACACACATATGCACACACATATACACACACATATACACTCACTCACATGCACAGGCCATTCCAGCGTGGACACCACTGAGTGATGATGAGTCATTATAGAAAGGGTGCCCTTCGACCTCCTCCAGTCTTTATGGATCACTCTCTGGCAGAATCATATTCCCTAATGCCAAGTTCCTGTCTATCTGCTGGCCTGTCTGTCAGACAGTCAGGCCCCTTAGTCTCTCTCTTTCTCTCTTACTCTCTCTCCCCTGAGTTTCACACACCAGTTCATCTCAGACATCTCTGTCTCTGTTTATTTTAATAACAAACAAGAAAAATATCTCCTTTTCCCATTACCAAATGTTTGAACATGATAGGTTTCATTTATTCCATAGTGAGAATTATATAGAAGTAAGTGTGGATTTGTCCTAAGAACATTAGTAGATGAACTGAAAGGTTTTAAAAGTTGTCTGTTATTCAAGGTGTGGCCATTTAAAGGATTAACTATCTTTTCACCCTAACATACCATGTACTTCAGTGTTGGGATTGGCATGCAGCATCACATCAGCTGAATTCACAGTAATTTAATACATCTTTTTGCATGTACGGGTTTTTCCCTCCATCCATTTCTTCACTTGCATACAATCTTTGTAATTTCTCTTTTCACAGAGGAGCAGAGCGGCATGGGAGAGAAGAGAAAAGAAGTCAGTTTAGATTTCTACACATCCTTGCTCTTATTCTAGGTTTCTTTGTTAATCCAATATTGCCAGTGTACCAAGAGTATTCGGTGTGGATGGAGATGCTGATATGTTTGTTGTGGGTGCTAGCATTTGATCCTTGTGTCGACAAATGTAATTTGTTTGGCCTGATTTGATCAGTTGCAGCAACGTTGTTCCTTGCAGACGGATGTATGCAAACCTTCCATACAAAAGGAGTTAAAATGTTTTTTTGCGCCTGTGAGCTGGGAAACTCTATTACAGGTGTCCTGGACCATAGGTCCCTGCTGGCTCTGATAAAATACTCTTTGGGTGTTAATATAATTCTGCTTTTGCCTTGCCTGGAGACTAGCCACCTCTGGGGTTTGAAAACTGCCTCTGAAAAGCAGAAAACAAAGTCTGGATCTAAACCGTACAATTACAATGGTGGAAACTTTGAAGAGCACTTCCTGATGTAACATAGTAACCTCCCTTGGTACACCAAAGAATGATGCTGTATAATTACCTCCACCAAGGAGGTTATGTTTTCATTACCATCTGTTTGTTTGGTAGTATGTTAGTTTGTTAGTATGTTCATTTATTTTGTTTGTCAGGATTATGCAAAAATCTCCAGGCTGATTTTCATGAAAGTCTGATGGGGAAGATGTTGGATTTTTTTTTCTCTTTTTCTAACATGGGCTCCTGTTGTTGATGTTTTTGTTGTTGTATTCGGCCGCAGTGCTGAGACTTGTAAAGACGTACTACTGAGCTTAGCAAATGACATACATCATATGCCTGTGACATGGAACATAATGTATAACACAGTTGGAGTTTTCCAGAAACATAACAGCTGATGAAACAGGAACGCTCAGGTAGAAACCAACAGTTGAGTATAAAAGAAGATATAACCAAAGGCTTACACTAAGTTCACTATTGCAATTTAATTTCAGTATTTCACTATTTGTATAATGAGCAGTGCTATGTGCACATTGGATTGTATTAAAGATTATGGTTTATCTAATTTTAGGCAAAACTCCCACAATTGTCCCCAGATTTATGCACCACAGCTGGCCCAGCAAAGCAAGTGACCCATTTCAGCCCCTCTGGGGTTCACAGACATAGGGTACACTCTATGTCACATCGTCAGCTAACCCAGAGCCCCACACATCAAATACAGGTATGATTTATGTCCGTTGTCTCAGCCTTCAGATGTTCCCCTGCACTAGAGTTGTTTGCCAAATCCAGCCGCAGTGGTAATTTGTCTCTTTAGATGTGTAGGAGGTGAAGGGCGAAGGTCAGTGGAATGAAAATGACCAGACCTGACTTAATTGTTGTATCTATTTGCAGTTTGAGACAGGATGTTAGTCTGAATGTGTATCTGTCTATTTGTCCATCTGTCTCGCTTCTGTCTGGGCATCATGTTTTGTGTCACTGGGTCGAGACTCGATGGCTGCCGTCAGCCATTATAGGCTCTGACCTGATCCAGCGGGGGCTCAGGGTTCACCAAAAAGAGCTGCTATGGCCAGATACTATCATTATCACAACATAGCAGTCTTCTCTGGTTTGTTTGGTCCTTTAAATGTTTTGTTTTGTTTTTCTGTCATCATATCCAAAACTCACCTAACTTTATTGTTTATATGTTTATTGTCGCATTTCTGTCAGTTCCTCTGTTGTTGTTTTTTTTTTTCATGCAGTAACATGTAAAAATACACTAAGGTTCCAGATATTTTTAAGCACTGAATACTATTTTACTCCTATTTCCTCTCCAGCTTGGCACATCTGACAAGGTTAAGCCTGTAAACTGTGGAGAGAAATGCTTCCTGTGTGATTACATTTATCATGTATAATTAGGAAGTTCTGCTCTGTCTACACATGATGACCCTTAACCCATAGTGTGGCAGTTGTATGCTGGTATCGCCAGACACCCAACCCACCTCATCCAAGTGTGGTTTCTACTACAGAACCAAAGTATGTTAGACAGACTTTCTTTCATAGCCTCTTGAGTAAGGAAACGTTTTGTCATTTCTTGACTTTTTGTCAATGTCAGATAAATGAGCAATACTTAAATGATTGTTTTAAAAAGCGTAGTCTTAAATAAATCACTTTTAAGTTATGTCATAATGTGCATTAAACCTGCAAGACTGTGATAACAAAGTGCCACATGGGAATATGAACTAGTAATGCGGTGATATGCAAGGATTTTTACAATACATAATGTAGCATGTCTTGAGGTGGCTATGTGAATTCACAAATATGTCATATTAAAGCAAGATTACATGAAGTGGGTTACTATACTAACACTAAGAAACTGTTCACTACTTTATTTCAGCTAAGCTGAATTAGACCCATGTGAAATCCTCAAGTTCCCAAGTTTTTCTTGACTTGTTGAATCACACTTGATATATGTGCGTCTCCTCTGCTGCCTGGGCTTAAACTCCTCTAAATCTTACTTTGTGTTCTTCTCCTTATCTTCCTCTCCTCCTGCTCTGTCATTTGTTCTTCCTTTTCCTTTTGCGCTTGTACCCTTTTTGTGTTATAATTCCCACCTATTATTTCTGTCCTGAGCCCTCATTAGTCATGTCGCTGTCAGCCGCCAGCTGCAGGCGCACATACACATGCCCACAACCGCACATTTTCGTACACATGCACAGGTATGGAAGTCATCAAGGCAAGGTCAGAGGTCTGCCTCATTACCCAACTCCAGTGAAACCTTTTTGGTGTGTTTTATGCACTGGTATCAGAAAGGAGGGGGAGGGAACTAAGACAGAATAAAAGAATAAGGGGTGTAGAATCTGCAAAATACAGAACAAGATTACTGTGATTAAATGAGGATTTAAAAACACAGATAATGAGTAAATGAGTGGGAAAACAAGAGTGTGTATGTTCTCAGTGAATGAAAGTTGTCTTGAAAAACAGATTAATATTAGCTAGTTAGACAATAGGAAATTGTGGTCATTTTGGGGGTTTGAGGGGTTGTATTGGATCCAGAGGATGAGGGGTCCACAGGTCTCACACTCCCCTCACCACAGATTCTGCTGGCGGCATACATGACTGGTGTTTCCTGACGTTAAACACAACATCTCTAAATAAAGTCATTAGGAGAAGTCCAACAGAAGCCCATTCATTCATTCTTCCTCTCTGGCTCACTCTGACACACACACACCCACACACACACAAACACACACACACACACACACACACACACACACACACACACACACACACACACACACACACAC
>JAPTYQ010000006.1:17406647-17424267 GCA_029814465.1 Ostorhinchus cyanosoma
TGTGTGTGTGTGCATGTGTGTATGTGTGTTGAGTCTAATCTGAGTTGCTGTTACTGTCATGTTCCTCTCCTTGCCTCGTTGTCCTTTTGCATTCCCTCCTCAATCTCACTGTCATTTGGCAGCTGTCACTCTCCATTTATGTCCAACCCTCACCTCCCACCCTCTCACCACACACACAAACACCTTTTTTTTTTCTACCCCAATCCCTTACAAGCATAAGATGCAGGTTAAATTAGAACAGCTCACTGACTTTTACTTGTCTAAGTCTAGAAATGAATGCAAATAACACAATATCAGAAAGGAAATATATGCACTTAACTTTGCCATCTACACAAAAGAAGCGAAAAAGAACAGAAATGTGGTCTTTAACCTACAAGTTTTAACCTTCAACATCTGTGACAGATGTTTTTTTTTGTTTTTTTTTTCCTTGGGTTTTCTCACTCTTCACAATGACCCACAATGTTTATGTCCTGACTCCCATGCAGAGCTGTGTAGTGTGTTACACACAGAGACAACAATCACTATACAAGACACAGTCCCTCTGTATTGTCCAGTTAAATCACCTCCTAAATAGAGGGAAATTGACATCCATAACAAATAACATAAACAGTTTCAGTGCTCCGAGGGGGATTTTGTTGCTCGGGGCACAGGGCTGAATGTTAGCCTTCCAACAATCATTAAACAAACATCCTCTGCAGGACCTTTCCATGCCCAGGTCTATTCCACATGTCGCACTGTGGTTTGGAAAGTTTCTCTAGCTGTGGACATTATTGTATGTAACAAGTTCTGTAACAAAGTTAAGGTGGAATTGGCCTGCTGCTGAGGCGGTGCTTGAGGCAAGCAGACCCTGAGAGTGGAAAAGCAACCCTCAGACAAAGTCTATTCATATCCGAAAATATTAAATGGAGGATGTCAGGTTAGTTGTAGGTGGTCAGCTTGTGACATTAAAAATACTCCTGCTTTCCAATAGTTAGCTTTTCTTTCTTTACTATACACAGACCTTGTTTCTGATTGAATTAGGCCTTTCAAAGAATTACGGGTCCTGCCGTGTTCAATCTGCAACACTGATTTTTTTTTTTTTTTTTTGAGTCTGTAAACGCTGATTCTTCCAAACATTATAAAGGAGAGTTTCTGAACTCAAGTGGTCCATTGTGCATGTTAAACAATGCCCGTATTGATAACCTTTGACCTGCCGCTGTAGTGCCAAAGCAGGACTCTTTCAGACAGCTCAAGAGGTTGGCAGAGGTGAGAGAAAAGGTTCATTAAATGCAGCTGACCGAAAAGATGAGAGCTGATGATCGGCAGCATCAACAAAGAAGCTTATTGACAGAAACGGAAGGTTTACAGTTTGATAGAATAGCACCCTGATTATATACTGCCTAAGTACTATTCCATGTGATGTTTTTCTAGGATGTTTTTATGATCCACTCTGTATGAGCTGTGTCAGCCCTATTTTTAATTTTTTGGCAAACTATAAAACAATTATGTAATTTGTGAAACAAAAATATACTACATATCAATATTTCTTGATACATCTGTTGTAGTGATTTACCTGCTCTGTCTTTTTTCAAAAGACAGATGATGGATGGGTGATGGGTATACAAAATCCTTGAAATGTTTTTTTTTCTTTGTTTTTGATACTAAAAGTAATAATTTAGGCTGTCAATATATATATTTTTTTAAATCTCATCTATAGGGACTTTTCCTCTATTAAACCAAGCTATCGTATCTTTCCTAACTCTAACCATGTGCTGTCAGTGGCTAAAGTTAACCATAAAAATTGTGAGACAAAGATGAAATGATTGATACGATTGTTGATATGAAATACATTTTTGGTTTGGCTAACAAACATTGTTTATTCATATTGCATATCCATTGTCCAGGTTTTCCAAAACTGACAATGACACCAGTTTGTTCTGGCTGTTTCTTTGGTTGTGTGATGTGTGTTTTCTGTGTTGTGTGTCTCTTGTTGCGTGTTGTTTGTCTGTGTGTTTAAGGTGTCCAAGTGATGAGTTTGAGTTTGTCAGATGCCTCAGTCCAGAGTTGAGGGCCATTTGTCATTGGTGGGATTCATTATATGTCTCCCTGCCCCCCCTCTGCTGGGCAGTGTGATCACCACTGACCCCCTGTGACAACCACAGCACCTTCATTATGTCACTGCAGCCACCCTGTCACTACAGCAACTCTCTAACTGTCTGGGTGACACCCCTGGGTGGGACTCCAATCTCTCATCTGGAGACCTGCCTGTCTCTGAGCCTGTCACTGTGTGTGTATGTGCATTTATTTGTTGTCTATTCAGACGCTGAACTCCCTCCTGTTTGAGCAGGTTTTGTTTTTCTCTTTCAGTAAATTAATATTTTCACCCTTTGTTGATCATTATATTTAATTTTGATTGAAACAGTGATTGAACTGTTTGCCTGCCTCAATTACTTTAAAATATTGACCCATCTGTTTCTTCAAAATGGCATAAATGAAGTTGTGTATTATTAACAAAAATTTGGGCGCAAAAACTGGAACAAATCTTCTCACACAAGCTGTCAGATGGATAAATTTTTGTTATTCAATCCTCTACCATATTATCATATCTTCACTCCCAATGGGATCATTTCAGATAACAAACTAGACACTGTTGTACTATTACCTCTCTCCCCATTTTCTAATCAGCAATTATTCAATTATGTCCTATTAGTTGGAGGGTGTTGCCAATGTCGCCGCCCTGGGCGTTTAGCCCCTGCTCTCTGTCAGGGGGAGACCCAGAGGGCCCAGCAGAACGCCTATGATTAGTGTTGCATCTGCAGAGAGGTGACAGAATCCCTCTTCAAATATTTTGTCTTCATTTTACGGCTCTGAGATGCAATTATGGAGCAGCAGTTCATTACAGCAGCACGCGGCGCTTCATGTTTTATGCATGCTGCCTCATTTAGGGCCTTTATTAACGAGCCAGGTCTGACCAGCCTGTTTGAGACTACACTGCGGGCTGCGCGATGGCCACCGCAGCTTGTGTTTGTGATGGTGTGTGCGTGTGCTTGCTCTATGAGTAAGCAAGAGTGAGTAAAGGAAAGAAAGAGCACAGATGACGGCTAGAGGGGAAATAAAATACAAAAATGAAAAACGTGATTGGGAGAAAAGTGAATGAAGCAGAGTGAGCGTGTGTGGTCAGTGTAGTGGTCACTTCACCGCTGTGCCCTCTTTATCCTGTGGCCAGCCTCATAACGTGGCTCTATAGTAGCCGAGGCGAGTGCACACTGGCTTGGCTTAAGGCACTAGATTGAAGGGGTGGGGGCAGCAGGGGTGACTAACTGCACCTCCCTCAGCAGAAGAAACTCCATCTGCATCCAACATTGAGACAGATGAGGCCAATTTGGCTCCTTAAATTTCTGGGCTGTGATGGATGTGGGGTGGCTGTGCACAGTGAGAGGTTCGTAGAAGGGTGTGAAGGCAAAGAGGGAGAGAGGGGAGACAGGTGAGAAAGAGGGAGGCAACCTGGGTAAGAAAGAAAGAGGGAATGAGGGAGGAAAGAAGGGGAAGGGGATTAAACTCTCAGCATGAGCAGTTTGAAATTGTTTTATTTATTGCATTGCCGCTTTACTTTTTATTTTTACAGGATAAAATTGTAAACGTAAGTGATCGTGACTTGGTAGAAAAGTTTTTGTGCCAGACTAATAGAGTAAGATTTGTTTTAGTGCAGAGAACATGCACGAGTTATATGGGACATGTGCTGTACATATTGTATCCTATGCAGTGATCCAACCATGTGACAGGACAAATTAAGTTTTAGAACCAGCACCAAAAGCACTATGTATTTTTGCTTTTTGCCAATATACAGTATGTGTTGAAACTGGTTTGCCAGGTCTCTACTGAGGCAAATCTAAAGCTAATGTGCCGTAGCCGGAAATTTGTGTAGCCAAAATTGTCTTTGATGGAAAATTTTCTGTTGGGATGGCGGCCAACGGCATAATGCGCTCAGTGCCCACCAGCCTTTTCCTTCTGTAGCACTCTGTGTTTGTATATTGCACAATGCAAACATATGAGGACAAGGTTATTGATTTACTGATACATAGCGCAAACTCACGCATTTGATCTCAGTCAGGTGTGCCTGATTATTCATGTCAAACACTCAAATGGACTCATGCTTCGTTGCATGACTTACAAAATAACACACACTTTTTAAAATACAAATTTCAAGTAGTCAGGTTGTATTTCCCAGCTTTCCCAGCTTTTAACTGACTGATGGCCCTCTCACTGCGTAGCACAGCTCCCATCTGCACTGCAGATCAGCCCCCTTTGATAAGAACTACCATCCTCAAGCCTGCATAAATATTTTATCAAGTATAATGGAAATTGTCAAATCAATCTAATTGTGTAATGCATTATGAAGACATCAAACTTAAACAAAGCACATATGCTATCATTTCTTTTAACGACCGGGCCAGGCTGGGCCGGGTTGAGCTGGCGGTTTGGTACCCAGGGGGCCTTCCACAGGGCTGGGGGTGGGAGGGGGCTGGCAGCAACCACTCTGGATATACGTCTCTCTCTGCTCTGCCCAGACCAGCCTCGCTCACATTTCATCAAAGGAATCAATTTCTCAAATGTGCACAACTGTGAGCCATAATTATATTAGGGGCCAATGGCAGTTAGCCATGACATGAAAGCAAAAGAGGGAGAAAGAACAGAGGGAGCAAAGGAGAGACAACGCTCATCTACGCACATTTACTTTGGCATATAATGGATTGTTACTATTATAACTTTACGCTAAATATTTCGTGCTTATTTTGCATTAAATATGTCTTTCTGCACTATATCTTTTATGTGATGCCAGATTTATTTTCTTGAGCGTTGAGTCACCTTTAAGAGATTTTCTTCAATTTGGAGAGCAATAGAGTTGCTGGCACAAAAAAACAGAAGGATGGGAATAGAGAGACAGAAAGACAGATGAGAGGAATGGCAGAGGCGACCAGAACAGACAAATCAGGAGCTTAGGATGTGTGACATGTTGAGGCGTTCTGGGTTCGGATTGAATCAGTCGAAAACATGAGAGATGATGGGATTAATGACCTTTGTCTACTCATTTTCTCTCCATTACATTAGAAAAAAGACAGCCAAAGCAACACTTTGAGGAATGTGTGATACATTGCGAGGACATATGGAGGCACACTAAAACAAAGAACTCAAGCAAGTTCTCATGTTGACAATTCTGGAAATACAATATTAATAACATTCTCTACTGTTGCCTCTCCTTACCTCCCATCTTCCATCATCATCTACTTTTTTTCTCCCATCTTCTGTTTTCCCTGGTCACTGTATGATTCAAAGGGCCCTCCCTTTAAGCCCTGGCTGATGTATGGCTTGTGGAAACAATGTGAGTGCCGGGTTGTTATTCTGTTTGCTTTACATCTGACAGGCTTGAGTTAGCGTCCGACTGGGATCTTATCTCATTAGGCCAAATGTGAGGCTAAAACAATCATAAAAATCGTTTGGCAACGGGCATCCCACTTAGGAACACCTGTCAACATACAGACGGAAGATAAACTCCGCAAATTAGAGTCAGGGCTGAGATTGAATGAGGAGAGGGATGGAGAAGGGGCGAGGGGAGAGAGCGACATACCCATATGCTCCGTGTCGTTATGGGCTTAATGATATGAAGTGGTCGGGCTGATGTGGAGACTTCCTCGTTGATGATATTGATTGTGGTTTTAGGACGTAAACTGTGTGTATAAGTGTGTGTATGTGTTGAACATTCATCTCTCTGTTCATCACGGCCTAATTCATTTGCATTTCATTAAGAACAAATGTAGTT
This sequence comes from Ostorhinchus cyanosoma, assembly GCA_029814465.1. NCBI lineage: Eukaryota > Metazoa > Chordata > Actinopteri > Kurtiformes > Apogonidae > Ostorhinchus > Ostorhinchus cyanosoma. Next base: position 17,412,445 of record JAPTYQ010000006.1, read on the forward strand.
TGTAAATCCTTCATATTGATTATCCCAAACAACCACAGCAGTAGAAGCACATTGATTCATCTGGGATACAAATGTATCAAGAAAGGCAGAGTGAATTATGTTCTTGTGTATTTGTGTTCACACTTTGGATTAAAACTGTACGAATCTGTGTGAGTCTCCCCTCACTCACTTTATTTTTTCTTTTTCTTTTTTTTTTGTAAGTGCACATTCTCCCTGCCTCTCGCTCTAACACACACACCTCTCTCTTTTCCTCTGCTGTATCTTCCCCTCCTCACCCTGTCCAAACATACATCTTTATCAAGCGCCTGTTGTCAGACAACATTAGATAATTAATAGGCCATTTGTCAGGCCTGTGAGAAACATGTTAAAATCCCCGAGCAGCTCCCTAGATAAATCCTGCCGTGCACACTGACGCCTTTGTTGTGTCAGGCTGCCATCGGAGCTGCAGATTTACCATTAAAGGACCCTCATTATTAATCACAACTAATGCTAATTAATTAGGTGTCTGTGTGTGCACAGAGGGACTGGCTCTAAGTTTCAGTTTGTTGTGCGATGTTAATTGGTAACTCGGCCCAGGGCGCTTAATGGAGTGTTTTCCATTTGGAACGGAGAGTAGTTGACTAACACTGGGGTGAAAAAACATAGACAATGCTCTCATTAATTAAGACTGTGTTAAGAGCTCTGCTCGTGTTGCTGTTGTGTGTGTGTGTGTGTATGTGTGTAGGTGGGTGGGTACTTAAACAGTTTGCACAGTTGTGTTTGTAAATTGTGGGTGCAAGTATTTATTCAAAGTTTTTTGAATATTACATAAAATTTCATTTGGACATGCAGTGCCATGGGTTACTAAAAACTGGCAAATGTTATAATGTATATAGGTTCTGAAAACACATTTCGATATCAGTACTGTTTGTTCTCCTATTTTTGGATACTTTCTTCTGTTTTAATTGGAGCATGAAACATTTACAAAAATTAAAAAATATAACAAAAGAAACACATATTGAGAGCTAAACTATGGACTATTTGCCACAATTGAATATACACATAAAAACCAAGGCTATGAATGTTTTCAGCTTGTATCAGTCAGTTTTTCAGTCCACCCAGTCGACCCTCGGACCAAAACACTCCCCAAAAGCCTGGCTAAGACCTCCATTAAGCACAAAGACAGAGTTAATTAGGAAGCTTATTGCCTCTCCTGAGGGCATGGGGCTCCAAACACTCTCCTATACACCCTGCTGAGGGAGTCCAGGCACAAAGGGATGCACTGTAATTAACAGCGCTTAGCAAATCAACAGCAACCATTTTCTAACTGGCAGTAGCTGTGAGAGCGTTAAAGTGAACCAAATGCAAGATAATTATTTTTAGTTTCTTTTGAAATCAGCCACAATGAGTTGTCTCCCAGATGTGTTCGCCTACATCTCCCCGAGGGCATCCTCAGTTTTTCTTACAAATGACTGTATATGCATCAGCCCCCTCAACACCTCCCACATATTTTGGCTTTTTCAGATAATCATAAGTTGGTTTATCTGATGCATTCACTACAATTGACCAAAAACATTCAGCAGAATAAGTAATATATTTATTATAAAAATTTCCTGACTGAAATTACTTTAAATGCAGTTAAATTGTCCTTTTCATGGGACTACAGTGTCAACACAATTGTATTTCATGGGTTTCCTGCTGTAAAGATATTAATAGAAAGCAGAAGGATGATGAAGAGCGCAGTTTCAGGATTTGGATGATGACTAATGGAGGGGATCATGTGTGATTATGTTTGACCTGTAGTATGAGGGTAAGCCTCCCGCTCAGGGTGTCTGTTATCACAGGCAACAAATGATGTCTGCAGATAAGCACGAAGCCAGTCCTCATAAGGTGACGAGTTCATTTCCATATTTCAAATGTTAGACCCCTGTATCTGGCTTGATGAAGTGATTGGTGAATTGGGTCCTCACTAAGTAGATGAAAAATGTTTTCACCTCTTTCACAACCACGTCTGTGTTGTTGCATGTACCATTTTTCAAGCAGGAATTCTGTTGCTATAGAAAATGTAGCATTAGTTTAGAATGTGTAGATGTTCATTTATTTAAAGTGCTTCTGCTTGACACTCTTAAGTATCTGTTTTCGGTGTGAGTGCAGCAGTGATAAATTTCCACATTGCAGAGATCATAATTAGCTCCAAAATATTCACAAATTCTGTCACAAATTCTGCTCATACAAATCCTGTACATGAGCAGGAAGGTGACCACATCCAATATGATAATTACAAAGAAAAACCTTTCAATATATTGCTAATCTGCACACTTAAGAACAGACTTCACAGTGATGGTAACATAGGGATAAACCTTCACAGGAAGAGAAGAAAAGATGGGATATGATTATTACACAACAGCAATGTAAGACAAGATAATAAGACTGTCGGTGTCATCTGTCTCCATAACGTAGGTTACATATAGCAATAGCATTAACCCATAAAGAACCTAACATCCACTGGCAAGTTGCAACCAAAAGCATCTACTGTTTAATATCTGTTTAATGTTTAACATCCGTTGATCCACCAATCCTATCAATCCATGTAAATAATTGGTATAAAATACAGTTTGTCCTCTTTTCATCATCATCAGATATGACCCATTTGGATGTTTAGAGATTCCATAGTGAGCTTGTGAGTTTGATAAATGACAGTGGATGGACACTTGGTTTATGTTCAGTTAATGACATATTTGCTGGAAAAGTCACTTTCTCTTCATTTTTCTCTGGTTCTGATATAATAACCCTCAACTATAAACTGAGCTTTTTATGAAACTCTACATGATCAGTAAATTTAATATGCGGAAAATACCACATTTTCACTGAAAATAGAGAGAATAATATAATAAATGATGATAAATCATTTATGAAAGGTTAAATAAAGAGAAAATTCATTTGGGAACTGCCACAAAAGTAGCACTGAGTCTGTATGGATTAAAGCTGTGCCAACATTGGAGATAAGACTGGACTGACATTGTCATTTGTCATTTTGGAATTAGAATAAAACTCCCTGGCTGGTTTGGCTGGTTAGGAATTCTTAAAACAAATCATACTTGTCTTTGACAGCTCTACGAGCAAGACACAGTGACTGCCTTTGCAAAACACTGTCAACATTTTCACATGAAGAAACCAGCCACATAAAAACATATGTTTTTGTCAAAATTTGCCATTCCGGTGGGACATTGCTACCTCAGAGGTTCTTGCTGTTATCGTTGCATAGCACGGTGGTCTTAGAATACTGTAACTTGCAGATAGCAGTAGTTGCCATTGGGTAAATTTTCTAGTACGATATATTCTGAGCCACACTAGCATTAAAGGGAAGAGTAAGTTGGAGAAACTGTTGCATAAGACTTTTATTTTTTGAAAGACAGCAGTGGAGTAAGAACAAGAAGGATGACAAGGGAGGGCCGACTATGTCCACAGGTAGGTTATTTCTCTCTGTAAACATATGTATCCATTTGTCCCGTGGGTGCGTCCCCTTGGCGTCCCGTCGGCAGTGGCTGGGTCACACCTCCATTAGGGGCTATGTCACAGTGATTAATAGCTCTTTCTATCATCTTTAATTCACTCCCTGATGATGGCAGCCCTGCTTGCTGCTCGGGGTAATCGTGTGATGTATGAGTCCGCCCAACACCTCATGGCAGAGGTGAAAATCATTCCACCCATGCAGATACCAGGCCCGGGAACAAATGTTTTCCCTCTTAATAAAAATTAATGAATTTGTCGTCAAGCGCAAGCATTTGAATACATGGGATATAAGCATATGTGGGCAAGTCTATGTTTATGCAATATGTCATGTGTATTTACCTATTTGATGACAAATTCTGATGGGAAGATTATTGTGTTTTCCTTATTATTTTGCGCTAAATCTTTTGTGTTGTCTTTGTATACATCAAAGACAGCTTCACACTTGCTTCCTCACACTATCACCGTGTGTTATCTGTGTTTTATAGTGCAGCTGAAGTCATGATGCTGCTCCCAGCTGGAGTTCCCCTTTTCTGCCTAGATTTCTTTTAGAGTTCCCTCTTTGATGAAGGGCGTCAGCTTGCAATGATGAAGTAATGTCCATTACTGAACAAATAAACAGGGCTATTTGCTTTGAGTACACACACATGCATACCGATCTGATCATCTGTGTGCATTCTCTTCACTAGACTACACCGGCTATGGTCTTTGACTTATCAATCATCTGCACATGAAACCACAATTTTTAAAGCCCTGAACATAGCATATTTGCTTTTGGCTTACGTTTACCTTATAGAAACTTATATGTTTATGAGCTGAAATGCTCTCGTTGAGTCCTGTGGACTGGAGGAATTTCTGGTCTAAATCAAATATAAACTTGGAGACCAGTGTGAGGGGGGAAATGTCAGAGGAGAAACAGCAATGGACGGATACAGTTACCTTTAAAAGCTCTTGTCCCTCTACCATATGGCAAGCTTCACATATAGCACTATAACCGCGTTACACAGTCCCTGTGCTGAAAATCATTACGTTGACTCCCAGAGCCACATTGGGTTTCATGCCCGGCCCGGCTCAACAGAGTCTTTAAAAGATTTTTCCCTCAAACATACTGAGCCCACACAGTGCGTGTGTCAAACACAATAGTCTCACAGATACTGCGATCAGGTATTGCTGCAAGGAATGACTTTGAGAAATACTTAAGTTGTAGATTTAGTTCAACAAATACACTCTACACTCTGTCACTATGACATACAAATTGCATAATAGACAGCTGATTCAGCCCAATGTGTTTATGTGTAGATATTTTCTCCATAGTGCACTCACACACACACATACACACACACACACACACACACACACACACACACACACACACACACACACTCATGCACACACAGACACTTTGACAGGAGTTATGACTTTTAACTGGCAGAGAGAAACAGCCTATGTAGTACATGTTTAGCTGACAGACTTGAATTCCTCTCTGACAGACATTGTGCTCTGACCTTGCCAAAGTGGAAGTTGCATATTTTGAAGGAAATTTGTGTGCCATGTTCCCTGGCACATCACGATTGGTATGAATTTAAATACATGTTGCACATATAAACAGTCCAGATGCAGGAGGCCAGATCAAAAAATGATTGCGCCCAGGTCTTGACTTAATGTCTCAGGTTAGTTGATGACCACCTGTGAATAATCACAGTGAGTCATTCAGTCAATCAGAGGCATGGTTACTTTATGGCCAGTGAACAAGAAATGTATGCGTGTTCATGTGTGTGTCCATCTGAGTGTACATGCGTGTGGATCAAAGGTTCCACGGCTGACAGCGCAGCGGTACAGTGTCACACAGGCAGCCCTTCAGGAATGTTGCCCAGAGCAGGGATGGGTTGTGGAGCCTCATTAGCAGAACCCCCTCTCCCCGTGCCCTGTCAGCCTGCGTTAGCTACATCCCACCACAGATGCACGCTGGGGGAGCGGCAGCTTCCTGTGGATCATTTCCGGCTTCGGCTGTGTCTCTGTCTCACTGTATGACACCTGTACGTCGTACTTACTGTCTTGCTCCTTCCATCTGTCTTGATTGTTTATTAAATAACCTGACTGTCTGTGTGTTATGGCTACGTGTATATCTTGGCATGTTAATGCTTCTGCCTTCGTCTTCGCCTTGTGCATCTGTCTCCTAACTGCATTTCAGTGATAAACTACCATAGCTCAGCCTAATGCAGAGCTACAGTTCTGCATCAATAGTGAGAATAAGTCAACTACTCTTCCATTATTATGCCCTTTGAGCCACACGTGCCAGTCTAAAGAAGCCCATTGTGGATTCAAAGGTCATACTTCTATGTCCTGTTTTACTCTATTCACAATTAACCTCAATGTGCTTTCCTCTGTTTTTACTGTACTGTGGAGAAAGACTCCAGGAAAAGGAAATATAAAACACTCAGAGCTGCACAAAGCTGAGTGGAACCTGCACTCTAGCATCAAGTCCACCAAGTAACAAACACACCAAGTACCAAATGTAGTGTTTTTAGGCTCAAAAGTCTGTGTCAGAATAACTAAGACATAGCTTGGATTTAGCTGTCTGTGAGTAACATGCGCAATAAATAAAGCAAAAAGTACTGGCGTTGGAAGAAAGTGGAGTCCCTTCATGCTCTCCTGCCCTTTACTACCGACCTCAATCAAAACAGAAGTGTTGACACGTGATAGCCACTCTTGTTTTAAAAACCCTGTAGGGCCTTCTGTCTTCTGCTGTTTATTTGAACTGATCATTACATGAAGCCATTGTTTGCTTTAGTGATTTCTTGTTTCTAAGTCAAATAAGATGAACAGTAAGGGGTTTCCATGTGGGCTTTTTGTCATTGTTGTTGGATCCCCTATTAAAAAAAAGGAAAAAAATAATCTGGTCCAAGTGTAAAGTTGTGATAATTATGGAATCATAAACAGTTTATTGAGCATTGCCCTCACATAGAGACTTTTCCTGTTTCTTTGACAGGTGATGGTGATGATGACTTTGCCCTTTACCCGTCTGACATCTTAGAAGACGTATGCGGCTCTGATGGTGATCCTAACCAGTCACTGGCCCTGGCAGAGGACCCAGCATCCCCTCCTCTCTCTGATGATGAAGCTTCACCACAGGACTCCTTGTCCTTCCAACGCTCAAGCCTCTTTTTACCTCAAGAGGACATGACAGTTCCTCTGGACTTTGACCTCAGAGAGTCATCGGTTGTAGGTGGAGGCCTGGGCATCTGGAGCCACAGGAGGGTAAAGGTCGGGGAACGATTTGGACCGTACGTTGGAGAACACAGGCCTTGTCTCACAGACCCCACTCAAGGCTGGGAGGTAGGAAGAATGTTACCGATGATGCATTTATCATTTTTGTTTATAAATTCATAGATAAATGCTGTCTGTAAGTGGAGAATATCAATGATGAATTCATTCTTTACACTTTTAAGGATAGATTTAACAGCAGCATGGGTTCAGAAACTTGCATTGCTTATGCAAATTGTGCCTCAGGTTTTTCTTGAACAGTAGTGCGGTATTCTCTAACAGGGGGGTTTTCCTTGGCTTGCATACAGTACATTGCAGTATTCTCTTCAGTCCCCCTTTTTATTTCCTCCCATGTCGTCATGTTCACATTTAGCCCGGTGACCACAAGGCTGTTGTTGCCGTTTGTTGCCCAGTGATGTAATGTTAGCTCAGTGCTATTGAAATAAAGAGAGCCGAGGTTGTGCTCTTAACTCAATTAAAATGAAAAGCCATAAATCCCTTCTTCATCCCGGTTAGGGACCCAGTGCGGCCATTGGCAAATCACATATTGGTCAGCAGACACAAAAAAATCGAAGGCTGGGTCACAGGACAAGGTCAAAGGTCAGACATGGTCTCTGTCAGTGTCAGTGGGGCTTGGTTTTATGGAGAAGGAGGAAGGTTCGGCAGAGTATCAGCCTCATTTAGTCTCTTGAAAAAGGTCCTCCCTAATTTGGATGTGAGGATTTAAGCCTTCATATTCAGACCTCAGCCTTTGTTCCATTGTAAAGATCCAAGCTCATTACGAATCACTGGCCATGCAGTTAATTAATTGAATAGTTGCAGGTTATACGAAGAAAACAATACAGCTTTTCTTTTATTATGAGTCCACCGAAACCCTAAGCCTTTTTCACTAAAGCTGACTTAGAACATGTTGGTTTAAGTATCAGGATTCAGCTCATATAAATATTTTTGGATCTGGACTAGGGCTTGTTGGGTTTGCATCATAGAGCATTACTCTAGCCCATCAGCTCTGAGTCAGTGGCTTTGGCTCAGACCAAACCAAAATAAATATCTTTTTTTTTTTTCACTCTGGACTACTTTTCTGCAGGAAACAGCTTCTCCCTCATTATCAACTACCAGCTGAGACGTGATATATAAATTCAAGTGAGAAAAAAGGAGCTCTAATTTTTGCCCATTTTCATAACACAGAATCTTAATAAAAAAAAGTCTCTGTCCTTCCTGAAGAGATTTACAGCCGGTTGAACAAGCTCTCTGGGTTATTCTTTTTTTCCCAGGGAAGGAAATAAAGGAAAAAGAGGTTTCATGAATTTTAATCTGGTGGTAATTTATGTGGAGCTTGAATAATAATATGTATTTAAAAAGCTGAGGAGCTGGGAGTCGATGTGCATATGCGTGTGTGTGCGTCCGGGGCCAGGCGGGTGTGGGGGGTTGAGGGGAAAGATGGGATCCTGGCGAGGCAGCACTGTATCACAATGTTTAATTACCATCCTGACAGCGAGCCATAACTCTTTCCATTAAGTAAATAAGTTGTAAAGAATTTATGATGAAATGCCACATTATTCAGAATGGATATTCAGTGATGACATCCTCTGCATTAAATATGGTAAACGCCATTAAGCCCTCCTGACCCTCCCCCCGTTTTCTCCCATGCCCACCCGTTCACCATCCCTCACCCGCTGCTCACCCTCCCTCTCTCTGCAAACCGTCAATATGCCAATAAGCCTGTGGAGGGTCTGTAAAAATAAAATTGATTTGGTAAATGTGAGTTAAGATAGATATGTTTGCTTTCATCATCAATTCCAAGCAGCGCAGTGAGGTGATGTCACCGACCGGGGAACGATAAAGCGGCGCTCCCATCTGGAGCGTTTGATGAAGGGCCCTGAGTGGCCCAGACCCGTGGTGACAGACTGGGGGAAGTTTGTCACCAGGGAGGCCACCACTCTTCAGCGCCATCACCATAAATTTGGGGGCTTTATTCATAAAGGGGAAGAGTGAGTTATGGAGTCCATGATGCTTTATGAATACAGGAATGGTGACTTATGGGAAAGATAGCTTCAGTAAATAAGAGGTAGAGAGGCAGCGGTGAGGGGTCTTTGAGGCAGAGACGCTCACGTACACTGTCGTATGCAGAGCTGCAGTGCTGACTATGCCAGTGGACATATGCCCACTGTGGCTGTTTGTGTAAATGTGCACATGTATCTCTGAGTTTATGAGCAGAGACAAATCTTGAGTGCTAGGTTTAATGTGACTTTACACAAGTTTTGTAAAGCAACTTTTCATTCTTGTTATTTTTTATGCATCACCAGTGTTTAAAAAGTATCAGTAGAAACAGTTAAATGTATAAGAGCCATCTCTCAGAGAATAAGGGATTTGTTGGCAAGCCCCATTTATTTACAGAGGCTATTCCAAGAAATTTACCACATTGGAAGTGTATAATAAAAATTCTTAAGTCTATATTCAGTTTATCTTCAGTACAACAAATCCTCACATACATGAAAATAAACTGATACAATTGAATAAATTATTAATTCCTATTTTATTTTATTTATAACTAAAACAAACATAAAAAAATAAAGTTAAAACAAGCATCTGCTATGAAAGAATTCAACTTAAAATGATCAAAAAGTGTGTTAAGTTTATAAAAGGGAAGTGATTTGATATTCATTGCTGGCCAAATCTCATAACATTATTTTGAGCTTGTACACAACAAAATTTGGAATAATAGGTGTAGGCGTATATATCATAATTTCCCCTTGGCAATCAGTTACAAAAAGCCACAAACTGTAAAATATGGGTGAGTTCTGTCTTCAGTATGAGCACAGATGAGGTGGCCTGTACTTGCCCACAGTATTTGCATGTATTTCTCCATGGCTGCCTCAGAAATACCCTTAACGCCTGGATGCCCACCAGTCCATATTCTGCTGTCTCTTTCTCTGAGTCGTTACGCACATTGAAATTCAAACTCCATTTGTGTCTCTCCTCTTCTCAGCAGCAGTAACAATAAGACAGAGACTTAGAGTCCGGGGAGAGAGTTATCCAACACTCAATGAGCCTTTAGGTTCACTCAAACTCACAGCCCCACGGGATTATGGGTCCTGGGCTTAGAAAGCTGGGTGCCTCCTGCTGTAGGAGTGATGGGCGGAGCAGGTTAGGGGTGCGAGAAGGGGTGGGATGGTGAACGGGGTGGGACAGGGGCGCTCAGGGCTTTTGTGCACCTCATGAGTGAGAGGCGGAGGTGGAGGCGATAGTGATGGTGGTAGTGGTGGTGGGGAGGTGGTGGAGGAGATTAGCAGTGATGGTGAATGGGAGTAGAGGATTAGGTGGCTGGGCAGGGCCCTTCCTGGCTCTGCCTGTCTCCTCAACCTCCTGGTCATGAGAGGATGGGAGGATAGAAGAAGGAGAGGCAGATGTCTGGCCAGCCTATAGTGATGCAAGCATCGCGGACCCATCATTCAAACTGCTGTCAGATGAAAAACCCTCATTATTTACTGAAATGGACAGTGTTGGTGTTATGAAATTTTAGATCAGAAATATGAAATGTAAAGAAAATTTTGAAGAAATTTAATTGGCGTGGAGCCAGTGATTTTGATAATAGACATAATAGATGATCAAGAGCAAAGTTTTAGGGCAGTCAATGTGTTTAACACAGTAGTGTGTTTTTACCATCTTCTGTTGTTTGTACTGTCAGATCGAAACCTGAAATCAGGGTTTTATGCGCCTATGTGTTGGGCATGTGTGTCCGCATGCACTCTTGTTCATATAAGACAGAGTGTGAGAGTGTGGACGGAGGGCGTTTCAAGAGGGCGTGTTTTTTTGTGCACGATAAGCCGCTGTCCTGAATGAATGCAGATGTCTCTGGCTGGCTGTCCGCCTGTCCCCTGTGCGCTGACGGCCTGTCACCTCTCTCTGTCACAGGGAGAAAGAACCACTCTCAGGCCTGGCTAAAAGCCCCTTAATCCTCAAGCCCCTGCCACATCCCATCCTCTGTCAGCATAGATGGCCCTGCCCACAGCAGTGCTTAGAAAGCCAGGCACAAGGGATGAACCCCTCTGTCACTCATGCACCTCTCAATGGACACACATCTTCACATTTTCTCACACACATACACACATATCGTTTTTAGAAACTCAAAGTGAAAAAGTCCAGCTTCGGCAAAGACGAGGTGAATGGCGGTTGTCAATGCTTTGTGCTGCATGAACACAACCGCTGCCACTGACATCATTTTGGGATCTGTTTTCTCTCATGAGAAGAGCACTAACTGGCTGCTGAGACACTGTGTGTAATAATGAAGGAGCAGTTCACAGCATACACTTGGGTCTCATTGGCACTTAATGAATTGTAAAGAAGACAATAAAGACCATTAAAATGTGCTGTGTGAGGAGGGAAATGAGTCACCATGTAGACAGAGTGTTAGGGATGACAAATGGTCTGACTGGTTTTTGAGAGCTGTGCTGCTGTGGAAACACATATTTAATTATACCTTCTTTAATTCAACCAAGATTAATTTTGACTGAGAATATTTATTGAAACAAAGCCTTCATTTTCAATATAGCTGAGTAAAACAATCATAATCATAATAAAATATACAATGGTGATAAAAATAATAAAGGGCTACAGACTAAAGTAATAAAATGTCCAGAATAATTGCAGACATTAAAATAAAAAGCAAATGAATCAACTAAAATAGCAACAGCGGCAATAGGTAGGATGTGATAGAATTGATATTTTAATTCCATAGGATAAAAAATGGGATTTTATGGCCCGTCTACAGTTTATTCCAAGTCACAGGTGCAACATGACTGAAAGTTTTCCATTGTCTGTTAAAACGGTCAGCACCTACAGTGCAACATAATACAATTATTAGGGTGTGTACAATAAGATTAACATTACACACCACCAAAGGCCACAAACAAAACAGTGACTATCACATCTTAGAAGCCATGCAACCTTAATATACACCTAAATTTATCACCAGTGGTAAACAGTGTCCAGTGCCATGAGAGATGCAGTTGAAGTATGTTTGTATCAGATGTCACTACCCTCCAAAAGTCATTTTCCTTAATAAGCAGA